>BSBK01007127.1:0-600000 GCA_027943335.1 Chamaecyparis obtusa
ACATATATATATACATATATACATATACATATATATATACATATATACATATATATATATATATATATATATATATATATATATATATATATATATATATATATATATATATATATATATATATATATATACATACATATATATATATATATACATATATATATATATATATATGTATGTATATGTGTGTGTGTGTGTATCTAAAAATCTATGCGGATGACTATATATATGTGTGGCAATATATATCTGTATTATTAATATTTAATATATGCTAATAATAGGGGCTAGATAGTTTCCTCACTACTCTTTAATGCTAGACATCTATCATACTACGGGTTTAGAATTTTTTATCAGTTGTCCTGTTGCTGAGCATGCTACAAGTTTAGAAGTTCTTAACATAAATCTACACCTACTAAAGCAAGTCCACATAAAGATCATACTAACCTCTGCTCGCTTGATGATAAATGGCATAATTAATGATGTGGATGAGCGTGATTGATTTTAGCTTAAATTGACCATTCAGAATGTTCTAAAAATTGTTATGAACTTTGCATCGAAGTTGGAAGAGCCTTACTTGTTCTCTTATAAAGAGAAAGGCAGAGAGATCCATCCCTGATGATAACTTATTAAAATATAAGAATATATGCATAATTGTTAAAAATATTAACCCATGTAAACTATAAAAGAGCAAAAGTAGAATATGACTGAAATTTTAACATAGGATACATAGGTGAATCAAACTGAATGTAACTCTAAAAATACTAATGATTATTTATGTGAATATATATGCGTAAAAACTTACGTATTTACATATATCCATATAAATATCCCTTAAAATTCCTTAATGAGTGAGGGCATAAAAGCTTAGTGAAAGAAAGAAGTAAACTTGCATATAAAGCTAGAGAATTCATTCACAGTTCTAAGATAAAAAACCTGCTAGTTCTCTTATTAAGAAAAGACAAAGAGATCCATTCATTCTTGCAAATGACATTATTAAAACCTCATAATATATACATAATTGTGAAGATATTAACCCATGAATCTATAAAAGGTAGGAGTTGAATTTGAATTTATGAAAGGTAATAGAGGTGAATCATAACTGAATGTAACCCTATATCTGCATTTGCATATTTATGTGTATATTTATGCATAAATATTTACAAAATTACATATATCCTTATAATTATCCATTAGAATCCTTAATGGATGAAAACATGAAAACCCTAGTGAAAGATGGAAGTGTACTTGCATATAAAGCCAGAGAATACAGTCACAGTTCTAAGATATAAAATACTACTATTTGATATTGATAATATGTCCATCAGCTGAAGTTCGTAACTAGGGTACCTTCTTTGAAAGCCAACTAAGATACCTAAACCAAAATAAACATTCTAGATGAATAGTTTGTTAATACTTATATAATACCTATTCTACGCCATGTTTATGGATTTAAACAATGTTTGATTTAAATCCTACTATTAAACAAAATTTGACAAAAATCTTTTGAGAGTACTGTTGCTTTATACATTCTATGCTTTTTTTCTGGATCTCGTGGCAACTCCAGCTCTCACCCTTCTTCTTTATGACAGTGATGGTCTCTGCATTTTGTACCTCATGTTTGACATGGAGGGAACATTTCTTAACTTCTGGGGGGATGATGTGTAAATTCTCCTTTTCCATTGCATCCCAAGAATTTGGAATGACAAAGCCCTCTTCTCTCCAAAAGTCCAACATCCATTTGGTCTCTACTTCCTCCTTTAAAAGTATTTTGAAGAGGAAGTCTAGGTTCCTTGCCATGACTGGCCAGTCCCTTCTTCTTTATGACAGTGATGGTCTCTGCATTCTGTACCTCCTGTTTGAAATGGAGGGAGCATTTCTTAACTTCTAGGGGGATGATGTGTAAATTCTCCTTTTCCATTGCATCCTAGGAATTTGGAATGACAAAGCCCTCTGCTCTCCAAAAGTCCAGCATCCATTTGGTCTCTACTTCCTCCTTTAAAATTATTTTGAAGAGGAAGTCCAGGTTCCTTGCCATGACTAGCTAGTGCTCATCAAATTTACCCTCATCCTTGAAAGACATCATCGGGATCATTTTAGATTTTGGGATTCTCCTAAAGTTCTCAATGTTTGTACTCATAGTTATCTCTGGGTAAGGAATCGTTAGATGTTGGTCTATGCTAGAGACCATTTTCTCCAATCCTCTCGAAAGCCTCTCCTTAAAAAGAAACCTAGCTACTTCCATGACTTCCCCCTACCTTCGCTCTGCGAAAGCAGAGAGGGCAATGAAATTCCCAATAACATTTCCATTAGTGTGGAAAGTGAAATTATTATCAAGTAGCTATCACCCAACCCTTTTTCTAGCGCTCTTCTTACTTATTCAGAGATCAGATTCAGTAGTTGGTTCCATCTCTCCGGTTTGATAGAGCCCCTAAACACCATTGCCCTTGTATCAGAGAGATCATAGGTAGTAAGCTTGGTTTCCATTCTCCTAAAATCTACTCTTAATTTCTTTCCACACACAGTTCTCCTTTAAGTTCCTCTCTCCAAACTTGTAAAAAATTAATGAGCTAAGATGATTCGGTAGTTCTGTATAATGGTTTCAAAACCCATCGTTTTATCATTATTTCACCTGTTGTTTGCTTGATTACCGTATCATGTCATTATTATTTCTTAACCCTCGACTTTAGTGCTTATTGGAAAGGGCATAAAGAAATCCTCTGCTATATTTGGGATAGTAAATCATTGAGATCTAGAAAGTTCTTAAAGGAGGAAAGCTAAATGATGTCGTTGCTAAAGGAAGTAATTAATAAGCGAGCCTTGCTGAAATTGTGAAAGGAATCTATAAAGTTGTCTCATGGTGATAGGATTATAGTTAATTGTGTTTAATCCTTCATTTACTTAAGCACTAGAGGAAGCCAGCGTAAATAATAATCATACTTTGTGAACTTTTTATTATTAAAGATGCTCTTAAAGGTGAAATGTTTAAAGATTGATGATGTTCTAAAGTAGATAAATGCTAATGTTTGTATATGTTGTTGAACTCGATGCAATAAGTTTAGAGGGAGGGGTCCTCTATAAATTGAGTCTATTTTAAATTAAAATGCTTTCTCTTAACCCTATTGATCCCAGGTAAAAATAAATCAGCCACGTAAACTTAAGAGAGGGTTCTTGAATTATGATGTTGATGGTTCTATTTAGAGAGTAGAACCCCATCAGGCCCTAAGCTGGCTAGTTCGTCTGCTCTTTTGTTCCCTTCTCTGTAAATATGATTGATAGAGATTTTTTTAAAGGATTTACATAGGTTTAAAGCTTGAGAAATGAGTGAATTCAATCTCCAATTAGGAATTGTCCCTTTCCTAAGCACGTTAATTATAATTGTTGAATCACCTTCTATCTCAAGGTGTTGTAATACCAAAGAGGCACATTTGCGTAGACCTCTGACTAAAGAAAAAAGTTCTACCCAATTGTTGGTTTTAGTCCCTATTGGGTTTTCTATGGCATCAATTTCCTCCCCATATTTGTTGTGACTTCTGCATCCAATACTGGCTATCCATGGGTTCCCTCTCGAGGCACCATCAAAGTTAAGCTTGAACCAACCCTCTTTTGGGGGGCTCCATCTGCATTCAAATATTTTGGATGTTGTGATATGATTACCTGATCCTATAAACGAAGGAAGGGAGAGACCTATCCATTTACCTCGCATTTGCCATCCCAGTGACTCATATACAAGTCAGTTCTTTGTATTTCAGAAATTCTGCAGTTCATGTTCTCTGTAATCACAACCTTAGTTTTATTGCATAGTTGTCTCCAGTATAGTTTCTCCTCTTTAAATATCCTTCTATTTCATTCTTTCCATAATTCCCAGATCAAGATTGAAGGGGAAGAAATCCATAGGTTAGCATAAATAATATCTTTTTTTATGGCTGGCTAGGCTTGTAGCATCGCAATGAGAGAATGAGGAAAGATTGATGTCCATCCCAAATTCCCTACGAGCCACTACCAACACTGATTTGAAAAAGGATAGTTAAGAAATAAATGATCCACATCCTCTTCAAAGCCTTCACAAAGGACACATCTACTAGGTCCAGAGAAGCCCAGCTTCTTGAATCTATCTGCGGTTAAAAGTCTATAATTAAGGGCTAACCAAGTACAAAATCCAACTTTAGGGAGACAGTTTTTATTCCAGCAAAGGTTAATAGGTATTGCCGTTTTAGATCTTTTATAATTTTGGGAGATGAGCTTCTACCCATCTTTTGTGTTATATTCACCTATTTTAGAGCCATCCCAAACTAGTGTGTCCTTAGCGGTTTTTAATCAGATGTTGAGATCATGCAAATCAGCTTTATAACTCATAATCAGATGTTGAGTTTAGAAACTTAATAGAATGAATCAAAAAGTTGATTTTGAGTTAACTGACCTTCTAATTTTTTCATAGATAATTATTGATTTATTTAATTTCCATGTGTTTTATTCTCAACCCATTTGATTTAATTAAATAACTGATTTATGGGTTAATCAATTATTAGATCAAATTTTATTCAAAAACTATATCATTAACTTGACAATTCAAATTAATCAATTAAATAAATATTCAATGAATTATTTTAGAATTTTTTTATCAACTGTCAAATAAATAACACAAATTAAGAATAAAATAATTAAATCTAATTAAAGGGATTGAGTGGCGAAATGAAGTTTAATTAATTAAATATTCAACATATTCAATTAATCGCACTTAGGATAAATAACATAAAATCATTTATCTCTAAATAATATTTAATTATATATAATTAGGATAAATTAGGAATATTTAGGAATATTCCCCAATGCAGATTTATGATCAAATTGATTAGGGTTTTGATAACTTGATGTGCAGATGTGCCTTGGGTTAGAACTTTTAGGGTCAATTTCGATCAATTTGTTGATATAGGAGGTTAATGGTATTGAAGCCCATTTTTGGGGTATTACAGTCTCCATTTCGTCAGTGCTTGAACTATAGCATAAAACCCCTGATCATAAACAAAATATTTTCTCTTGGCATTATTCAACTTCTCACTAAAATAAGCAATGGGTTTACCTTCTTGACTCAATACAACTCCAATGACATTGCCACTAGCATAACAATCTACTTGAAATACCTTATTAAAATCTATAAGTGCCAAAACAAGTATCTTTGTAATTGTTCTTTTCAACAAATCAAAACTCTTTGCTACTTCTATAGTCCACTTAAACACTTTCTTATCCCCTCTCATTTTTTATTTAAGGGGCCACAAATACTACTGAATTTTTGATAAAATTCCTACAAATATTATCCAAACCATGAAAAGATCTCACCTCACTAGCACTTCTTGGGTAGGTCATTCAATGATAGCCTTCACTTTCTCTGGTTCATCTTAAGACCATTTTCCGAGACAAAAAAATCCTAGGTACATTAACTCTTTCACAAAACTGCACTTCTTCAAGTTAATCAATAAATTTTCTTCTCTTAATTTCTAAAGGACCTTACAAATATGCATCATATGCTCTTCCAATGTCTTACTAAAGATTGGAATATCATCCAAGTAAACAATACCAAACTTATTCAAAAACTATTTCAATGCCTTGTTCATGAGCCACATGAATGTTCTTAGTACATTGGTTAGCCCAAAATACATGACTAACCACTTGTACAATCCCTCCTTTGTTTTGAAGGGTGTTTTCCATTCATCTCCTTTTTTAATTTGCATTTAGTGATATCCACTCTTCAAATATATCTTTGTGAAGTAATCGACTCCACTCAAACACTCCATAATGTCATCCATCCTTAGCAAAGGAAACCTATATTTGATAGTAATATTATTGATATCTTGAGAGTCTATACACATCCTTCATTCTCCATTTTCTTTGGTGCTAAAACTATAGGTACAACACATGGACTCAAACTCTCTCTAATCAACCCTTTCTACAATAACTCTTGCACTTATTTATTCAACTCTTAACTCTGCATAACTATGTGTGTTAAACATTGGAAATGGGCAACCTCATAGTTGGGGACATTACATGATAATACTTGAAGATGATTAATGTGCTTTGAAATGCTTGAGGAGGAGATCCTTACAACATCTTGAGAAAGAGATCATTAAAAATTCTTACAATATGAGATCATTATGACCTCTTATTATATGAGATCATTACAATCTCTTACAATATGAGATCATTATAAATTTTTAAAGAAGAGAGGTCCTTCCAAATTCTCATATGCCTTGCTTATATAGATGCTTATCACCCAAGAGATTGCAATCACAACCAAGGTGGGATAAACCTTGGAGAGAGTAGATATAACTACCCTACTACAAATATTAAATGCAAGATGCATAATATTAAATGACTCCTAATATGATTTTGATTTTGATTTTTAAAAATCACCCCTTTTTCTTTTTCCCTAGTTTTTTGGGATTCCTTGCTTTTTCTAATCCTCTATTCTTTTGAAATTTATCTTTTCTCTTTATTTAATTAATTAATATAATTATTTAATTATTATTATTATATTTGGTTGATGCAAGATTGCTCTTACACCCTAGATGCTCTTGCATCATCATCCTCAAAAGAGAGAAAAGAAAAAATAAGTTTCCCAACACAAAAAATAATCCCTTGCAAAGAAGAAATCTCCTCTAGAGTAGAAAGGAGAAGGAGGACTATGCAACCTTCTTACAAGTAATAAGTTTTGCTAATAATTACATTTCTCCAAAACATCATGTAGAAGATGGACCGTGATTGTCAAATAACATTACTCCCATTAGGAAGAAATAAAACCAAAGGTGTATGAAAATTATCTTCTCATTCCTAAAATGACTATGAAGGAAGAAAGTGCAAAGTCCCTAAAGACTGCTTCTATGTCTCCATATAGATGTTGAAAATTGTCACATTAAAATTAGGCATTCTCGGTCACACTAATGAAGATGCCAATCTAGAACCTAGTAGAGATGTATGAAGAACAAGCTCCAAAGACTCGAGTATCTCCTCTAAAGATAAAGATGGCTCCTTCAAATGTTGATCAAGAGTATCCACAATCATATCGATTTGTGATGAATGATCATGTGGAAAATGAAAAAGAGGATCCAAAGGTTTCTCCACAACAACTAAAGAGGAATAAACTTCAAAAAAGAGAAGATGAATGCCATGAATGGTGTCTCCTAAGTCTAAAATATGATACTCCACAAATAAACCTACAATGTATGCTAAGTGGAAATTTCAATGACATGGATTTGGAAGATGATGAATATCATGAGTATCCTCAGAAGTAATAATAGATCAAGAATTGGATCTAATGTAAGAATACCTATGTTCAAGTAACCAAATTTATCCAAGCAATATCATGATTCACACTAGGACTGTGATAAAAAACCAAAGGATCAGAACCATCATAGGTGCAAAGTCTGAAAAAGGTATATAATCGAGATGCATGATCAACCATCCTATTAGAAATTATATCTCTACTTTCCAAGTCTTGAATGATAATTGAATTATGTGTGAATTCCATAGTCTTCCCTTTTTCACATCCATGGGTGATCTGAATTGACATATGAGGTACACACAAAACATCATTGAAGTTTCCATCCCCAATATCAATAGAACCTTTTCCAATTACACTTATGTAAGTGTTATTGCCCATCAAAATAGTTGACATAACACAAGACTCAAAAGGAGAACATAGAATGTGTAGAAGCCATATGACGAGAAGCTCCAAAATATAAGAGTCATCTCCTTGATTCAAAACTTGTAGAAGCACAAATAGCTTTACCTTTACCTTTAGCTACTCTAAAATATAGGAGTATGACCTTTTACCTTAGTGGATCTTGACTATTTTGAATATGAAGAAGTTGACTTAGACATTCTCAAAGGAAGAATAATGCCATTCCTATTAAGAAGATGTTTCAATTCATCAATATCCTTCTTTTTGCACCATCCTAAATTGTAAGAAATTTATTTGTCTATAATTTAAGGATTATTTTATGCCCACTTTAGCGTATTTTCTATGGTAGGACCTCTTATGGCACTTTATGGGTACCTAAACTCAAATACGAGTCCTCCATTTTTTTCAATCTTGTTCAAAGTTTAGGTTGGATCTTACTTCTAAATGTGTCCCTCTCTTTTTCTTCCAATCCTATAATTCATTTCATCACCTAGGCTCTATATCTCTATTTGTGGTGTTCGTGAGCCCTCTCGACCTTAGATTGAGATATACTCAGAAATCCCGCACCTACCCTATTGTTTAGGCATCCTATTGAAATCTTGGCTCATTCTCCTCGATACAAAATGCCATTGGTGTTCTGTCCCTAAGGATTTTGGCTCAAACTTGGCTCAGAGGTGTATTCTAGGGTTTTGGTTGGAAATCCAGTCTAGTGGTTGGCTTGCTTAAATTTTAATCCCTGAAATGATGCAAGGAGTATATAAATTCACTATCTGTCCTCTTTTTGGTATCTAGAATCCATTATTAGTATTACATTATCATGATCAAGCTATCAAGTGCAAGGAAGCAAGCTCAAACAACCATCAAGTTATCAAGTTCATGCATTCAAGATTCCTCAAGCATCCTTCTTCTGAGCATTTCAAGTCTCTTCTTCCATAAATCTTGCTTCTTTCCCCCATTGGAGGCCAAGTAAAGGGGTTTTTCTATCAAGGAAATCCACATCCATTCACTTCCATTCAAGTATTCTCTCTCCTACCCAATCAAACATATTGGCTTATTACAACATCAATTATATGAGGTTTTGTCTTTCATGATTTCCTTTTGGGTTTTTGTGTGTAGTCAAAGCTATTGCATTAACACATTTGATCACATCTAAAGAAGTATTAGCATTGTCAAGGTGTGATATACTTCATTTTCTAGATCTATCCTTTGCTACATGACAAAACATTTTCTTTTATTTCATTTCATTTCAAGGTTGATTCATAAACAAGGGTTTGATTGAGGCAAACTGCTTCATTCCCTTCTCCCCATTTTCTATGTGTAGGAATAGGTTACAAAGCCACCATATGGGAATCTGAAGGATTAGACATAGTTGGAGAGAACCAAAAAAATCCATTCAAAGTTGCTAGCTAAAGAATGCCATTGCCATTCTGTTCCCAGGTACAAAACAAGTTTCACCCTATACCTTGCATTTTAGCTTGGATTTTACCCATAGGTCAGATTTCTGCTCTAGTTTCCACTTTTGTACTTTTTGGCTCACTATATATCCAAATCGGTTTGTTATTTCCAGTTTTTAGTAACTTGTCTAAGTAATCACCTTAATCACATTATTTTTATCATTTCTATTTCATCAATCACATTTTTAGCGAAGGACCATTGACCTTATTTAGCACTTAAGTCACCTCTTGAGCCTATTGGGAGCATCTTCCTTCCAAATGTGCAATTATGAAAAAGAGAAGTGATTTACCTATTTGCATTGCTTCCCTTTTCTTTATGTACACTTATAACAAGAATGTTCTTCATGTCTAGTCATTTTACAATATGCACAAGTAGACTTCTCCTTAGATGAGTCATATTTTGAAAATGATTTATTATGTGCATGATTTGGATGTGACTGTTTCTTCTATTGATTTTTCTTATTGTTAGAACCCTTTCCTTAATTTCCTTGTTTGGCTACCACAAGATGTAGCTTAGATAATTCAAGAATACCCACAGTGATCAATTTTGATCACTCAAGCATCAACATTTTTGTAAATGAATTGAATGAAGGTGTAGTGTAAGCACTACCCATTGTCAACCAATGAGTTTGGAAGCTAGAAACAAAAGCTGCATACTCCAAAGGAAGCTTGCCCCAAAAATTTTATCCTTCTTCTCAATGCCACATTCTTTACACTATGCTCTTAGCTCATTTGCTCCAATGACATAGTCTTGGATTGTATCAAATTTTTTGGATCTAAATTTAGAAGATCTATTTCAAGTGTGTAACCTCTAATCTAATAAACTTGACTATACAATTTGCTAAGTTTATCCCAAGCTTCCTTGATTGTCTTACACTTAAATCAATGTGAAAGATAAGATCACGAGATATATATTTTCTCGACGTTCCAAGAGCCATAGATCTTTTGATGAGCCATTCCATTGCTAGATTAGGATTATTAAAATATGTGGGTTCTAAAAATGTGTATCATCAACATAATGATTTAAACCCTTTTCCATTAGTTTACTCCATATATTAACTTTCCAAGTTACATAATTACGTAGAGCTAAGGGTGGAAATTTAGGAGAACCCATACCTTAAAATGAAAGAGCACATGAAAGTAGATAAAAAAAACATAGACCAAGATAGAACCCCCCTTTTTATTGATTTAAGAATACCACATCAAAAAATAATTGTGACACTTCATAAATTAGTATGTTTATATGTTAGATTTGTTTTCTGGAGTTTTACAATGTCCAAAAATAGACTCAAATATTTAAATTACAAATAAATTCTTAGAATGAGAAGCTCAAATTAGCACCAATGTGTAGTGTTTGAAAAAAATATCAACTTTCAAAAAAAGAATCATCTTGATCCGAGGTACTATGTGAAAGTCACATATGTTTGAAGTTGAAAAATGAAGATTGCCCTTTAAATTTGATGATAAAACTAATTTTCTAAAAAAATTAGGATCACTTGAGAAAAAAATGATCACACCATCATGGAAAGCGTGAAACTTTATTCCCCAAAAAATCACATTGAAAAATACCTCATATGAATGAGATATTGGACTTTGAAGTTGAGATGAAAAACATATAGCTCCAATGGAGAGGGGTGACCAAACTTGAAAAGTCAACCTCTGCCAAATTTGGTTGACCAAGAAAAGAACTTGCACAAGGAAAGAACCGAGTTAATAAAGTTGCCTTAACTTTGGTGGGTTGTCCCATAGGCTATGTTAGCCTCGCAGACGTTAAAATTTTCTATTTCTATTCTATTATATCCTACCAAATTTTATGAGTTGCCAAATTTGGTTGAACCACTTGAAAAAATTGTCAATTTAAAAACTTTTGCAAAAAATTAATGGCTTTGCCAAATCTACCACTAAATTCGGAATACGACCAATTAAATTTTCAACCTTAACCAAATATGGTTTGTAGCCAAGAAATTTAGAGATACTCCACCAATTCCACCACTAAATGTACTAGGGTAAAAAAAAATTAGGCCTGAACATTGAGGTTGGATGCTGGCAAGTATGCATAGGGGCTGAGGGGCATGTGTACAAACGTAGAGGGTTTGACATTTTTAATACAAAAAATGCTTTAATTTGCTAATGTGTAGTGGGTTAAACTTGTGATGGGTGCCATAAGTGAGGGCAAATGGGATGGGGGCTAAAGCCACACATCGAAGATAAGTGAATTGAAAGCGCAGTTTCCAAGGTGTAGACTTCAATATTTTGAAGTGTTTTTTTGAATTTTGCATATAACAAAATAATATTTAATAGGGTTGTGGGGGGGCACCTGTTATGATGGGGTTGCATAGGCTTTTAAAGCCTCACATAGGGGTCCAAAGGAAGGCACATGGCCCAACAAGGGTACCGTGTACCTCTTGTTGGCACAAAGACTGACAAGGGTACATGGTGCCTTGTCGGGGCAGTGGCTATGCAGCCATGAAAATTGATAATCATACGAAGGGGAAACACTTAGTTTTTTTTCCAAAAGTTTGCAAAACGTTATATAAAGAAAAAAGATTTTCGTGGTTGGATAGCCACTACCCCTTATCGGTACTCTTAATTTTTTTAAATTTTTTTATACTTTTTTTGATTTTTTAATTTATATTTTTCAACTTTTTTTCAAAAGTTCATAAGTATTATAAAATTTAATAAATATAAAATAAATTGTTTTTTAAAAAAAAATAGTATTTTTATTTTTAAGGTATAATAACAAATTTTTAATAAAAAGTGTTTTTCGGTACTGTACTTGTAGGCAGGTGGGCCAAATACTCACCTACTAAATTTTTTTTGCCTCAAATTTGACTTTCTCTGAAATTGATGAACAATGGATCCTAAGGGTTTTGGGTCTTCTAGGTGTGATGGCACAATTCATTTGACTTGAAAATGCTCCGAGAAAATCAATTACTCACCTAATCTAGCAATAAAATATTTGTTTCAAACCTTCATAGAATTTACATTCGGTGTTCGATCTGGGCGAAACAAAAGGTGATTTTCTCGACAACTTTAAACTCAATGGTGAGCTCATATTTTCTCTAGAAAGCTCCAAAATACTTGCACTGATAAGCAAGAGTTAGGAACACCCCCCCCACAAACTGCAATTCTTTCAAGCTTTTTCAATTTTCAATGCCATCATCGGATGTAAGAGATCATACTAATGAAACACTTTAGATTCCTAATAATCTACTAACCCACAATTCACAACTAGCTCTGTTACCATGTTAGGTTTAGCTGTGAAGTCGCCTAAGATCAAAATGACTAAAGGAAAGCAAGACAAGAATCTAGATATGAACAAACTCAAGATTCGTTTAGCACTGAACTAGCACTCATGAATAAATGAGCTAGTGAACTTAGCATAGGGAGAGGTGAGGGTTGCTTATATAGCAAAATAGAGACATATAATTCCAAGAGGAATAATAACTCCCAACACCCCAAAATAAGGGAACGTTTTACCCACTCGGTAAATGCCAACTTTTGTAAAGCCAAAGAAAGGGTTATGGGAGGTGGCAAATAAGTCTAAAAGAGGGTGAGACATTCAACTACCCAAAGGCGGGTGTGAATGATAATTTAATTGTAAGATTATGTCATGTGTACTCCTCCTAACCATTCTAATATAACCTAAGCAAGTTTAATAATATGAAAATAAATACCCACACTAACAATCATATTATCTTTCATGTAAAAACATTACATAATCTTGTTTCATCTTTCATGTGAATGAAGATTTAAATATAGATTGTCAATAATGACATAGTGTGATAGTTAAATGTGGTGTTATCGTGCTTGCCATCAAGATTCAAATGCCTACTAAAGTATTATTGCTAAATGTTGATGTTGAAGGTGAGATCTCCATCTATAACCTCATTGATTCATAACTTTAATAAAAAGTATTTATTTCCAAATTACTATTGAAAAAAAACCACTCATCCATAACAAAAGAAGACTTGCCATTGCTAATTAAATTTAAATATCAATTAATAAAACTAGCGCTTTCTCAACAAATACACACTCCAAAACTTTCTCCCCATGGTCAGATGGGGACTGCACTTTCAGCCCTAACAGAATACACAAGGAAGCTTCAACTTTATCCTTTTGTCAGTCGATGCATTCACCAAGAACTGCTTCTGGGGATCCAATTGTAGCGCACCAACTTCATCAAATATGACATGGTTACCGTACTTCCTGGGAAGGCTGGAGGTGACAGTGACTGTGCTGGTGTTTGTGGGAGGAGCAGAAGCAGCCTCGCTGTGCTCGGCAAAAGGTAAGGGGCTATTTTATACATTTCTGCCACTACTGCGATGCACAAAAATGATCGACTCTGGTATATTCTTATTAACTTGAAATGTATCACTGAATGGGAGGTCATCTCCATAGTTCGTGACCGTTAAGGTACATATTATTGAATATCTTCTTGAACATAACGAGATGCCCATTCAGTGTTGCCAATCTAAACACTCAACAAACTCTGCCAACGAACCCCATAAGATTTTTCTTGCAGCACCTGATCACACAAGTTCAATTAGAGTCCTTTCAATCCAATTGACTATAGTCTATAATATGTTGTACGGTGCCCGTCGTCATAAGAACAGAGAACAACTTGAAAGGGAGCAAGGTGTGCAGAAACAACTTTCTATACCTATGTACTCAGGAAATACTGTGCACTTTTTAAAAACTTTTTGAATATTTACTATAGAGATGAAAAAGATGCATATTAACTTATTAAGGAAATATAAAAACATCACCAAAGATAAATGCACATAACACAAAATGTACGTGGAGAAAATACTTTGAGAGAAAAATCCTGTGCTCCAAAGACCTGCAAACAATTTGGTTATATACATTTGCACAACAAGATTCTTCCAAGAGAACACAAGTGCTCAATCTGGAATAATACATTTGCACAACAAGATTCTTCCTAGAGCACACAAGTGTTCAATCTGGAATAATTCAGTAGCATAATAGTACCTTGAAATAGTCTCATAATAATGCAACTCCAATCCTAACATGTGTATTTATAACGCCTCCTTGCATGCAACATGCAATACTAAACTTGCAAAGCATATGCGAAACTCAACATGGAAAGCACACACGTGCAAAAATTAACATGCAAATATATGCACATGCAAAGCTCAACATGCAAAGCACATGTACAACTCACACATACCATAACAAATTTCCATTTTGGACTCCTTCATCGACTCGCGTTAACTTCAACAAATGTGGCCCACAAAATGGCATCATTGGACACACATAAATAATTACATAGACAAATAAATAAATGATCATGCTAGGTATTATTAAAGGTTGAGACACTTTATTCTTACCATTCTCCCACTTGTTGAACACCTTTTAAGAGCCAATAGAAACAACGGGATTTTAATTTTTAGGGGCCTTGAGGCCCATAGACTCTGAACAACATGTAAATTTGTTTGTGCTACATCCTTTGTTAAGGCATCTGCTATATTTGCCAAAGTGTTAACTTCCCCCAACTTTACCTTCCCCCAACTTTACTCTCTAATCCTCTACCTGTAATGTTGGGGAATAGGGTTCACAAGCTTATGCATGCAAACTAGGAAATTAGGCCTATTTCCACTTCAATTGCTTTGAAGGAGAGTGGGTTCACAATGCTCAATCTTTAATCTGATAAAAAAGGATTGAGCACAAGGTGGGTCCAACAGTCCTTGTGGGAGAGTTGAAAGTGATACTAAAAATTTGTAAATTGAATGTGAGATTTAGGCAAGGTGTAAAATAGAAAGTTTTTGACATACACAACAATCTATAGAACGGATATGCAGACAACAATTACAGATTTGGAAAGAAGAGGTAGAAAGGAACCTATTTCTAAAATTTGGGCTAAAATGAGGACTGCGTTGCTTGGGGCGACATCGACCCAGGAATGTTGGATCCGAACGAAACTAATGTTTCTAGAATCAGTATGCAACTTAAAACCTTCCCCGAAAGTTTAGTCAAAAATATCTAGGACTATGTCTCTTTGAGCGATGTTGACCTTTCTTTTTTGGATCTGTAAAAGTGCAATCTATAGGTCTCTGTCTACTCGATCTAATGCCAAATTCGCGTCTCTCTATTCTACCACCTGCACATGCAAAAGAAGGAAAATGTTGGGTTGATGGGGATTTGCCTAGGTCAAACCCCAGTTTTGGAATTAATAATGAAATATAAATAAAATATGATTGGATTGAAAGGGTGTTGTAGTGTAGGAGAGGCTAGATCTGAATTGAATTGCTTGAATGAATTGTTCATACCTTCATAAGCCTTGCTTGTGTCAAAGTCTTCCTGAAGATGTTGATGTTGACTTCTAGAGTTGACTTCATAATAGATTGATCATGGATGCCATCTTAAATGCTTGAGATCTAAAACTTCTCACTTTAATGCCTTGATAATGCTTGATTACTTGCTCAATTGAATTGCATAGGAGATAGGATGTGTGATTGCATGATATGATATGATGTCTCAAATGATATGATATGATTTCTTGTGTACCTCTCCTCGTGAAACATGTTTGAATTTTTAAAGTAGACTGACACGAAGGAGGAATTCTTGCTCCCATAATCCAACCATTAGAGGATTCGAATTTGGGCCCTTTCTATGGGGTCAAGGGTGCCCTAGGTGACCTTGTCCCAAGTCAAGAGGGCTCTAGGCATCATTGACATGCCAAATCAGGCAGAGTCAAGGAATAATGGCTAGAAGGGTGGTGTGGAGATGCCAATTTTGAGCTAATGCAAGCAAAAACAAACATGATTAGGCATGGAAGGCAAAAATTGCTAAAATTTTGCCTACGTGAGCATGAAATTTTATAGGGATACAATTTATGATGCTATATTTAGCTCCCACTTTAGCGGGAGTATAAACCTGCATTCATAGTCTTAGTAAAGTAGAATGCAGCATTGAAAAAATTTCATCGAGATATTAAAGAGGCAAGAGATGCCAAAGGCACCAAGGGACGTAGAATCTTATCAATCTAATATCAAGATAAAAGGCGCAACACATGAATATAAAAGAGAGAGCATGACTATGCTGGCCTAGTATGGTTATGCTTACTATGAGTCATGTAGAGAGTCAGTGCAAGAAGACTCAAATATTCTAGCAAGTTATGTTATGCTAGTCAACTCAACTTGAAAAATCAGTGCAAAAAATTACAAAGAAAAAGGCACACTTTTTCCAAGTAATCCAAAAAAAATTGACTATGAAATTAGATTGCGGTGTATGCATGAAATGCAACAAAGAGTGGAGCGTATGTCCCATGTTAAAGCAATTGTGTATGCCTTATCGGGAAAAATTGCTTTAAGATAGCATACATGCATCTAAAAGACAAGTATGTTGCCACAATGATATGCCCCCAAGAAAGGACAAAATCAAGGGTATCGAAGCACATGACAAAAAGAGAGCACATTAGGGATCCACTAATTGGGGTGAGTGTGTGCATTTGATAACTTAGTATATCAAGTATAATTGCAATGAATTGACCTCATCCCTCAAAGGTAGTGGAATTACGAGCACAATCGAAGAAAAACACATAAGATAAACAAACAAAATTCTTTTTGGGTCAACATAGTAGAGACCAAAAAGAGATAGATTTTGATGCTTTGCATTGTCCCCGAATAGTCAACGCAAAACATATTTACAACAATAGCACATGTATGACATAATATGTATACGACATATAGAAGAATTGAAATACAAATAGAGGAATGTTACAGCAGGTTCGATCCCTATATTACCTTGCGCCCACAGAGCGACAAGGATCATACAAAGAGAGCTTCACATAACAGAAAGACATATCAAGCAACACATCACTAGAAAAATACATTACATGCAAGAAAACACAAAGGAATCTATTGCACAAGTGAATCTAGTCAAGCAGGTTATCCACCTCCCAATCTTGCTTAACATCACTTAGGAAATGGCGGACAAGATGCAAGAGGAGAAACAACAAGCACAGTAGATGGAGCTATTGCGAGTTCTAAACAAGGACCATGCTCTAATGATGAGTCACTTTGTTTGTCTCTAGGAGCTAGGATTAATGCTTTTGAAAATCTTGAAGAATGTTCATGATTGATTTCAATAACCTCAAATATACCATTGGAATCATTAGAATCAACATTATTAGCTTCAATAACTTTATCCTCCATATCATCATCCAAATTAATCAAAACAAAATCTTTAGTGCGAAATGAACAATCATTTTGTTTAGATAATTTTAACTTTTTAAAATGATCTTCCTCCCTTGGGCTAGGCAAAGGTTAATCAAATGGGATCAAGTCAACATTTGGCATCTTAGGGGAGGAAATGGTTTGGGAAGCAAGTTCATGGGCCTTGACACGACATTTTCATCGATAGTCTCTTACACTACGATTTCTCTTGGTTCTGCTAGAGATTTGTAAAGTTTTGGGATCAATCAACATAGGCTCCTTTTCTTCCTTCTTAGGAGGAGGACTGGAAGGAACCTCACTAGGTTGAGAGATGTAGGATGTTGGGAGTTTGAAAGATGTAGGAGGTAGGACTGTAACATATATAGGAGGAATAGATGGTAGGAAGAAGTTCCGGTCCAAGATGAGGAGATCAAGGATATGATATCTCTCTTGTTATGATTTTATAGTTAACAAGGACTCAAGTCTGTTGGGGGCTTGATGGAATTTGTCTCCTTAGTCGTGATGAGATCACCTTATGCATTTTTGATCTACTTTACCGAGAGTTTGAGTTAGGCTCACACTCTTGCTAAAATGGGGGCTAAATGTATCGTCTTAAAATGGAAGCACCCATGTTGAGACATGTTTAGCCCTCCTTAGTAGGATGCTTTGGACCTAATTTAAATGCCTTTATAGACCCATGGATGTACCTTTGCTTTTGTGCTAGATCGGGCCTCTGTTTTTTGCTCGTTTCCGCTGTTCTTTTCTCTATCCCCGAGATCCCGGACCATCCCTCGATGAGCTGACCCATCAGGGGGTATCTCGAGGTCAGCTTAACCCCTTGGGGGTAGGTCGAGGTCGACCTAGCCCCTAGGGTGAGGCCGAGGTTGGCCTCCCCCTGAGGTTGGGTGCCTCGAGATTCCGGGCCCATCTCGGGTTTCCAATTTCTTTTCCCGCCTTGTGTAGTCGACCCTTTTCGATTTCAGTCGCGAAATTGGTATAAAAGGAGGCCTACTCACTTCATTTTATAGATCCAAGTTATCCATTAAGCATACAAGCATCCATATTCCGTTTAAGAGCATTCCAAGAGCATTTTCTAGGAGCATTGAAAAAGACCTTTTGCAACCTTTCAAGACTTAAAGCATTCAAGATCTTTTGCATTCAAGGATCTTTCAAGGAGATTTGAAGGAGTTCATTGGAGGCCTTCTCATCATCTTTCCATGATCATGGAAGTTCCTTTCAAGATCTACCTTCCTTCTTTGAAGATAGTGGAGTTGGCCATCAATGAAGGGTTTGTTCATCAATTCTTCATTTGCATTTGCATATCCGATTTGAGCATATGAGTACATCTACATCCATGGATCCATGACTTGGTATGATTGATCTATTGCATTTTGTGGAGATATCCTACATTCCTACAATATTTAACAATATTGAGCACTTAAAACATCCTTGTGGATTACGGATCCGGATCCTCCGCGAGGGTTTCTACAAAGTAAGGTGAATTTATCCATTTGTTTTACTTTTACATACATTTACATTCAAGGTTAATTCCTAAATCGGGGTTTGACCGAGGCAAGACCCTCCCCAACAAAAACAAACATTTTTCTCTTGCAGATTCAGGTTTTCAGACTTGCAAATTCGGATTTAGAGCCTTCGGAACTAGGTTACTATCGTAGTTTTGAATCCCAAAAAAACTTATAGATCAGGGGGAAGCCGATTGCGGCCTAGTCCTGGGTGGATTTTCCTCCAAGTCGTCATAGCCCCTCCAGGTTGACCTAGTTCAGAGGCAAAAAGATTTCTGGGTTTTGCAGATCATAGTTTTCTGGTTATATATCTGATCTTGTTCAATTTTCTGATATGTTCCGGGAGCAGAATCTCAGATTTGAGTTGGAGCACACATTCCGAGTATTTTAAGGTGAGTTGGCATATTTCATTGGTTATTTTGAGTATTTCTATATCAGATCTGATCTGTTTTCTTAGTCTTAGCATTGCATTTACCTTCCTAGTTGACTATACCCGGCATAGAGGAAATAGCATCTTTCTACTTAGCACTTGGTTAGATCCTTGTTTTGAATTGGTACCCCTACATCACCTGGGTTGTGCTAATTGGTATATGTGTGAAAAGTGTGGTGTATTACATATCTTACCCTCATCACATTTTTCACAACTTTCACAACTATATATATATATATATATATGTATGTATGTATGTATGCACATACACACACACACACACACATATATATCACAACAGTCACATATGTATCAGATACTGTGGTATGAATATAATGCATTATCATATGATTTAGATAACTAGTTGTATGTCTTCATTTGTTAAGAAGTATGAATGTATGCAGATATTCTATTGCTTCTAATGTTTGATTAATAATGAAGTAGGATTGTATGATTAATGTGGATGAAGATTCCTTTCAGTTTATAGCCAATCCACCGTGCCATTATGGAAGGGAGGTAGGGCATATGAGGAGGTCAAGTAGCGTAAAGGACCATTTGAGCAATGGCAACCCCAAGTGGGGCTGAGAGGTTGAGTGGAGGGTGCAATTAACAAGCTCTTGGGCTTGATGGATAGGCTCAATGCACCTTGTATGATCACCCAGGTGCTTCATAATGATGATGGTTCATGGGAAAAGCCTTGAGGGTATTCCTCATGCACAATATGATGGAATACATATAAGGGATGCAAGTAGCACCTAAGTTCCATTCGAGTAGTGGTAACCTTGAGTGGGGCTGGGAGGCCAAATGACAGGTGTCATTTCGTGCTCTTGGGATTGATGGAAAGGGAAAAGCTTGAGATGGCTTATATGTTTTTCCAAGGAACTCCATCAATGAAATTAGTTATATCATATGATTGAGTTGATGTTCCTAACCCTAGTAGGAAATATATATTTTATGGATTATGTTTCAATTATTACTTGACATAATTGCAAAATCTCAACTAGAATCTATCTTATTCCACAATTGCTAAATGATATTGTTAGCTCTTCCATTTCTTGGTTTACTTGGAATTGTAATTTTAGGACAAAAACTAGGGTATTGGAAAAGGGGACATTACAAACTTACTAAAAATACTTTCCAAAAATAGAATTTTCCACCAAGAAGTTTGGAGTGCACCAGAAAAGTCAATACTACTCCCAAAAAGCATCAATAGGCTCAACATTATCCCCAAAACTTAATGTCAATAACCAAAATGCAACTCAATAAGGATCTCTCTCTTCAAGAAAGCTGGAGCTAACACAGATGTAGAGATGACCAGAAAAGGGGACACTACATTCAACAAGAGCTAGAGAAAAGGAAAGCTAAACATAAGCTGGAGGAATGTTTGCACTAACCAGCTGCGTTCCAAAAAGAAAGTCAAGGATAAAGCCAACAATCAGATTGCCAACATTACCACTCTTTAGAATGTAGTGAGCAAGGTTCCTAATGAGCTGCCATTTGAAGACAAGCTGGAGTTTCTATGTAATGTTTCCTTATATGATCTTTTAGGGTCTGGGATTGATTTCTTTAAATTCAATAGCAAGAGACTTCTTTCTGTTAAACCTATGTTCAAAATGAATTGCGAGTGGCAAATGTAATGTCAATTATCTTGATAATTAGATTTTTCAACAGTACTTGTATGAAAATGGTGATTGCAATGTCTTATCACAATATCGGACCTGATATATATATATATAGTGGAATGTATTTGCAATGTACAAGAATATATAAGAGACATCTGAATATGCTGATATATATATATTGAATGTACAATGTAATTATGTTAAGGATAATATGAATTATCCTTGTATTTGCAAGATCAAGTATATTGATACAAATATATACTTATAAGTTGCTGTCTCTGAGATCTCTGGAAACATATCAAGACAATCTTCTACCGATCTGTTAATTGTTTATCAGATTTATATCCTGAAGACTTAATGGTTGCTATATCTGATATTACCTTAGAATTATGCTAGTTATCTCTGATTTTGGTCTGATACCACTGGATATATGCAAAGGATATTGGTTACAAATCTGAGAGTATTGCGCTGTTCGTGATGTTTTCATTATATTGTATATGAAATTTGAATTATACCTATGTTAGTCAATCTGATCTTGATCGCTTGTCTGATATAGATGTCTAAAGTCACGATTCCCTTGGTACTGTTTCTGATCTTCATCGCTAATTGTATGTGTCCTAGCTTTGGGTGGCTTCTGCTCAAACTTGAGCAATCAAAACTTGGATAAGTAATAAAATAAAAAATGTTCAACAATGTCTTCAAATGACTACTGATGCCATTTTAATATCAATGCTAAGAATAGAGTGGCGACTCTTCATCACACCCTTACTATAAGACTTTTTTTTGCACCCTTTTGGATAACTAATCAATGATTAGTTAATCACTGATCATAAGCCTCTCTTTGGTGGCGATATTGATATTTGCTTGGTTGAGTTGATCTGCTTAAGTCTTAACTAATGATTTAATCCTTCCTTACAAGGTGATTTGTAATCTGTTATGTTGTTGATTGATGTAACATTTACTTGGAGCGATTATGTTTGTTTGTTTTCTGACTGGTAAGTTTATCATTGTAGACATTGCTAGTTAATTATTGAATCCGCTTCATGATATCAATAATGTCAGATTTGCCACTATGGATTACTCTAAGTTACCGGTTCGAATCTGGACGCGGATGCGGGTACGAGAACCCGGTAGGTGGATACAATTTTTTTTGGGGGTTTTGGATGCATTTGGGTACGTGTATATATATATATATATATATTCAAATATATATATGAATATTATAAATTTATATATATACAAAACATTAAAGAAATATACAGAATTAAATCATTTGAGAGTATGATACTTCATCATTGATCGATGCCAAATGCCAATTGATAGTTCACAAATATTCAAATAAGCCATATCATATATGTCTATGTTCACAATTCCAATGAAAATCAGAAAATTGTTACAATTACAAAATGCAGTTCATGATTCGTCAATCATCAAAAGGATTATCAAAAAAGTTATCTCTTGGATTTTCATCTTCAGCTGCTGCAAGTTGAGGATCATTTGAACCCAAAGCAGTTCCACTCACACTAGATGCACCATGTGTAGGGATGTAATCATCATCATCATAAGCTATAGTGAGTCTAGTAAGATCCTCAATGGTTACATCCAAGTTGGCACATTCAGGGGCTACATCCCAAAACTTCGCTGCCCCACCCTTGTAGTGTTCCTCCTTGCGTGACAAAAGATGCAAGTTGAAATGAATATAAATCAAGTCTTCACCTTTTTTTGTACCCAACCGATTACGCTTCACTAGGTGGATAAAGGAGTATGTACTCCAATTCTGTTCAGCGGCAGAAGAACTTGCAACCAGGATAGTTTTCACAAAATTAAAAATAAAAATGCAAAGTAAATTAAGGAATGTTAAGTACTAAATTGTAGAATACAAGTGGTAAAAAAAACAAAAAAACTTACTTGTGAGAGGATTTTGATTGTAAGAGGTTGGAGGTACCCAAATCTTTGACCATGGACGTACCACCATGTGACAACTTCCATGGGGTATTGGTCAATAATAGCTGTTGGAGTATGACTTCTTCCTGAGGAAAACATGCCAAATTCTTGCCTAACGTCTTTCTCCACTTCTTCATTTTGGAAGAGTACTAAATGCACGGCCACGTGTACCCATTAGCAACTTCATCTCTATATGGTGCTAATCTCCCTGGCATAGAAAATACTTTCTTGCTATAGTACCTTAGAGATAGGGCATATGCAAGGTGCACAGAGGCAAGGTGCAATTTTTTGTTCCACAATGTCCCTTGCCTCCCTTTTAAATGCCTTTTCCAATGGACCCCTTTTGTGGGTGGTAGTTTGTACTTCATCTCCATCTTCCACTTCCAGTATAGGCAAAAATGGATGTTTGGAGGCTGCAACTGAGTCAGTGGGTAAATGCTTTTTTTTTCGGCTCCACCGGTATAAGCAGTTTGTTTTGGTCTTAGAACCAATCTATCAGCCTCTTCTTGTGTAATGTCCCCTTTTTAGGGTACATTATTTTGTGTTAGGTTGTTAGCCTTTTCAGCTTGGCTCGGAGGGTTAACCATGGTGTAGCAATGCACCAGAAGATAATTGGCCTAGGTGTTTCCAGTTCCAGGCCAATCGGAGCAATTCAGCAGGTTTCTGGGATACTTACTATTTTTAGTAAGTCAGCAGGGTTTAGATTTCTCGGCTTTTCAGTAGTGGACTCGGAGCGTCTCACCGAGAGCTTTTCGGCGAGCTATCACACGTCAGTATTCGAGCTCGTTTGGGCCTCCGTTTTAATGCCAGAAGTTTTCCTCACTTATTTATTATTTTACTTTATAACTCAATGGTCATTTATTTAAAGTGACTTAAAGTGAGTTTATAAGAGATGAAATAGGCATACGAAGAGTCACAGTGGGGAAATTGAAGAGTCACAACTGCAGCCATAAGAGGAGGTTTTGGAGACTCATTCAGGATGCTTCAGTTTATGAATATTACTTCTCTTTGAGAATTTGAGAAGCTTCAGCTATCGAATCAGAAATCTAAGGACGGAAACCTTCAACATTTCTTGGTGGATTGGATGGAAACCCGATTCATCCCGGTGCGGATTCATCCAGAGTTCGCCATTGTTATATCAGGTTCTTCATTATCCAGTTTTACTGTTCTTTGCTGTATTTCGGATTGGATTGAATATTGTAATGTTGGGTTTGTGTATTGCTGATGTATAATACAAAACCGTATTTCTGAGAAAGTTAATAAAGTTATATCTGCTGGTTATTCGAATTTATCTGTTGGATACTTGCATGTTTTATTGGTTTTTGAATTTGCATGTGATTTGGTTGAGAAAGTTAGTAAATGGCCGGTTAGGGTCATTTCAGTGGTATCAGAGCTAGTTTTCCTGCCAGCCTGTGAGTTACCTTCAATAATAAATTTACAAAACGCAAAGATGAAGTTTTCTGTTACAGCGTAAGTTGCAGCTTAAAGTAACAGCGACAGTCAAACCTTGAAAAGAGATAACTTGTAGAAGGTCTCGTTGGTATCAATATTCTGGAACTATTTTTCGTGACTACCTGTATTTTCAATCAGAGATAACAGAGTGTTTCTTAGCTCGTCTATGCTATCGAACTAAAGCAAGATTACCGTTTGTTGGCAATAAATAACGATTTCTGGAATCAAACTACCATAAATTTATTTACGATGGTAGCCACTGCAGAAAGATAAGACTAAATGGATTAAGTCGGTTTCTATTTTCTGGTTCTCCTTCCTACACTGGCAAGGACTTATTTCACTTTCAGTATTCTTGCAGAGAAGAATTGCACATATACTACCTGGAGGGTAGCCAAGCTCGTCACACTCAGCGCTCGGGCTCACACATTTAACACCAGTACATGTGAGTTTAAGCAAGCTTTAAGCCAGGAATCGTGATTGAAAACTGGTTGCAGTGGTAATGTGACGGTTCCTATCACAACACGCAAACAAGCATTCGTTAGTGTCTTCAAGAATGCACTCCTCGGGGGTGGAATTTCAAACGCATACCATCCACGTGACTGGGTGTACATTGCGAAGTAATACCCAACCGCACGAGAGGAACACCATATTGAAGTCGCGAGTGGCTGCATAGACTGAGGACGCGACCAGTTTGGGTGTCTAAACACAGAGGAGCCCATTCTATATCTAAGCTTTCGGGATGTTCTTCCGAAGGTAGACACATTGCAAAGAGAGGATTAACAGTGTGGTTGATGTTTGAAGGAAATTTATCCTTGAGTGCATCATCTGGGCACGTATATGTATAGAGCGTTACATCTTCCGAATGTTGGTGAAGTCTATTGCAAGATGAATATTACTTGGATGTTTTAGTGTGGCCTTCTCCTCGCAGAACATTTGGGTGAACACTTTGCGTGGTATCAAGACGGAGCTTTAACTTCTCAAAACGCACATAAATTATCCAGAGTAGCAGTGGACTGGCAGGACTGTTGATCAGTAGTTGACGGCACGAGGATGAAGCTTGGCATCCACGATCCGTAAGCATGGTCTGGTTAAACGGATGTGTCTCTGGTTAAGGACACATTAACTGGTGTGCCCAGCGTGTATAAGGTCGGAAACTATCCACTCGAGCCATGTGAAGAGGCGTGTCATTCATTCTCGGCTTCAAAGTTTTTACTGTGTCGACCACGCCTGGGTTTTTCATCATACACAGTCACTACAAATCTTAACGTCATCTGTTAGAGCACATTTTGGGTGCTAAGTGATGAGACATAGTCCTTGATGCAGTTGTCTGGTGGGCATCTGAACTAGCAAGGAGTTTAGTCGGGTTATTGGTTCTCACGTGTTGGCAGAAAGAGGCCGTGCCTCAACAAGAGTGAGCAGATTAATGTGCATTCGAAATAGTAGATTAAATTTAAAAAAAAAAAAAAAATTGGTGTGAAGGCTTGTGCAGTCAAGTGAGGAGTATTCATTCAGAAGTTACCGTGGATTTGACAGAGACTTTATTAGTGTTGGCTCGTTGGTCTCAGACATTCTGAGACGAATTCATTGGCATTGCATATAGAATCACGGAGTTGATATCTATTTGGGACGATTGGAGTCTTGGCTTGGCCGTTTGTCGAAGTAACTCTGAGTTGAAGCTCGAGTTAGCTTACAGAATTCTTGTTGAGGAGAAAACGACACTTCTTTTTGCTGGAGAACAGAGTCAGCTTGACCCTAGACATTGGTTTTATTGTTCAGATTTTTCGGTTTATGTTTTGGGATACCAAAACATTGTTCAAGCAATTTTCGATTATAAGAAATCTTGCTTTCAAACTATTCGGTTTATATTGAAACCTGTATGAGGAAACAATCAGTTCCAAGGGAAATTATTTACACTGTGATCATAACTAGACAGTAAGATTTCCTTGAGGAATTTATTGCGAGCATATTCAGCCCAGTTCAAACCAGATTTTGCAGTAGAGATTGACTAAGGACACCACAGTGGCAGTCAAAAGGTTTCAATCGGAATGGTGTTGTCAGTTTAACGGGACTACCAGACCGAGTAATTTCTAGAGTTGAGTCAAGAAGTGTTGACAAATCAGAATTAGTATTGTAGAGACAACATTTCTTAATTTCAGAAGCAATTCAGTCTTTGGCACAGAATTGGAGAAAACTTAATCATGGAGACCTTAGAAAGCCCAATTTTCTCTAAGGAATTCAATGACACGTTTTACAGTGTCTAGCTCAGAGATATCCAAAAAGAAGTGTTGCCTTGGATGGCAACTGGAGGAGCAGAAAATTGCAAGCAACATGTTGGCCAAGCTCGATGAAATAAATTCATATCTATCTAGGATAGATCAAGCTGATTGCAGACTTTTTAATTGGGCCATGCATCCCACAATGGTTGCCTTAGTGCAACGCAGATTTATGAGTCATCCACTTCGAGATGTTAGGCTTGTAGTCGCTTTATGTCTCAGTGAGATCGCTCGAATTACAACACCTATTGTTCCTTACACCGAGCACATTTGGAGAGAGGTGTTACAGCTGATTGTAGACAGCTTGGGTGGATTGAAATATGACAGAGATTCTACCTTTGGTACACAGGTAAAAATCTTGGAGTTAGTGAACAGCACTAGAGTTTTCAGTCACATGCTGAATCTTGGTTATGGTGAAATGATTCAGCAATTATTTCAGTGTCTCCTAGACAATTATAGGGAGCATCATTCAGAGGTAGTGAAAACATGCATTATGACTATCTTATCCTCGATCTTAGATGAGGACTGCGACATAGGCAAACAATTGCGGTCTGAATTGTTGGCATTATGGAGAGGAGGAATAAGGAAAGCATCCATGACATATGAACTCTCAGCTGAATTAATTAAGCTTCAGGCTGAAAGATTCATGAGTTCGTTATCTGAAAACGAACGGGCATCATTAGGCTTACAGATTGCAGGATCTCCGGTGATAGACCAGGACTCAATGATTGCAGGGCAGCTTTGTTTCTTATGCCAGGAGGGCTGGTCACAGGGGCATGTTTGCAAGAATGAACAAGGGGAAGATAGATGGCAGCCTAGTGATGGAAACATTACAGTTGAGACTTCCCCGCTTTCGGGACACGGTGGTGAGTGTTCAACACTCTACTTTGGTGATTTGATGGCGGAGTTTGATAACTCCAGGATTATAGGTTGTGGTGACCAGTTGGAGACTTTCAGTGATTCCGGTAATGAGGAATCATGTGACTTCTTTAGCAGCACTTCGTTTTTGCATCACACTTATATGGATGACCCATTTTGCAATACATCTCAGGACAACACTGATGAGAAGTGGGCCTTGAAGAGTCAGCTGAAGGTTAGTGATGACGCTATTATTTCAGCACTAGTTCACCATGATAGCACTCACTAGATCATTGATGATCTGCACAGGACAGCTCAGAGAGATCAAGGGCAAGACGACAAAAGAATTGGACCCTATATTGCAGGTTTATAGGGAGTCAGGACAGCTTTTGAGGATTGGAAATCTGGGTACTTGGGATTGCTTACAGACCGTGACCACCTGTTACAGGTTGCCAGGAATTACGCTGAGTAGTTACAAAATAAGGAGGTGGAGATCAATAAGCTCAATAGGGAGCTTAGTGCTACTTAGGGCACTTTGGAGCATACTCGTATCACTCTGTAGGAGGTGAGAAATCAGATCGTGATGTCTAGCCAGTACAGGGAGCAGGATGACAGGGATAGGTCTGAATTCTATCAGGAGGTGATTCAGGAGCTTGACAGCATACAACGGACCTATGACTTGGACAGTTGTTCAATAAGATCTTTGGGTCATCAAGAGCTTCTTGGTGAGTTAGACCACTTTTAGAAGATGGATAACTCCATGTTTGATATGGGTATGGAGTTGACTATTGATAATCCCCGCTTTGAGTTAGGTGAAGGAGATACTTCCTATTCCTAGGATGAGGACGAGATTGGTTGCAGGGTGTGGGACCCCGGGGTAGTTATTAGCGATGAGCCTTGGCCATCAGGGTGGAGTAGTGGGATGAGCTCAGTTGATGAGCAGTGTGGTTTATGTACCCGCAGTTCGGGAGTGGTAGCTATGTCTTTTCTTACACTACCACTCGGTGATGATGTTGATCAGGTAGGACTTATCCAATACGGGGTCATCGAGTTTGGCATGATGGTTATGCGGGCTGGTGTGAGTTTTTCACACAATGATATACATTGTATGACTCCGAGCATTGAGAGACAATCATGGAGTCCTTATGCTGATTTGGGGTTTCTAGCAAAGATAGTCAGTGCATCACAAGTGGAAGTCTTATCCGGCGGTTTTGACAATTTGCCTTTCTAGCGCAGTTATTGGTTCAGGGTACAGATTAGAGGGGCAGCTTAATGGCAGATGGATACTTCCGATATGCCACTCAGTAGGAACGGTGAGCACCGAGAGATTTTAGTCAGCTGGGGTGATGTAGGGCTCTTTTGCTTGTGGGATCCAGGAGGGGCATACTCGCGGTTGGTTCTCATTTCTGGAACTGACCGACAGGAGATTTGGTTTTCTCCGGCATTTGACGGTAGAGGCATGGGAGATCCCTGTTGGAGTGAGGTTCTCAGTTGGGTTGAGTCCTTACTTACAGATGACAGCAACACATGGCAGATGGGCACAATTGATCTTGCAGTGAGTTGGGAGCCGGGCTTTGGTTTGGTTGCTGTTTGGTTATGTAGAGAGAGGCTTCATAGATCAGAGCCTAATGACTATGTCAGCTACACACGACAGGTCGGTGGAGCAGCTTCCTTGAGATTAGTTTGGGATCCAGGTATTTGATCGCAGCATGCAAATACCGATTGCTTGAGGGCAAGCAATCTCTGGGAAGGGATGATTTTAATGTCCCCTTTTTAGGGTACATTATTTTGTGTCTGGTTGTTAGCCTTTTTAGCTTGGCTCGGAGGGTTAACCGTGGTGTAGCAGTGCACTAGAAGATAATTGGCCTAGGTGTTTTCAGTTCCAGGCCAATCGGAGCAGTTTAGCAGGTTTTCGGGATACTTACTATTTTTAGTAAGTCAGCAGGGTTCAGATTTCTCGGCTTTTCAGTAGTGGGCTCGGAGCGTCTCATCGAGATCTTTCCAACGAGCTATCACACATCAGTATTCAAGCTCGTTTGGGCCTCTGTTTTAATGCTAGAAGTTTTCCTCACTTATTTATTATTTTACTTTATAACTCAATGGTCATTTATTTAAAGTGACTTAAAGTGAGTTTATAAGAGACGAAATAGGCATACGAAGAGTCACAGTGGGGAAACTGAAGAGTCACAACTGCAGCCATAAGAGGAGGTTTTGGAGACACATTTAGGATGCTTCAGTTTATGAATATTACTTCTCTTTGAGAATTTGAGAAGCTTCAGCTATCGAATCATAAATCTGAGGACGGAAACCTTCAACATTTCTTGGTGGATTGGACGGAAACCTGATTCATCCCGGTGCGGATTCATCCAGAGTTCGCCATTGTTATATTAGGTTCATTATCCAGTCTTACTGTTCTTTGCTGTATTTCGGATTGGATTGAATATTGTAATGTTGGGTTTGTGTATTGCTTATGTATAATACAAAACCATATTTCTGAGAAAGTTAATAAAGTTATATCTGCTGGTTATTCGAATTTATCTGTTGGATACTTGCATGTTTTATTGGTTTTTGAATTTGCATGTGATTTGGTTGAGAAAGTTAGTAAATGGTCGGTTAGGGTCATTTCATCTTGTTCTTTTACAAATCTTGTTATTTGTCCTGGAGACAACCACTTCTTATTTGGGCCATGACACATTCCCATCCCTTTACCAACAGGGCCTATAAAGTGAAGTTTCACTGAAGAATATGAGCTCTTTTTTGGTTTAGTATTATAATAATTACACTTCCAAATATATGCCCCACCTCCTGGAACCTGTGAAATTCTTGTGGTATGTCTCCATAAAGGAGACACTATATCAATTTTGAATTTATCAGTTCTTTCTCCACCCATTGAACTTTCACTAACAACCATTCTTGCAATCTGATTTCTTGCTATTGTAAGAAATTAAATAAATTTAAATTAGAAAAAAACTAAGAAATACAAACATAAAAGTGCAAAAAAAAGATACAAAAACATTAGAACAGAGAGCTAAACTTGTTTCTTTATTTCTTAAAAAAAAATTGAAATTTTTTTTGAAAAATTTCATCCCAAACTTGAAAAAATTCATCAAAATCTAAAAAGAATCATTAAAAGACTCAAGAATATGGTCAAATGTTTACCTTAGATGATTAGATCTCCTTTGTGGAAGCTATCTGACACCCCACAAATGATCCTCTTTGAAAATAATCACCTACCCTTCGAAATGCCAAAATGGAGACCAAATGAGAAGAAAGCAAAATAGCAAACAAAATGATATTTTTTAACAATGAATGGCCTCATAAAGGGCCGTTTTAGGGTTTTGTGGAAAAAATAATAAAAAACTCTATTTTTAAGCACATGATGTAAGCCAAAATTTCACCTTTAAAAATCTTTAAGTGAAAATTGGGCATTGGGCATCCAGATGCATGTGGATGCGCTTGGGTGCGAGTGGATGCTCATAGGGAGCGCATTTTCTCCTCGTGGGTGCATTCGGATGCGCTATTAGGGAGCGCATTTTCTTCCTGTGGGGAGAAAATGTGCTCCTTGTGAGCATCCATTGCATTCGGATACATCCATGGGGAATGCGCTCCTTGTGAGCATCCACTCATAGTGCATTTTCTCCCCATGGGTGCATCCGGATGCACTGTAATGCTATTATAGCGCATCCGGATGCACCCACGGGGAAGAAATGCGCTCCTTGTGAGCATCCACTCACTATTACAGCGCATCTGGATGCACCCACAGGGAGAAAATGCACTCCTTGTGAGCATCCACTCGCATCCCACCTTTGCATCCGCATCCAGAGGCATGTGGTGCATGAATTTGGTAACTAAGGGATTACTTGTTCATGGTACCTCTGATGAAGATATTGATGTTATAGTAGATGCTCCATTACCAACCATTATAGATAACCTTGAAGACCGAGATGTGGAATGCAACCTTATTTTTATATTGAAATATTGCTGGATGGAAGTTTCAATGTATATATAAGGCTATCTGCTTCATATTTGCTTATTGTAGTCGGTTATCATGGTAACATTGATATATAGATATAAGGAGTTGCTTGACCTAGTCTTAAACATGGATATGGATGGCAACTGATATTTTGCTGTTTTACCAAGATCGTCTACTGGATTTTACCTAACTCAAGACCTGGATAGTACTTTGATATGCTTGAGTGTTTGGCTCGAGTATAGAAATGATGTCTTGCTTGATCAATAAAGCAAGATTATTTGTTTGAGATCTTCAAACCCTGACCATGTGAATGGATGAATAGAAATTGGGCATATTTGATTACTTGGTATCATAATGGCAACAATCTCAATACTCCATCTTATTATCTTGTAGATGTTGTATGGGAAAATTGTGAAGTCTTATAAAAAGACATTTTTCCTTGATAGGGTCTTAATGTTGATCTAATGCTACTAGCTTTATTGACAAGAACATGCAGAACTAACCACTTGGACTTCTAATTGCTATGCACAAGTACTTGCTAACTACTTGGTAGTGTTCAAGGTCTGCCACACTTTGATCACATATATGTTCTATTGCTAGTTTGATTTTATGTAAAGGATGGGGACATCACATTCTAAACAAAGTGTGGCTAGCTATCAAAGGCCTAAAGATATTGGGACAATTGTAGCTGGTCTTGGTTTGGTCTTTTCTATATTTCTTTTTGTTCGTGGTTTCTGCTCTACTTAGTTTGTTTTTTGGTTTCTACTGTCTTACCTCTTCCGAGATGCGTTTCTTTTGCCTCTATGGCTGCTATGTAATGGATTTGGGCACTTCCCACTTTATCTAATAAAGAACAAGTTAAATTATAAAATTATTTCTGTTCACCCTTTTAGCCTAGGGAAAATGCAATAATATGTTAGGGAACTCTCAAAGAATTAAGCTTGGATTTGGGACATGACACAAAATAATGAATATTTGAATGAATAAAATTAAATTGGAATTGCATGTTAATATAATTTGCATGCTTGTTAACTATTCAAAAATGCAAAAATGCTACAAGAAATGTTGTAAACCATTTTGAAAGAGCTTAATGCACGTGGATATTGCAGCCACATCGCTAACATGATCATGTTGGTGTCCAAGTGGACAGAGATTTTTAGGACATTGGATTATGTTTGCATCTGAATTGCATCTTAAAGGGTTTTTATGCTTGAGAATCAGCTAAATGACTCCTAAAATGTACTTTTAATGAGTTTTATTGTAAATTGTAATAGGCATATTTTGAATGATGGCCCACAAATTGTAATTGGAACTAGTATTTGCCAATATTATTTAAATTCTTGTAGTTAGTATCAATATCTTTACCTTATATGTTCATTGGCCTCTTTAAGATGTACCATTAGCTAGGAATCCTTGTTGAAGGAATCATTGATTTGTTAAGAATATTAATGAACATATCATCACACAACTGCTGTTGCTTCTCACAGATGTATCACATGTAAGGAACCTGAGAGATAGTCCTCAACATAGCTATGGAAGAGAAGGATTTGTACATGTAACTGTTGCAGGTGCTGTGTTACATGGAATGAAAGAGGTAAGGACTAGAAGTCTTATTTGACACTAGTATTTTTCTTCTAAAACAAGGATACTTTTTGAGATCAAAATGAAAGAAATTGGTTGCTTTAGAGTTATTGCTAAATAATACATTTTAAAAAAGAAAAAAAGAATGTTGGAGCTGTAGGACCAATACAGCAACCAGATGCTACATTGCATAGGTATAAGGTATGTGGTAATTTGATAGGATGAAATGTAAAGAGCCTGACTGGCTCTTTTTGCAATTTGGTTTCTTTATTGGATTTAATTGCAATTTCAATTTCTAAGTATTTTGAAAATGCTTGTTACAGATGAATTTTCTACCACATTTGAATTCATAACAAGATCAAACTGAATATTTTTGATTGAGCATAAATTAAAATAAACTTAAAATATAATATAACTCATTAACATCAATTTATTCTTTAAGTTTATTGGCACTTGGTAATCAAATTGTGCACTTGACGATTTGTAATGACATCCAAATTGTTTGGCACAGCCTGAATCAAGTGTACAACAGCCACGTTGATTGTGCTCACAACTTCCCAAATGCTCACGCAGCCTGGCTGGAAACTCACGCAGCCTCTGTAATGTCAAGTCAGCTCCCAGAATTTGTCACACAACCCAGAGCAAATGAAGTCCGAATGGCACCAAACGAAAGCCAAACCAAAGCATATTGAATCCTGAAGTAGATGCCCACTGAAAGAGACCCTTTGTCCATCCTCGTTAGCCTACGAGGGTCACATGATAGGCTAATCCCAGCCTGAAAAACGGGGACATTACATGAAATGTGATCAGTGGTTTTTTTATAGCAATAATTTTGAATGCACTATTATATTTATAATAAATATATTGTTTAGGTAAAATTTGTCATGTCCCCTTTCCTTTCCTAGCCTTTCTAGAGACATGGTTAGCCTATCTTTCCATCCGGGTAAGCTAATTTCGAATATTGAAGGGATGTTAAGGTCGCGAATCCTTGTGGCGGGACCTTGGTGCGAAGATAATTTTATTATGGTGCTCATTGAAATAAATTGCCAATATTATAAAGTTAATTAGTTACTTGGCCTTTTATTTCTAGCTTTATGTTGGGTTGGAGAACCTTATATTATGCACTATTAAATAATCTCTATGTGAGCGCACACATAAGATAATGTTTCTTGTGCGCACTATGGTATAATTTTGGAGCTCAAATAATTAAAGTTTTGTAACGGTATGCTGTATGTAATGTGGTGGCACCCTAAATTTTGAGAGTCCAAATCCATTATCAATAAGCAAGTTTCTCCATACTAAAAAAATCAAAGGAAGGAAGCTTTATGACACAAATAAATAGAACTAACTAATCGAAGCCTTCAGAAAATGCTGAAATTTCGACCTGCTGCAAAGATGATGCCGACAAAGCTTGAAGATGGCTGCATTTTAAAAATCTAAAAACGACCCAGTTCGGAAAATCAAATTTCCTATCTCCAGTAAAAATCTTAGCTTTCCACGATGTGTTTTGGTTTTTCGACCAGACCCAAATCTGAAAGTTTGGTAGTTATTTTTTAGTTAGTGTATTGTTTTTCAAAATAATTTGTAATAAGGGTTGTCTTTTCACCCTAAAGAGGTGTGAAAGCCACTCAAACACATATATATACATAATGTAAAATGTAGAGAGAGGGATAGATTCAAATAAGGAATTAGAAAGAATATTTGTAAGGGAAGATGTAAATATTAAAGCATGACTTTAATATAAATTTTAATATTATATTTTAATAATAAATAAAAGGCTCTTTTGTTTATTTTCAAGGAAAAGAGATTGCAACTAAAATGTGGATTCGTCCCTTGTGATCAATAAATAGATTATTGAATTATTCCGACAGAGTTTTATTTTTGCATTGGATATTTTCCTGCATTCTTTGTTCGACAATCAAAATAGTGTGAAATATAAATATATTTCCTTATCTCTGTCTAATCGGACTTCTAGCCAGAGAAGTTAAATTCCTTTTGGACTAACGAAGAATTGCATATAAGATTTGTCTTTTGCAGAGCTTAGGAGTAATTGATGATATTTAAATAAATATTGTCTCATAAAGCTGTACGTAATAATCCTTGTTATAGTTGACTTTATCGCCCGGATAAAAAAAGGCACTGGTCATGTAAAAATCATTGGAATATAATTATTGGAGTTATCAATTGAATTCATAAATCTATATACTTCCTTCTTGCAAGCATCTAATCGATTATTGATAAACCTTACACAAACATTCAAATCATTTCAAGCAATCGCATAACTTAATATTGATCGAGTTTGAGGATTTTGCCAACCGAAGAATTCACCAAGTCTAAATTCGCTATAGAAAAGCCTTGAACAAAGTGATCGGGTTTGAGGTGAAGGTTTACTTGCCTAGGTGTAGCGAAGCCTAAAGTGCAGGGGAATTTTGATTATTTCCGTTCATTGGCCAGAACTGATTTGGAATCCTATTGGAGAATTGGCAGGCTCTTGGATCTCCAATCTATGGTTTTGGGAACCAACAGATTGGCGACTTTGCTGGGGATTTTTTGTGACAACATTATTCAGAATTTCTGGTGATTAGAGAGTTAGACTCTACTAGAGACAGAACAAGGAATCAATTGTATGATTTTGTCCTTCTTATGAAGAAGGTGGTGACTCTACTCAATAAGATTTCAGTTGGTAACTCTATTGAGGGAGAAGACTCAGAAGGAAATGGTAGATAGCTTTTTCAAATGTATCGATCATTTCAAAGAAAGCCTTTTATTCCAGATGGCATCAGGCCATTGGATTTTAGCAATTTTGATTATGAACCTAGCAAGTTATCCCCACAACTTTCAAAACTTGTACCAAAGTTCCATGGAGAATGGGATGAATCAGCACTTCGGCATTTGGATGAGTTTTATACATTTATAGAGGATTATGAAATTTGTGCAGAGGATCAGGTAATGAAGCTATTTGTCAAGACATTAAAAGACAATGCAAGACAAGCATATGAATCATTACCTACACAAAGTATTTCATCTTGGAAAGAATTTGAACAATGGTTCCTATATGAATTCCATGATGCAAGCGATGAAGATAACATGTGTATGAACAATGTGAAGACCAAAGCTGCAGCATGGAGGGGGATCTTAACATATCTCCACCTGATGCCTTTTTCAATTTGGAAAGGTATTAAGGTGAATCTACGATACAATTGTTCATGAGGATGTGTGATATTTATCAGGAGATACCTTCAGAGGTCAAACCTTCATCTCATGAAATATGCAATAAAATATATGAATTAGGGATTGCTCACGACTCTCGGTCATGTAGTTTTCTAAAGTATATATATGATGAAATAAAGACAAAAGATAATGAATACAACATGAAACATACAAGAGATGAGGCCTTGAACTCCGATGAAGAAGAAAGTCTAAATCAGATGGAAGAAGATTACGTCCAAGATGAGACTTGTGTGGAAATGGATATAAAATGTTATGAACAAGAAGAAAGCTTTATGGAGGAAGAATCTTATATATCCCCTTTGAATGAATTTCTCAATTTGGAAAGACAAGAGGGTGAGTCCACAACCTGTTTGTTCATAAGGATGATGGGTTTCTATTTGGAGATACCATCAGATATCGCACCTTCAAGTAGGGAATTTATAAGAAGGCTTTATGATTTGGGGGTCTCTTTAGATGACCTTGATTTGAAGCTCCTTTTTCAGAAAGTAAAAGAATATAATGAATGCAATGTGAAACATACAAATGATGTTTTAGACCAAGTTGCAGAAGAAACCAACCATGATAAGACTTGTTTGACAACAAATATCAGTCAATGTAAAAATGAGGAAGAGGATTATCTCAGTGTGGAAGAGATTTCAGCCTTGTTAGACATAGAATATCATAAACATATTGAGAGAAACAGTCCAAATTTTTTCTCAATCCACCACAGTAAACAAGTTAATGGATCAATACATATTCAAGGGGTACTAGATGAAGGATATGATAATTTCCAAGAATCAAATAGTGGAGATGAAATAGAATTGCATACGGTGTATGAACAGGAGGAAGCTTCGGGAGATAATGTCAATGAAGATATTAGTCTTGTTGATGAAACACTTGATGATCCAAATGAAAGCTCTCAGGAAAGCATGTCTGAATTCTCTATGTTCTTGAATCCGTTGTTTGAAGAGGAAGCATATGAAGATATGTCTGAGTTCTCTATGATCTCTAATCAGTTGTTTGAAGAGGATCCTTTATTCAATGGAATCCATAAGCATACCATGATCAGAAAGAATGAGTTGTTACATGATCAAAATCAAGTGTTCGATAGAGGAAAGGATCAATGTTCACTTTTGGGGGGGCCTGGGGCCACTCAATTTTACTTTGCATCAGATTAAGTATGGATACTTGGTTTGCTTCTCCAGAGATAGTTGGAATCTTTCTATGCTCACAGAGAGCATACGTCCCCAGAAAGAGCCACTAGTGGTACACTAAATTTTGAGAGTCCAAATCTATTATCAATAAGCAAGTTTCTGCATACTAAAAAAATCAAAGGAAGTAAGCTTTATGACACAAATAAATAGAACTAACTAATTGAAGCCTTCAGAAAATGCTGGAATTTCGACCTGTTGCAAAGATGATGCCGACAGAGCTTAACGATGGTCGCATTTTAAAAATTTAAAAATGACATAGTTCAGGAAATCAAATTTCCTATCTTCAGTAAAAATCTTAGCTTTCCACGAGGTGTTTTGGTTTTTCGACCAGACCCAAATTCAAAAGTTAGGTAGTTATTTTTTAGTTAGTTTATTGTTTTTCAAAATAATTTGTAATAAGGGTTGTGTCTTTTCACCCTAAAGAGGTGTGAAAGCCACTCAAACACATATATATACATAATGTAAAATGTAGAGAGGGACAGATTCAAATAAGCAATTAGAAGAAGAATATTTGTAAGGGAAGATGTAAATACTAAAGCATGATTTTAATATAAATTTTAATATTATATTTTAATAATAAATAAAAGGCTCTTTTGTTTATTTTCAAGGCAAAGAGTTTGCAACTAAAATGTGGATTCGTCCTTTGTGATCAATGAATAGATTATTGAATTATTCCGATAGAGTTTTATTTTTGCATTGGATATTTTCCTGCATTCTTTGTTCGACAATCAGAATAGTGTGAAATATAAATACATTTATCGGACTTCCAACCAGAGAAGTTAAATTCCTTTTGGACTAATGGAGAATTGCATATAAGACTTGTCTTTTGCAGAGCTTAGGAGTAATTCATGATATTTAAATAAATATTGTCTCATAAAGTTGTACGCAATAATCCTTGTTATAGTTGACTCTATCACCCAGATAAAAAAAGGCACTGGTCATTTAAAAATCATTGGAATATAATTATTGGAGTTATGAATTAAAGTTATAAATCTATATACTTCCTTCTTGCAAGCATCTAATCGATTATTGATAAACCTTACACAAACATTCAAATCATTTCAAGCAATCACATAACTTAATATTGATCGAGTTTGAGGATTTTGCCAACCGAAGAACTCACCAAGTCTAAATTCGCTATAGAAAAGCCTTGAACAAAGTGATCAGGTTCGAGGTGAAGGTTTACTTGCCTAGGTGTGGCGAAGCCTAAAGTGCAGGGGAATTTTGATTATTTCCGTTCGTTGGCCAGAACTGATTTGGAATCCTATTGGAGAATCGGCAGGCTCTTGGATTTCTAATCTGTGGTTTTGGGAACCAACATAACGGATGCCAGAGAGTAACAAACATAGGCAGAGTTTTGAGTGCGAAGCCATGCATGGAGACGGGATTCGAAGATAGACTTTGGAAACCAAAATTTTGGAACCATTGAGTATTTGATTTGGACGACAACCCAAATTGCCGTTGAGGGATAAGTTCATGCACGGAGCTTATCATTAGTGCTTCAATGTCATCAGCTGAAATGGATCATGGTTTGAGATTTCAAGTATTTTGAAATAAGGGATTGATAATCGTAGGACAAGGCGTTGGGAAAACTTTTTACTTATCTGCAGGTGTTGAGATTCTTGGAAATGGAGAGTGTTGTGTCCGCTTGGAGGTATTGCAGAGATTTAGTGCAATGATAGAGTCGAGTATGAGTGAGAAGAGGCTCCCTATTAATATGCAGCATGTAACCGGTCGGTGAATGGTGGGGACTTAGTTTCAGTTCGAGTGTCGTAGGCAGGAGATACTTTTAATTTTTAACAGCAACTACGTCATCTGAAGATTGGCTCATACAGAGATTGTTAGATGCATGGAAATCATTCATCGTTGACGAGTTTTGAAGGAGGGAACTCATCCATTACCGTCTTCCAACATATATATTTAAGTGCAGATTCACATCGATTCCAGTGGGATTGTGAGAAGTCGATAGTAATAAGCCTGTTTGGGCGTCGCATGTTCCAGGTTCCTTTAGTTTGCAATTAATCTATCATTTTGATTATGTTTGTAAGTCTTTGTTGGGAAGATGCTGCATGAACTTAATTCCTGTTTAGATGTTATGACAATTGTCTACATTTGCAATAAAGAAATATTATTCCCTTGATGATTATATGGTTGGTTAAATGTAATTTATTTGGTTGAACGATTCTATTTTTAATTCGTTCTCATGACTGTATAAGATTGTAAAAGGAAAACCAGATATTGCTCCATATATTTTGTGTTGTAGGGAAACATTGAGATTGAAATTATCTATTTACATTCCAACAAACATTCAAAAGAGTCCTTAACAGTCCGGCTCCAGTTTTTTTGAAAAAATCAGTCATAATTTTCTATTGAGGATATTATAGTGGTATTAGAGTGTCGAGCTTGCCACACTATGGGTAATTCCGAATTGAATGCAACAGTATAATAGAGAACTGCATAGAGTTTGGAGGCCACCTCTTGTGCCGGAAGGAAGAACAATTTTAGAACTTGTTGGGGCTTCTTCAAGTAGAAAACATGTTGCTAATATGGTAGAAGAAGCAGATAGAGAAGCAAGGGAAACCTTGAGGGGAATCCAAATTGGGCAACAACATGTAGTTGATGTATTGCAAGAACTTACAGTGGCCATCCAAAAGTTGAATGCGGGTCCAAGAAGGCCTCAAAGTCATCACAGTTGAAGTGGTAGTGCAACTTGTTCCCTCCGTGGTGTAATAGCACCTACATGCACATTTGATAGGCCATTAATACCTATTTTTGCTGAGGACAATGGCGACGAGGTGGTGAGAAATGCTGAGGCAACGGAAGCTATTTTGGATAGTGTTGTGGCAATGCATGTAGAGTGGAACTTGTTTCCGGATGAGGTCAAAGCTGACTTATGTCTTGTGCAATACATGGGGCAACGAAGAGAAATGACTAGGACAAGGAATGATAGAAGGCCTAGGACTCCAAACAGGGATTTAAAACATGCTATAAACAAATTGACTCTTCCCATATTTGATGGCAGTGGTAAAACATCAGCTCGAGCATTCAAACACAAGTTAGATACATTCTCGACTCTTAAACCTATGTCGGAAACGAAAGCCATTAAGTTTGCCACAATGCATTTAGATGGCGCAATGTATGATTGGTGGCATCATGGCCTTGTTACACAAGATCATGGAATGATTAACTTGTACGAGGACTTCAGGAACAAATTGATCACCTATTTTGACAAAAAGGACATAGAAGTTTATTATAGAGAACTGGCCTAGCTGAAACAAAGTGGTTCATTAGACCCTTACGTGGATGAATTTTAGAAGATTTCTATCATGGTTCCTCATATGACTGAAAAAAGAAAGGTGATTGTAATGTCCCCACTTTAGCAGTTGTCCAGTTGTGTGACCGTTAGCCTATTTTTGTGTGGTCCCGGAGGCTAACAAAGGGGTCAGTGGGATCTTGAGATGTTTTGGCCTAGTCATTTCCAGTTTGGGCCAGAACAGAGTTGATTTACATGGTTTTGGGCAAACTTACTATTTTTAGTAAGTCAGCAGGGCATGGGCGATGTCAGAGTTAGTGATTGGATGTGATGCTCCTCGATGAGAGCTTTTTGACGAGCTATCACTCATTATTCTGAGCCCAATTACTATTTTATTTTAATGCCTGAAGTTTATTAAAGTAACATTAAAATTAAATGTTCCAATAATAAAGTGTTACTTTAATATTATTCATATTGGGTTGTGTGTTTGAGAAGGGAAGCCCAAGGGAGACATAAGGTGTTATTTTATATTATTTTAATTTAAAACACTTTATCCCACATTGCTTGATAAAAGGAGAGCTTGTTGCCCTTGTTCAGCATGTTGAATATGAGAAGAAATTCATGTGTGAGTTGCAGATCCGTTCTTGGCATTAGAGGACGTCTATCCTCTCTTGTGACATTCTAGACGCCATTCCCTTAGGGTTTGGCCTTTGGAATCCATTGCTATCAGCTTCATTATCAGGCAGATTGGGCACGTTTCTAGCTACAGGCAGATTTGATGTTTTGCTCATATCTTCTTCATTACACATCCGACGCTTATGCTACTTTGAGGGAATGATTTTATGAAGGTATTGGACTGTTTGAAAGACAAAGTACTGTAGCAACACTGTTCACGCGGGTACTGTTCACGTGGCACTATTCATGCGGTTACTATTCATGCTGTACTATTCACGTCACTATAGCAGCAAGTTTGAAAGTATGTGCTGGAGCATTATGCCAATAATATTGGAGTAATTAGTGAGTTGATAATCTGCCATGTATTTGATTTAATTAAATTCTGAAAATAACATCTTATCAGCAGCAGTTCAATGTCTAGTTTGCATATTATTGTATTTTCTTTCTTGTTATGTTGTATGATTTCAATTCCATGCAAAAACTCAAACAAACAAACAAACACTTCATTTTTGGAGTTATAAGGGGTAAAATATTAAACAGAGAAATAAGAAGTTGGATGCAAACTGTTTGACATAATTCTTATTAGCAGCTGGTTTAGTTTTTGAGCATTCGAGGTTGCCCATTATAGTGGTATCAGAGCTATAAGTCCTGCCATCCTGTGGAGATCTTACAGGGAATTTGGAACAACCGGATAGAGGGAAAAGTGTTTGACAAAATGTCAAAACACTAAAATCAGAAATAAATGAATTAAAAAACATGCTAAGCATGTATGTTTAAGCATGCAACAGGGGCCTTATAACTTCCGCCATACCAGAGCAAGACAAAATAGAAATTCGAACTCATAGAGCGAGCAGTCTAGTTCATCCGTGTTGGTGGACATAGAATCCAGTCATATAGACACAGAGGAGATATTCTTTGATCAGGACAACAGTATGGGTGACCGAGATGACAGGAATACAGGACTTGGCGGAGGTAGGAATACCGATCCAGATCAGGGGGAGGTAATGTTCAGACAGTTACTGGATACATTAGAGCAGGGGCAGCGTATGCAGTAGGATCAGAATAGGCGAATGGACATGATGCTGCAGCTTATGGCTAGACAAATGGGCGTCAATATTAATCCAGGTGATGCCAACAATGAAAACAATAACAATGGGGGAAACGATAACAATGGGGGCAATGATAATAATGGAGGCCGACGTAACAACAATGGTCTTGAGAATAACATTAATGGTAATAATAATGGACATGGAAACAATGGGAATGAGGCTGATAACTTTAGACACGTGGCACACCCAGCTCGGACAGCGAGCTCGAGACCTCTTTTCCTCACCTTCCCACCCAGAGATCCGGTTCAACCAGTAAATGAACCGCAGATTACCGAGTTACAGAATCAGTTCAGGAGGGACTGGGAGGCTAGTGGACCGGAGTTTCAGGCGGATATTTCCCTCAGAGATTATATGGACTTGAGGATGAGACACATGCCTAGAGCAGGAGGGAGGAATCAGAACTTTGAGCTGAGAAAGAAAGTTGGAAAACTTTCTTTACCTTATTATGATGCTTGAGGGAAGATGATTGCATGAGCTTGGGTCAAAAGGTAGATACATACTTGCAGCTGAATCCTATCCCTGAGGAGGAGGCTATCAAGTATGCGGCTATTCATTTGGATGGCCCAGCACATGAGTAGTGGCACCATGGCATGGTAAGCTTGGGTGCAGAAGGTAGATACATACTTGCAGCTGAATCCTATGCCTGAGGAGGAGGCTATCAAGTATGCGGCTATTCATTTGGATGGCCCAGCACATGAGTAGTGGCACCATGGCATGGTAACCTTGGGGCATAATCAGATCACATCTTACGAGGAGTTCACTAAGAGGCTCATAGAGAGATTTGATACCAAGGATCCCGAGTTACAGTTTAAGGAGTTGGCACAACTCAAGCAGTGGGGATCAGTTGAGACGTATATTAGTGAATTTCAGAGGTTAGCTGTGTTGGTCACATATATTTCAGAGAGGAGATCAGTAGTGTTGTTTATGGACGGACTCTCAAATCCCTTGAGGGGTTGGGTCAAGGGACATGACCCGGCTACATTACAGGAGGCCACTAAGAAGGCTCACTACTTAGCACCTTCTTCTTTTAGGAGCAGATTTCAGCCTAGGGATTCACATACGAAGAAGGATAAGGAGAAGGACAAAAAACATTTTCTCAAGGATGCTCAGCCAAAAAGGGATAATAAGTTGGACAATGACACCCTGAATGAGTTGAGGAGAAAGAAGCTATGTTTTCATTGCAGAGAGCCTTGGGACTTTGTGATATCCCCTTCCAGAAGTAAATTGAGTATTAAATTATAATAAAATTAATAAATATATTAATTGCTCAATATTGTTATTCAATATTAATTAATATTAAAATAATACTATTAACATTAATCAATTAAAAAAGATCATTATGATTTTGAGATTGTGTTAACCAGACTATAATCATTAGAGAGGATTAAGACAACAAATACAGGCCAGCACAATCAAGGAATTAAAAATAAGAAGAAAAGGATGATTAATAGCTATTGATGATTAGGGATATTATAATAATAACCACCGTCAACAATTAAGAGACCAATTAAGGTTGAGGATCAATAACAATAATCTGATAATATCAAGCAATACCAATTATTAATATTGTTGAGCATCCATAATGATTGCTGGTAGTGTTATGAACTAATCGATTAAAATAACAATGAGCGATATTGTTGATAACGATTAAAATACAGAAGCACTGATGATATTCCCTAATGACAGCAAGTAACAACAACGATTATAATTCCTAACAAAGATTTTTTATGGTTATCTTGTGAGGAATAAAACGATAGCGGTTTATTAAAGGAAATTAATAAAGTCTCCAATGATTATATTAATCAGATAGTTAGCTATCTAAACAGAAACAACTGTAAGTAATGGTGTGGCAACGATTATAGAGTTGTTAATATAATTGATGAAAATATATATAACTTATGCTAGAATTTTTTAAGAGACACGATGCCCATAACGAATAAAATAATTATTATATATATATTGACCGAACTGGATTATTAGTAGAACGATTGGGATTGAAATGATGCAGTTTGTAAAGGAATTGATTAGGGAAAGACACAAGGCATGTCTTTTGGCATCGTGGCTTATCATCCCTATTTGTATAGTATAAGTTGGTATTCAAATTCATTTTGGGGGGGGGGGGGGGGGAGATACACACACACAGTTTTAGATGGCAGACATAACTTGGTGACTACACACGGATGGGAGAATCATAAATTATAAAATATATACACTGATTACCCATTAGATGGAAGTATAAATGGAAATTGGTATTGAGCGTTCAAATAAGGAAATAAAATATAATATCACTGACAAGCAGCAATGAAGTAATACTGGTCACAGAATATTAGTTTTGAATCTTCTAAGCATAATAAACTAGTATATGATCATATATATATGAAACACATATGTGTAAAATTATGATAGTGTTGTAAATTATATTATACATAAATATACAGGAATACAGTTATATACAGTGATGCCATTACTATACAGTAATACAGTTATATACAGTGTTGTAAATTATGACAGACAGGTGTGTATATATATGTAAGATTACTGTGTGAGTTGTTGTCAGCAGTCAATTAATTGATACTGATAATATTATATGGTCAGTATATATATTATAGTAATAATATTAGATATAATAGTAAGATTATATATATATATATATATAATAAAAAAATCAGGATTATAAACATATGTCTATAAGAAATTTAAGATAATCAGATATCCCAAACATAATATAAAATTGATTTCTATTACTACTTCAGACAGGAGAATGGAATTTCTGATTCTATATATATATAATAAAAAAATCAGGATTATAAACATATGTCTATATGAAATTTAAGATAATCAGATATCCCAAACATAATATAAAATTGATTTCTATTACTACATCAGACAGGAGAATGGAAAGAAGAGGCCACCAAAGAGGGGCAGTCTAAATCCAATAGGATAGCTCCCAAGATAGGGTAGGGACCAGCCCCCTCTTTAACCTTGAGAACTTGAGCTCGAGACAGGTTAAAGGCTGAGTCTGTAAACTTTGAGGGAGTGTATTAATGGTCTCTAAGCGCTTTGGTTTGCCTCCAATGTCTTCTCCCTTCTCAAGATATGAAGTAATAATATGATCAATCTTGTAATATAGGTTGGAATAGCCGAAAATTCTTAATTCATTATTTGTTTTTTATTTTTACTCCAAATATTAATGTTAAATTATTTGGGGACATTACAAGTGGTATTAGAGCAATGATCTTGCCATCTTGTAGAGTAAATACAAATTAATGAATCATTTTAGTCAATAAAAGGGGTCAGACTAATAGGTACAAGTAATGCTGAAGCCTAAAAACATGATTAAATAAGTGATGAATCTCATGACTAAGATCTTCATATTACCCTAGTAATTAAGAACCAAGGATGAAGTAGTTCAAGGAATGGCGGTCTAAATCCCAAAAAGATAGTTCCCAAAATAGGGTGGGGATCAGCGACCCTGAGTGCCTTGAGGGCATCGTACCAAGAAAGGCTTAAGGGCTTGGATTTGTAAACTTTGAGGGAATCTATCAAGTGGTCTCTAAGCGCCTTGGATTGTATTCAGGCTTCCTCTCTCTTTGGAAAAAAAAGTAATATCGGATCAAGTCTAGCAACAAGAATTATAAGATAAATTACTTAATATGAAATACAGGATTTAAGAATTGAAATCAATTCAAATTATGTGTATGCTTCATGTATACTTCATGTCTTCATCAATATGTATACATCGTGTATGCCTCGTGTTTTCCTGCATCAATGTGTATCATTTGTGTCTTCAATATGTATGCTTTGTGTATGGCTTGTGCCAATTCAAATAGACACACCATAAGATGGTCTAAGATCATCTCTCTAGGAAATGAGATAAAACTTGTCTTACCAAATGACACTATCAATTAATGAGGAAATATTGAATTGCTTGAGGACAAGCAAATTCGGGAGGATATCCCCTTCCAGAAGTAAATTGAGTATTAAATTATAATAAAATTAATAAATATATTAATTGCTCAATATTGTTATTCAATATTAATTAATATTAAAATAATACTATTAACATTAATCAATTAAAAAAGATCATTATGATTTTGAGATTGTGTTAACCAGATTATAATCATTAGAGAGGATTAAGACAACGAATATAGGCCAGCACAATCAAGGAATTAAAAATAAGAAGAAAAGGATGATTAATAGCTATTGATGATTAGGGATATTATAATAATAACCACTGTCAACAATTAAGAGACCAATTAAGGTTGAGGATCAATAACAATAATCTGATAATATCAAGCAATACCAATTATTAATATTGTTGAGCATCCATAATGATTGCTGGTGGTGTTATGAACTAATCGATTAAAATAACAATGATCGATATTGTTAATAATGATTAAAATACAGAAGCACCGATGATATTCCCTAATGACAGCAAGTAACAACAACGATTATAATTCCTAACAAAGATTTATTATGGTTATCTTGTGAGGAATAAAACGATAGCGGTTTATTAAAGGAAATTAATAAAGTCTCCAATGATTATATTAATCAGATAGTTAGCTATCTAAACAGAAACAACTGTAAGTAATCGTGTGGCAACGATTATAGAGTTGTTAATATAATCGATGAAAATATATATAACTTATGCTAGCATTTTTTAAGAGACACGATGCCCGTAACGAATAAAATAATTATTATATATATATTGACCGAACTGGATTATTATTAGAACGATTGGGATTGAAATGATGCAGTTTGTAAAGGAATTGATTAGGGAAAGACACAAGGCATGTCTTTTGGCATCGTGGTTTATCATCCCTATTCGTATAGTATAAGTTGGTATTCAAATTCATTTGGGGGGGGGAGATACACACAAACAGTTTTAGATGGCAGACATAACTTGGTGACTACACATGGATGGGAGAATCATAAATTATAAAATATATACACTGATTACCCATTAGATGGAAGTATAAATGGAAATCAGTATTGAGCATTCAAATAAGGAAATAAAATATAATATCACTGACAAGCAGCAATGAAGTAATACTGGTCACAGAATATTAGTTTTGAATCTTCTAAGCATAATAAACTAGTATATGATCATATATATATGAAACACATACGTGTAAAATTATGATAGTGTTGTAATTTATATAATACATAAATATACATGAATACAGTTATATACAGTGATGTCATAACTATACAGTAATACAGTTATATACAGTGATGTAAATTATGACAGACAGGTGTGTGTATATATATATATATAAGATTACTGTGTGAGTTGTTGTCAGCAGTCAATTAATTGATACTGATAATATTATATGGTCAGTATATATATTATAGTAATAATATTAGATATAATAGTAAGAATATATATATATATATATATAATAAAAAAATCAGGATTATAAACATATGTCTATAAGAAATTTAAGATAATCAGATATTCCAAACATAATATAAAATTGATTTCTATTACTACATCAGACAGGAGAATGGAAAGAAGAGGCCACCAAAGAGGGGCAGTCTAAATCCAATAGGATAGCTCCCAAGATAGGGTAGGGACCAGCCTCCTCTTTAACTTTGCGAACTTGAGCTCGAGACAGGTTAAAGGTTGAGTCTGTAAACTTTGAGGGAGTGTATTAATGATCTCTAAGCGCTTTGGTTTGCCTCCAATGTCTTCTCCCTTCTCAAGATATGAAGTATTAATATGATCAATCTTGTAATATAGGCTGGAATAGCCGAAAATTCTTAATTCATTATTTGTTCTTTATTTTTACTCCAAATATTAATGTTAAATTATTTGGGGACATTATAGACTTATCTCATAAGTGTCCTCTCAAGGCTAAGGCAAATCAAATGGAGTATTTCTCAGCAGAGGAGTCATAGTCAGAGAGGGAGGATCAACACTTTGATTCAGATGAGGGCCGCACTACAGAGGAGAGCAGCATTCCTGAGGATGAGTATTCGTTGGTATGTTTAACAAGGGCTCAGAAGGCAATCACATTTAAGGTCAGGGGTGCTATCCAGGGGCAGAAAGTGATCTCAGTCATTGACACTGGGGCTACACATAATTTCATAGATGCACAATTGGTAGCCAAGAGAGGTTTACAGACTGAGGAACATGTTGGGTTTAGAGTCATGGTGGGTAACGATGATAAATTATTATGCACCCGGAAGATATCTAATCTTCACATCAGGTTTGGAGATGGCTATGAATTGGAGGATGAGTTCTATGTAGTAGACATGGGAGATTATGATGTCATCCTCGACATGACATGGATGGCCTCGCTAGTTGAGTTCACACTCAACCTAGCAAAATTGGAGATGAGATTCCAGCATGAGGGCATAACTGTTGTACTTATAGGACTTTCGGATGGGGGTTGTAGAGTAATCTCCTTGAGGAGAATGCAGAGGCTTTTTTGGCATGATGACGTAGAATGGGCAGCAGAATGTTTCACTATGCCAGCTTCACGGGAGCCACAGGTGAAGAGTCATCCACTAGATATCCAGGAGATACTTTACAAGCATGCTAAAGTTTTTGGCGAGATTCCACATGGGGTTCCTCCGGACAGGGGGGATAGAGCATGTTATTGAGCTCGAGGAAGGAGCCAAACCAGTTATGATTACTCCCTATCGTCATCCTAAGAAACACAAGGATGAGATAGAGAAGGCAGTTAAGGAGTTGTTGGAGATGGGGCACATTAGGCCTAGCAAAAGCCCCTTCCCTTCAGCAGTAGTGTTGGTAAAGAAGGATGGGACGATGCGCATGTGCATCGATTATAGGGCATTAAATAAGAAGACCATTAAGAATAGATATCCCGCGGATAGATGAGTTGATTGATGAGCTGCATGGTGCATGCTTCTTTACGAAGATTGATTTGGGGTCAGGGTATCATCAGATCAAGATGAGGGTGGAGGACATTGAGAAGACTACCTTTTGGTGTCACTATGGCCACTTCGAGTTTTTGGTTAGGCCATTTGGGCTAACCAATGCCCTTGCTACTTTCCAGAGTTGCATGAATTAGGTATTCAGGGGGCAGCTTAGGAGATTTGTCCTGATTTTCTTTGATGACATTCTGGTCTTCAGTAAGACTTGTGAGGAGCATTTACAACATCTAGAGATGGTGTTGTCCATTTTGGAGAAAGATTCACTATATGCCAAGGAATCTAAGTGCGAGTTTGGGTTGACTGAGTTACTATACCTTGGGCATATCATCAGTGCAGATGGAGTTCAGGTAAATCCGGAAAAGATTAGAGCTATTGTTGATTGGCCTACTATGAACCTCACACAACTTAAGGGGTTCTTTGGTCTCTGTGGGTTTTATAGGAGATTTGTTAAGGGATTTTCACAGACCGTTGCACCCTTGACAAACTTTACTAGGAAAGGGGCCTTCGTATGGACAGGGGCAGCTCAGAGATGCTTTGATCATTTCAAGCAGGTGATGTCATCATGTCCAGTATTAGCTCTACCAGACTTCACGAAGCCATTTGAGCTTCATTGTGATGCGTCGGGTGATGGGATTGGTGCAGTCTTGATGCAAGAGAAGCATCCCATTGCTTTTGAGAGTAGGAAGCTCCGTGGAGTGGAGAGGAGCTATTCCATCTATGACCGGGAGATGTTGGCCATTATGCATGCATTGGCCAAGTTTCGGTCCTACCTAGTTGGAGGGAGGTTTGTTATCAAGATTGATCACAACAACATCAAATACTTCATGAGCCAACATGACTTGAATGATAGTGTGATAACCCTCGAATAAGTACCTTACAATTGTAATTTTATAAATAAATCATTGGCATTTTTCTCTTTAAATGCATATATTTAATTATATCTGATAATTCTATATTATTAAATAATAAAGAATTAAATTATAAGATTATAACATTATAACCTTCAATGATAATGAAACTTAATCAAATTATAAATAAATTATATCAATAAATTGTAAAAAATTATATTATATTAAGAAAAGGAATTATAATCAAATTTTAATATTATAATACTTCATGATTATAAAATAAAATAAAATATATATATATAATACTATACATTATAATATATATTATAATAATAAATATTATAATATATACTATAATGCACCGGGCGCATACATCCAAAAAAATGAACAGTCACATCCTTAGTGATGCGGCTGATCGCAAGGGTTAACCTGCCTCAGTCGCACCACTAAGGGGTGCGACGTGTGGGGGGGACGTGACTCCCCTCCCCACACTAAGGTATATATCGCCCTCGCACGGTGTTAAAGGGGAACAGGAAGAAAAACGGGAAAGACAACGAACAAGGTTAATTGTAAGAATACACAGCGAATACGAAAGGATATATGAAGAAGATACACAGTGCTGAGGATTACATATATTACAATTAAATGTTCTATCAGAGTTAGCCGATAAGGCTGTGGGAGATATCATTACTTATTGTAAGTACATTATCTTTATTATTTACAGACAGAGATATATCAGTAAATTAATTAATTAATTAATGAAGAATGTAAACTAATATATATATATATATATATATATATATGGATTATTTGTTGTTGAATATATATATTGGTATTATTCAATATGCAATATATAGATATATTTATGTAGATATATATATAATACATATGTATTTATATATATATGTACATAATTATAATGTAGTTATGAAATATATAAATGAATCTATAAATACATATATAAAAGGCATATGTATTTATATGGATAAATTACATACACTTAGTTTAGAATATTGACATTATATATAATGTATTTCTAAAATAGATTTAAATTATGTTTCTTCTATTGACATGATTTTATGATTAAGATATCATACTTAATTAAAGGAAATATTCACAATGAATAGAATTAATTTATGCAAATTATGTGTAATTAATAATATAAGCCATCATAATGAGAAAGTCGTTAAATGATGGAAATTATGTGTAATGGTGATATGAGACATCATAATGAGAAAGTCATTAAATGATGGATGTCATATCTCCACAATTGATGATACGGATGGATCCCTGTATTTGGAGGGGACTAGTGGGAATTAAGCCATTTCCCTAGTCTCGTAGGCAATATATATATATTGATAGCCCAGTCATATGCATATGCGTAGGCTTGGAATGCCACTAGTTGGAAAGCAACTAGTTGTTTCCAAGAGGACCTTACGGGCAGCGTTCTGGGAATGATGTGCCAAGGACCCAAATGCTTAGAGGGAGTGAATGTCTCTCAAGCCGAGGACGCTATGAAGCCGACTCAGAGGCAGCCTTAAGGGCCAACTTCCCCTTATTAACTTAGAGTAGAGTATGAAATATATATATATTTTTATGATATCATGTACTAACAACGGTTTTGCAGGATTTTATAGAAGTAGAAGAACAAGGGACATTATAGTGGTATCAGAGCCTAATCCTGCCATCCTGTGGAAGACGGTTCATGCAAACATATAAAAGGAAGAAAGGAGAAAAAGCTATGGCCGAACAATTAGCCAATGCATTGAGGAGCTTCATGGAACAAACTAACGAGAGGTTTGAACAGACCAATCAATTAATATTACAAGCCATCCAAAATATGAATAATAACAATAATCACCAGGAACGTCACACCCCCCCAATGGGAGGAGATCTACATTCTAATCACTCAGAAAATGAACCTCCGTTCCAGGATTCCTCCATGAGACCCACCATACCCTCATTCCTCCCACGAGAAGAACCTATCTTAAGGAGTGAAGTCCCTTCCACCCAATCAGTGGAAGAAATTGCCGAAATGTATGCTAAGTTGGAACCTAATATACAAAAACTCATTCCCTTCAAGGAATACTATGAAACCAAAACCATGGCAAGTAACGGGCAAAGAATACATCATGGGGAAAAGGACATTAAAGCCAAGGTGGGAAAAATGTCCCTTCCACACTACAAGGGGTCAGGAAAGGAAACAGCCCAAGCCTGGATCCAAAAATTAGATACCTACCTATCACTCAGTCCAATGACAGAAGAAAATGCCATCAAATTTGCCATAATGCACTTAACAGGGGAAGCCCACAATTGGTGGCACCATGGAATAATCACACTAGATCACAAAAATATCAAAACCTACAACGAATTCACTCAAAGGCTCATTAGCAGATTCGATCAAAAGGAACCAGAGTGGTACTTCCAAGAATTAACTCACCTCAGACAAACTGGAACAATTGAAGAATTTGCCAACAAGTTTCAGAGTCTATCAGTAATGGTTCCCGATATATCTCAAAAAAGGAGAGTTTACATGTTCATTGAAGGACTCAAAGAACACATCAAAGTAAGGGTAAGACCATTCGAACCCCAAACTATAGAAGAAGCTGTTAGAAAAGCAAGAATGTCCAAGTATGATGTAACCAAAGAAAAACAAAAAAGTAACTCTTCCAGGACACCGAATAAAGGAGAATTTCCAAAGAAAGATTCCACCAAATGTTTCACTTGCCAACAACCATGGAGCAAGGACCATCATTGTAAAGAAAGGGGAGAACTCGTCCAAAAAGGATTATGTTTCAAATGCAAAACACCCTGGGCTAAGGGACACCAATGCAAAAGAGGTCAAATGAATAATATAGAGGAAACACAGGAAGAGGAGACATCTCAAAAAAGGGCTAGATTAGAGGAACCAAGACCAGGAACACTGGCCATTATCGCCCAGGGAAATGAGAACAGACCATTCCGACTTAAGGGGCTAATTAAAGGACAAAGGATAATTGCCTTGGTGGACACCGGGGCCTCACATGATTTCATTAGTCAGCAACTTGTGACAAGAAGGAAATTACCAACGCAGGAGTTCGAAGGATTTGAAGTAATTATGGGCAATGGAACCATTGATAAATGTACAAGAATGGTACCCCATTTAGAAATCCAAGTGGGGGAACATATAATCACAAGAGATTTCTTGGTGGTAAGTCTACAAAATGACCTCATCCTAGGGATGCCCTGGATAAATTCATTAGGTAGGTTTACCATGGATAGCCCCAATCTTGAAATCTGCTTTCAACAGCAAGGGAGAGAGGTAATATTAAAAGGCATGCCCGATGGCTCACCAAAAGTAGTATCATGTAATCTGATGGAGAAGATTCTAAGACATGATCAAGGGGAGTGGATGGCTCAATGCATGATCCTTGAGAAGACTTCCATTAAGGAGCAAGAAATTCCTGATGACATTCATCTTATCTTAAAAAAATATAAAAAAGTCTTCGAAGATATTCCACCCGGACTACCCCCAAAAAGAGGATTCGAACATTCCATAGAACTTGAGGAAGGAGCTAAACCAGTTATCACAACTCCTTACCGGCACCCCCACAAGTACAAAGAAGAGATTGAGAGAACTATTAAAGAATTACTAGAAATGGGTCATATTCAACCTAGCAGCAGCCCATTTGCCTCCTCTGTCGTATTGGTTAAAAAGAAGGATGGTACCATGAGAATGTGCATAGACTATAGAGCATTGAATAAAAAGACTATAAAAAATAGATACCCCATCCCTAGAATTGATGAATTAATGGACGAATTACATGGAGCCAAATTTTTTTCAAAAATTGACTTGAGATCAGGGTATCACCAAATTCGGATGAGAAAAGAGGACACTCCCAAAACAGCTTTTAGATGTCATTATGGACATTTTGAATTCCTAGTCCTACCTTTTGGACTCACTAACGCTCCAGCTACCTTCCAATCATGTATGAATCACATTTTTAGACAGCAACTAAGGAAATCTCTGCTTGTATTTTTTGATGATATTCTTATTTATAGTGAGACATGGGAAAAACATCTCCAACATCTTGAGGAAGTATTAAGTATCTCGGACACCGAATCACTCTATGCAAAAATGACCAAATGTGAATTTGGGTTAAAAGAAATCATCTACTTAGGACACAAAATCAGTGAAGCAGGAGTAAGTGTGGACGAAGAAAAGATTAAAGCTATTAGAGATTGGCAAACCCCTAAAACTCTAACACAATTAAGGGGATTTGTGGGACTTTGCAGTTATTATAGAAGGTTTGTGAAGGGATTTTCAAAAATGGTGGCACCTCTCACTGACCTAACAAAAAAAGGAGCTTTCACTTGGAATGATAAAGCCCAACAAGCTTTCGAACAACTTAAGGTAACCATGAGCACATGTTCGGTTTTGGCTATACCTGATTTTTCTATACCTTTTGAACTCCAATGCGATGCCTCGGGGGAAGGTATCGGGGCCGTACTCATGCAGAAGAAACACCCCATAGCTTTTGAAAGCCGCAAGCTCTCAGCCGGGGAAAGGCACTATTCCATTTATGACAAGGAGATGTTAGCTATTATGCATGCCTTAGCCAAATTCCGTCAGTACTTAGTTTGTGGAAAATTCATTGTAAAAACAGATCATAACAGTTTACGTTTCTTTCTAAGTCAAAAAGATCTCAATGATAGGCAACAAAAGTGGGTAAGCAAAATACAGGCCTACGACTTTGATATAGAGTACGTCAAAGGGGTAAATAATGGCGCAGCAGACGCCCTATCCAGAAAGGCACACCTAAATAATATCACTAGTATATCCAAGGAGTGGAAAGAAGAAATCATCAAGGAATATGCCCAAGACTCACCAGCAAGAGAGATTCTAGAAGGAAATCCACCTAATGAGAATTTTACAATCAAAGATAACCTTATACTCTACAAGGGTAGAGTATACTTGACTCCTCAATCTAGGTTCAAGAACAAGGTCCTCCAAGAATTCCATGACCACCCTTTAGCAGGACACCCAGGATATTATAAAACTTATAAACATATCAGAGAGAAGTATTCATGGAAGGATCAGAAAAAGGATGTACAAAAATACGTATGAGAATGCATGACATGTCAGCGTAATAAGGCTGAACTCTCCTACCCCGCAGGGTTACTCCAGCCTTTACCTATCCCTAACCAAAAATGGGAAAGCATATCCATGGATTTCATCACAGGGTTACCTAAAACACAAGGGAAGGACAGCATTTTCATGGTTGTGGATAGACTCACCAAATATGCCCATTTCTTTGCAGTCTCAACTGAATATAAGGCAAGCCAAATAGCAGAATTGTTTTTTAGAGAAATTTTTAGACTTCATGGACTTCCTCAAAATATCATCAGCGACAGGGACAGCAAATTTATTAGCCAAATTTGGCAAGAACTATTCAAATTAGTGGGTACCACCTTAACCCCTAGCACCAGCTACCACCCTCAAACAGACGGGCAAATTGAAATAGTAAATAAATGGCTTGAAGGCTACTTAAGGAACTATGTGACCGGGCAACAGAAGTCGTGGATCAAGTGGTTACATTTTGGGGAATATTGTTATAATACAACCCATCATATGTCTATAGGAATGAGCCCTTTCCAAGCATTATACGGGTACGAAGTTACATCCTTGGGGGAACTAATCTCTCCAGAAAGCAAAGTACCCAAGGCACAAGATTTTATACAGCAAAGTAGAGACATCCTTAAATCCTTGAAAGAAAATATCCAACAAGCCCAAAACCAACAGAAGATTTATGCGGATAAAAAGCGCACTGAAAGAACCTTCAAAGTAGGAGATCTTGTGTTTCTAAGGTTACAACCCTACAAGCAAGCTTCCATCAAGAAGAGTGGGGTGGAAAAATTAAAGCCCCGATTTTATGGACCCTACAAGGTAATAAGAAGAATCGGAGAAGTAGCTTACGAAATTGAACTTCCCAAAGGAAGTAAAATACATAACATATTCCATGTCTCTAGACTCAAGAAACTTCTTGGACAGCACACACATTCGTGTGAAGAATTACCACCCTTGAATGAAGAAGGGAAGCTCATTTTGCAACCAGAAGTCATCCTAGATACTCGCCAAAGGAAGTTACGAAATCGAACCATTTCTGAACATCTAATAAAATGGAAAAATCTGCCTGAGGAAGATGCCACTTGGGAAAGAGAGGAGAACCTCAAGTTGCTTGAGGACAAGCAAATTGAAGACGGGGGAACTGTGATAACCCTCGAATAAGTACCTTACAATTGTAATTTTATAAATAAATCATTGGCATTTTTCTCTTTAAATGCATATATTTAATTATATCTGATAATTCTATATTATTAAATAATAAAGAATTAAATTATAAGATTATAACATTATAACCTTCAATGATAATGAAACTTAATCAAATTATAAATAAATTATATCAATAAATTGTAAAAAATTATATTATATTAAGAAAAGGAATTATAATCAAATTTTAATATTATAATACTTCATGATTATAAAATAAAATAAAATATATATATATAATACTATACATTATAATATATATTATAATAATAAATATTATAATATATACTATAATGCACCGGGCGCATACATCCAAAAAAATGAACAGTCGCATCCTTAGTGATGCGGCTGATCGCAAGGGTTAACCTGCCTCAGTCGCACCACTAAGGGGTGCGACATGTGGGGGGGACGTGACTCCCCTCCCCACACTAAGGTATATATCGCCCTCGCACGGTGTTAAAGGGGAACAGGAAGAAAAACGGGAAAGACAACGAACAAGGTTAATTGTAAGACTACACAGCGAATACGAAAGGATATATGAAGAAGATACACAGTGTTGAGGATTACATATATTACAATTAAATGTTCTATCAGAGTTAGCCGATAAGGCTGTGGGAGATATCATTACTTATTGTAAGTACATTATCTTTATTATTTACAGGCAGAGATATATCAGTAAATTAATTAATTAATTAATGAAGAATGTAAACTAATATATATATATATATATGGATTATTTGTTGTTGAATATATATATTGGTATTATTCAATATGCAATACATAGATATATTTATGTAGATATATATATAATACATATGTATTTATATATATATGTACATAATTATAATGTAGTTATGAAATATATAAATGAATCTATAAATACATATATAAAAGGCATATGTATTTATATGGATAAATTACATACACTTAGTTTAGAATATTGACATTATATATAATGTATTTCTAAAATAGATTTAAATTATGTTTCTTCTATTGACATGATTTTATGATTAAGATATCATACTTAATTAAAGGAAATATTCACAATGAATAGAATTAATTTATGCAAATTATGTGTAATTAATAATATAAGCCATCATAATGAGAAAGTCGTTAAATGATGGAAATTATGTGTAATGGTGATATGAGACATCATAATGAGAAAGTCATTAAATGATGGATGTCATATCTCCACAATTGATGATACGGATGGATCCCTGTATCTGGAGGGGACTAGTGGGAATTAAGCCATTTCCCTAGTCTCGTAGGCAATATATATATATTGATAGCCCAGTCATATGCATATGCGTAGGCTTGGAATGCCACTAGTTGGAAAGCAACTAGTTGTTTCCAAGAGGACCTTACGGGCAGCGTTCTGGGAATGATGTGCCAAGGACCCGAATGCTTAGAGGGAGTGAATGTCTCTCAAGCCGAGGACGCTATGAAGCCGACTCAGAGGCAGCCTTAAGGGCCAACTTCCCCTTATTAACTTAGAGTAGAGTATGAAATATATATATATTTTTATGATATCATGTACTAACAACGGTTTTGCAGGATTTTATAGAAGTAGAAGAACAAGGGACATTACAGATAGACAATAGAAGTGGATTACAAAGTTGCAGGCTTATGACTTTGACATTGAGTTTGTCAAAGGTAAGAAGAATGTGGTGGCAGATGTTTTATCTAGGAGACCTCATATTTGTGCTCTAGCTGAGATTACATGAGATTGGAGAAATAAGATTATAGCAGAGTATGCAAGGGACACTTGGGCTTCTAGGGTGATTGTAGGCACCATACAGGATGATCGTTATGTGGTGACAAACGGATTGATCAAGTTCCAGGGTAGGGTATATTTGATTCCTTCATCACAGTTTAGGGAGGTAATACTGAAGGCATTTCATGATGCACCTACAACTGGACATCGAGGGGTCTTTAAGACCTATAGGCAGATTCGTGAGTGGTTCACATGGAGAGGGCTCAAGGATGATGTTCAAAAGCATGTCAGGGAGTGTGCCGTTTGTTAGCAGAATAAGGGAGAGCACACATATCCTGCAGGGTTGTTACAACCTTTGCCCATTTTGGATAGGAAATGGGAAAGTATTTCCGTGGACTTCATCACCGGGTTACCATGAGTACAGGGGAGAGATTGCATCTATGTGGTAGTTGACTGGTTGACGAAGTTTGCTTACTTCTTTGCTATTCCATCCACCTACACAGCAACACAGGGTGCCGATCTTTTCTTCAGAGAGATATTCAGGTTACATGGGCTACCTAGTTTCATTGTCAGTGATCGGGATAGTAAATTTATGTGTGATTTTTGGCTGGAATTGTTTGGGTTGTGTAGCACAGATCTTACACCTAGCACTAGTTATCATCCGTAGATAGATGGGCAGATGGAGATTGTGAATAAATGGGTGGAAGGATATCTAAGGAACTATGTGATTGCACAATAGAGAGCTTGGGTCAGATGGCTACATATGGGAGAGTACTGTTATAACACCACTTATTATATGTCCATCAAGATGACTCCATTCATGGCACTGTATGGTTATGAAGCACCTAGCTTCATGGATCTAGTTTTGGGGGACAGCAGAGTGCCCAAAGCCAAAAACTTCTTGCAGGATAGTCAGGATATCTTGAGGGTGCTCAGGGAGAATATACAGCAAGCCTAGAATCAACAGAAATTGTATGCTGATCAGCGCCAGATAGAGCGCAGCTTTGAGGCTGGGGATATGGTTTACTTGAGGCTACAACCATACAGACAGTCATCGCTCAAGAAGAGCGGAGCAGAGTTGTTGAAGCCTAGATTTTATGGTCCCTACAGAGTGATTCGCAGGGTGGGCGAGGTTGCCTACGAGATTGAGCTTCCAGAGGGCAGTCAGGTGCATAATGTGTTCATGTGTCGAGGCTTAAGAAAGCCATTGGTTAGAGAGTTGTGCCTTCTGTAGATTTGCCACCATTTGATGAGGAGGGGAAGATCATATTGGTTCCTGAGGCTATTCTGGACACTAGGGAGAGGACTCTGCAGAACAGGGTGGTTAAAGAATATTTAGTCAGATGGAGAGACCTGCCAGAGGAGGATGCTACTTGCGAGAGTGAGCAGGTGTTACAACAGACAGGACTAAGATTGCTTGAGGACAAGCAATTTCAAGGGGGGCGGACTGTAATGTTCTCACTTTAGCAGTTGTCCAGTTGTGTGACCGTTAGCCTATTTCTGTGTGGTCCCGGAGGCTAACAAAGGGGTCAGTGGGATCCTGAGATGTTTTGGCCTAGTCATTTCCAGTTTGGGCCAGAATGGAGTTGATTTACATGGTTTCGGGCAAACTTACTATTTTTAGTAAGTCAGCAGGGCATGGGCGATGTTAGAGTTAGTGATTGGATGTGATGCTCCTCGATGAGAGCTTTCTGACGAGCTATCACTCATATTATTCCGAGCCCAATTACTATTTTATTTTAATACCTGAAGTTTATTAAAGTAACATTTAAATTAAATGTTCAAATAATAAAGTGTTACTTTAATATTATTCATGTTGGGTTGTGTGTTTGAGAAGGGAAGCCCAAGGGAGACATAAGGTGTTACTTTATATTATTTTAATCTAAAACACTTTATCCCACATTGCTTGTGAAAAGTGGTCGACCCTATGAAGTGGAAATAAAAGGAGAGCTTGTTGCCCTTGTTCAGCATGTTGAATATGAGAAGAAATTGATGTGTGAGTTGCAGATCCGTTCTTGGCATTAGAGGACGTCTATCCTCTCTTGTGACATTCTAGACGTCATTCCCTTGGGGTTTGGCCTTTGCAATCCATTGCTATCAGCTTCATTATCAGGCAGATTGGGTGTGTTTCTAGCTACACGCAGATTTGATGTTTTGCTCATATCTTCTTCTTTACACATCCGACGCTTATGCTACTTTGAGGGAATGATTTTATGAAGGTATTGGACTGTTTAAAAGACAAAGTACTGTAGCAGCACTGTTCACGTGGCACTATTCATGCGGTACCATTCACGTCACTGTAGCAGCAAGTTTGAAAGTATGTGCTGGAGCATTATGCCAATAATATTGGAGTAATTAGTGAGTTGATAATCTGCCATGTATTTGATTTAATTAAATTCTGAAAATAACATCTTATCAGTAGCAGTTCAATGTCCAGTTAGCATATTATTGTAGTTTCTTTCTTGTTATGTTGTATGATTTCAATTACATGCAAAAACTCAAACAAACAAACAAACGCTTCATTTCCGGAGTTATAAGGGGTAAAATATTAAATGGAGAAATAAGAAGTTGGATGCAAACTGTTTGACATGATTCCTATTAGCAGCTGGTTTAGTTTTTGAGCATTCGAGGGTGCCCATTACAGTGATGTTGTTTGTTGAAGGGTTGAATGAAAAATTTAAGGGGATTGTGAAGTGCTGAAACCAAACACTCTACAGGATGCTATCAAGATGGCTCATGATTTGGATTCTTCATCATCCATATTTCAGCCCCCTAAGAAACCCTTTAAGGGGTCAAAACCAAATCTGAAATCTGCAATTCAGAATAATATCACACCCCCTAGACTGGATTTAGAAACCAAAAATGAGTTAAGAAGAAGGAAATTATGCTTTACATGCAAGGAACCTTGTACCCCTAATCATAGATGCCTTGGAAAAGACAAGATTCACTATATTGAGGTTGTTTCAGATGGAGAGGAGGAGCAGAATGATGACAGCAAATCTGAGGGTACTGATGAAGAGGAAAACTTGAGCAGCCTAAGGCGGTGAAAGGAGAAACACATACTTTAGATAAACCACCTACTGTTGCTACACTCTTTAGAGTACCTACAAGACATCCTTTCCGCTTGAAAGGAGTTATAAAAGGGTAGCAGATAGTTTGTCTTTTGGATACAGGAGCCACTCACGACTTCATTAGTTCACACAGTTTCAAAAAGGAGGTTATTGGTTGAGGAGGTTCCTTGATTTGATGTTAAGGTTGCAGGTGGGGATCTTCTTCATTGTTCTGGGAAGATTCCACAACTTAAAATCTAGTTTCGTGATTACACATTAGTGGCTGATTTTTATATCATCAAGTTGGATGGGATAGATGCTATATTGGGATTACAATGGCTTCAGACTGTTGGCAGGTACACGGTTGATCATAATCTGAAACAGTTGGAATTTATGAGAGATGATCAGCAAATAATCCTTAAGACTATGGCGAATAGTGGTGTAATGCCCCATGTTGGGACCTTTCTTAATTTATCCTCAATTTCTCAATTAGGGTTTGGATTGTAATGTCCATGATAGGATTAGTCATTTATCTCATTAGATTTAGTTATCTTTAACACTCATATCCAACCTTATTACTATTTTAACTCCATGAAGGGAAGAGTAGACGTTATCCAAGGTGCCTAGAGACCAACTACAATGGGCTCCCTCAAAGTTTACAGGTCCAAGCCCATATCCTATCTTGGGACTTTCCCTCAAGGCTTCTGGGATGCTGACCCCTACCCTATCTTGGGACAGATAGCTATTGCTTGGATTTAGACAAGCCCCTCCTTGGTAACATTACAATGTTGGTAATATTATGTTTGTAAGTCTTTGTTGGGAAGATATTGCATGAACTTAATTCCTGTTTAGATGTTATGACAATTGGCTACATTTGTCATAAAGAAATATTATTCCCTTGATGATTATATGGTTGGTTAAATGTACTTTTTTTGGTTGAATGATTGTGTTTTCAATTCGTTCTCATGACTGTATAAGATTGTAAAATGAAAACCAGATATTGCTCCATATATTTAGAGTTGCAGGGAAACATTGAGATTAAAATTATCTATTTGCATTTCAACAAACATTCAGAACAGTCCTTAACAGTCCGGCTCCAGTTTTTTTTTAAAAAAATCAGTCATAATTTTCTATCGAGGATATTACAAAATGCTAAAATATAGACACTGAAAAATATTATTGTTGTCAAATAATTCCTATGATTTGTAAGTTGAGCTTTGATAATGTGTTAGGATTTCATGTATCCTATTATTTTTACCTTGTTTATAGAAACACTAAGAAAATATAATATATGACTACTTGCAAATGAATCATGGGAAAGAAGTGAACTGTAAAATTGAACTGAATCTGCTGAAAACCAAAATAGGTGTAAACTGACCTATCCAATGATGACGGTAACACATATTGAGCACACTCAATATTGTTTTGATCCAGGAATGTTTGTTTTTTGTCAGATGTCAACAAAGTATATGCAAGACTTCAACTCCTATTTAAAACCAAACTCCCTATATGAAATGCAGATCTCATTTAATTAGAGATTCTTGATGAATAGAAAATAAGAGTATAAATCAGAAGAATATTGGGTCTGCTTGCAAACTAAAAAATAAATTGTTTCAGATTGTAATTAAAACATAATACTGTAACATGCTGGAAATCAAATCAGAACTACAATAATCACAACAATCTTATTATTAACTATCCAACCAAACATGAAATAATAATCAGGTAGTACAAATGCATAAAGATTAAATAGAAACAAACCTAAATCATCACTAATTCTCTCAAGTGAGGCACTTTTCCGTTTAAAATTGATGCAGAACACAATCTTACTTATCCCATAGCAACTACTCTTTTTTCTGATCGATAAATAATATATAAATCAACAACAATTAAAGATTGATGCTTTAATTTTTTTTTTTTTTTTTTGAAACAATGGAATAGCTAAGCATTTGGAAGAGAAACATTTTTGAATTCTAGATGAGGAACCAGTATCCTTTAGCTAAAGCATTATATAGATACCAGCCGTGGCATTTTGTTGTAGCAATAATCTAAAATAGAATGCCACCTATACAACTCTTAAACAATTTCATAGCAACTTTGCTGAGACAGATTTGTACTTATCTAATTTCAACATGGGCAATTTCCTCTCCGGCAGCTACAAAACAAGCATCTAACAATTGTTGGCATGTTGTTCAAAACAACATAACCTCTTTTAGTCTAGTTTGAGGCTCACCACATTTAGAATGCTGCTGTTATAGACGATAAGATATACCCTCGTGCAATAGATTGGTTACATTGCACAACAAAGTGGTCTTCGTGTGAAAGATATTGGTTGTGTTAAACAGCTCAGCAGCTACCTCACACAACAGATTTATCTTCCACAGCAAGTATGGCATCTTGCATGGCATGTATGTTAGCTTGCATATTGCAATCAACATCTTGCACAATAAAACATGCTATTGTAATTGGATCATTTATGTTGACCTTTAGAAATGCAACAAAAAACCTATACAAATCAACTTAGCTAAACCATCTTCAGATTATTAGTTCATTCTACCATATTCTACTAAAAAAGAAATTTTTTAATCCATAATAATCATAACATAAAATAGGAATCACTGCATAGATATAATTGCATAAGATTGATGGAAATGAGTTTGTCAAAAGGGTTTTCATAGCACAAAAGCATATGACAGATATGAAAAGGATGTACAACAGTATCAATTGCCAACACTTATCATTACCACTCAACTAAAGATTAAAGATATCACATATTTTTGTGCAATCTTGATTCCTCTATCCTATTTAACAAGTCATGTTGGAGAGGAAAAATGGATTTGTCTATGTTTCCTCTACTGCATGAAGGTAATGGTCATGTTCAATCCTCAGGAATGAAGGAATTAATTGAATATATATAGCCTATTTTTATTATTTGTAGGCTAGGCGACAAAATGTAACAACCCACCCTACTTTTATTTTCATTTTTGCAATATAAAATATGTAGATGTGATTTCTTCAATACTTTTTGATAATTCGAATTCCGAAGTGGACAAGATGAGAACATACAGTGCCTCCAACCACACAACTAATCTAAATGATTCAACTACAACATGATATGGCAACAAGCCAACCAAAATACATAGGTGGTAGAGTCAATACACCTCTTTAGTAGATTACATAAAATGACACGTAGGTGGCTAAGCTAGCCTATCAATGCCTCTTTGGCGAACTATGTGAATGCAATGTAAGCCACTTGAAGAATGTCTAAGCTTGACTTGAACGAAAATAGTTGATAATATCAATTGTTCAATGCCAAAACAGGTAGAATGAAATGCTACAGAAATTGGTGATAAATTGTCTAGTCCTTTGACAATACTACCATCTGGGGTCTATAGGATTCTTTTGAAATGTATTACAAATGGACAATTGACTAAGTAAAAAGTAACAAGCACAATTTTTTGCGATGGAAGGTGGAAGTGGTTGTAGTAAAGGTAGAAGCGGCAGATGGAATGGTGTCTTGATGACATAGGGTGGGAGTGTGATTGACTTAGAAAAGACGATGATGAGGGTGAGGATGTTGCTGAGCTTGTTGAATGGTTTTCCCCGTCCTTGGATGGTGAAGATAGTTGATGAATGCCTTCGGGTGATGTGGCTAGAGGTTCAAAGGTCTGTGCTTTTTGTATTTGAGTGTTTGTCTCAATTATCTCTTATGTCAGGTAAGTTTTCAAACAAAAACATTAATCATTGGATGGGATTTGTGATGGGTTTCTTTGGTGTCTCCCATGAAGATGATGACGTTCCAAATGAAGAGGAAAATACACTCCTTGATATTCTTTGGGAGACTCGATTAAATGCTCATAAGGGTGCGGGGTTAGATTCCTATAAAGAATGATGTGATGCTGAAGAAGACATTTCACTTTTGGAGATGTGGTTGGAAGCCCAACGGTTTGCCCAAACACAATCTTTGAGTCGCAAGATGTTTTGAGAAAGGTTCTACTAATCCTATTCTTGTTGGGACTTGGTTGTGTCCTAGGTAAATTTCTCAAGAGGGGATTTTGCTATTCCCTCCCAAGTCCTCTTCCTCTACCTAAGGTGAGTTCACAATTTGTTCATGATGCACTATCTCCCTTGCTAGACTCGCACTTGTTGTTGGTGCACATGATGTGGATGGGTGCCTTCTCTTTGTCCTAGAGTGGGCTTTTATTTGGGGGTTCCTTCCTAGGCAGAGGCCCATTTTTCCCTTTTGGTTGCTCAAGGTGCGCCTTCTCTTCCCCACGAAGTGATGGAGTGTAGTGCTATGGAGATATCCCCATATGAGGGCCCTTAGACTCTCTTATTTTAGAACCCTGTTCTCTCTTCTTGATGGGTAGGTGGATATAACTTTTGTAGGCTTGCAGTTTACTCCTATTGGGAGATTTGTTGGTCATAGATCAAACATTTATTTTATTCACTGCTAGTCATTTGATTGCTGGTCTGCTTTAGGTATGATAAATGTGAAGGATTTGATGAATGGATGTATTTTATTGTCATTCAAATATTTCAAGGATTACTCATGAGTTCTTTTGGGAGGTCCCTAGTTTTTTGGTAAGGTATTTCTTTATTTACAAAGATGGTCTTCTAGTTATGATGCCACCGAGTTTAACTTGTTTCCTATCTCAGCTCACCTCCCAGAGCTCCCTTTAGATCTTTGGGATGAAAAGTATCATTCATGGTATTCTTGATGTTGTTGGTCATTTTATTACCATTGGCAATGTCACGGTTTCTAGAATGTCTTTATGGTCAATTTTGTGTCTGTGTTGAAGTTGGCTTGGAATTGCCTAACAACATTTAATGTGCTCAAAGTTTGGTGTTGGGAGAAAAGACTAATTACGTTTTTGGAAGACCAATTACAATTTAGAATAACACACAAATTTAACACACTTCACCTAATGTGGGCTACATCCACAAAGAAACAACAATTTTGTTTCTTTTATTACCCTGTGAAGAGAAAATTACAATATGATGATATTTCACATTACATAGTCACTTATTATCAAGCCTTTTTGGCAGTTTACAAGGTTGGTTTACATGCCAAAAGAATAGCCAATTCCTTTATTAAATAATGGACAATTTTCGCTTTGCAGGTTCTGCCCCAATTTCCCAACTAGGGGTGTTGCCTCTAGACCCCTATTGTGGGCTTCGCTCCTGGTCCCATTGGGGGACGGTCCCCCTTGGGCCTTGCACGAGGGTATTTTCCCCCTTGCACTCCTCCGTTAGTTGTTTTGGGGGGAAATCATGGCTAACAAAGTCATGAAAATCTAAGGTCATTAGCATGCTCAGTCGCCACATAACAACAATCTCCCGCTTGGAGACTAATCAGGCTCCACACTAAACACAACTTCCTTATAAGCTATCTCCATGGAACTACTTCCACAATGTTGGGCATTTCTCATTGTTGTGCCAAGATTTTCATGAGAAGGTCTCCAATGATTTCATTAAGTCTGATATGGTGTTGGATTGTACTGAGAGCTCCTCTTGCGTAAGCCTTTCAGCTCCTCTTTGGTGCAGGAGCACCTATTTATTTGATGTCTCATAAAGATTTTGATATTTTATTTTGTCTTAATGTTGTTTCAAGGTTATGTAAGGTCATAAGGATCATTTGGAATCCATTCAAATTATTTTGTAAGGCTATTAAAGCCATTAAATTCATAGTGATCTATAAGGTCCCGATAAAGTTAAACATGGTCAAACCACTCAAATGTATCCAAATAGAGTGGAATTGATGTAATTTGAGTCTTGAAGTCATTTTTAGTATGTTTGAAAGGTTTTGGGAAGGTTTTGAGTCATTTGAATTTCAAAATTGTAAAAGTTGTTCAAGAGTTGTCAAAATTGCCGTGACAACTTTTGCAACTTGATGACAACTTTTTAAAAGTTTGTTAGAAGTTGTTTATGGGTAGTTGTAGGTTGGTTGGGTGGTTGACTATAATCTAAAATTGTATAAATTTGGTTCTCAAACTTGAATTTGTAAGGGGGAGAAGTTTGGAGAAGGATTGGAATGGAAGAAAACTTATTTGGAAGCCATTATTTTCTAGTTTTCTGATTTATTTTTTCTGAAAATTGTCTAATGTTTTGATTGGTACGGCCTTATATGGAGTGATACAGATATCAAACTTATAGTTTTGGAAATATTTACGAGTTACCTTTCATTTTCTTTTGGTTTGGTCCAATTTCATTGAGATTTGCAGAAGTTATGGTCATTTTTGTAATTGCAGGTCTGAATCTGCCCTAGGGTTAGCAGTTTTGGGACAAATGGCATAAATTTTGTTTTAACTGTTGGATTTGGCTATAAATTGGAGGAAATGTCTATATTTAGTTGTTCTTATATCTCACCGAAGATATTGGCTTCAGTATGTCATTTGTGAAAGTTATTAATGTCTGTTTGCAAGTGGCAGATTCTGCCGTAATATGTTGATTTGGTTAAAAGGTTGCAAAAAGTGTTCATTCCCTTGAATGATTTTAAGTTGTGAATGTGATCCCTACCTCTGCATCAGATTGGTATTAGAGCCTAGAAGGTCTGGGAAAAGGAGAGTTTGTGGTTGTTTGGTTGTGTGTTTGTGTTTGTGCAGGTTGGTTGCCAAAAGACTAGGTAGAGGAAAAGGGGAGAGAAACCTAGGTGAGGCAAGGGAACAAAGATGATGGAAGCAATGGTTTTTGTGTTATTGGAATTACTTGCAAGGTAAGGATTCACAAAAGAAGCAAGAAGAAGAGAGGAAAGAGGAAAAATAGAGAGAAAGAGCAATGGAGCTACAAAAGATGGAACTCCCAATGTATAGTGGTAAGATGGATGCCAAAGAAATTGTGGAATTGATAGAGGCTTTGAATAACTATTTTGAATACAAAGGAACACCTGATGATAAGAAACTGAAATATGCTAATACCAAGTTAAAGGGGCTGCTTTAACCTGTTGGAATCTTACCCAAGGTGAGAGAGTAAAGTGTGGAATGAGCATGATCAACTCCTGGAATATGATGGTGACAAAAATCAAGGCACAATTCATGCCTGCTAACTATGAGGTACAAATCTACAAGAAGATCATACAAAAGAGAAGACAAACAAAGATAGAGCAACACAAGAGGCCAAGATAAAGTCTGAACCTATTGTCCAAGATGAGCAAGGTACATTACAGATGCTTGACAATCCTTTTGAGTTTAAAGGTGAACAAACTGATTTGCCCATTGATGAATCAATACAAGAGCCTACTGATGTTGGTATTCATAATGTGGTTACTGTTAATGATCAAAAAGATGGTATTATTTCCGATGAACCAATAGTAGAGGACAAGAGTGATCAAATGTATGATGAGGTTGATGATAAATGGAAAGAGTTACCAAGAAGACTTGAAGAGAAAGATACAGATTTTATGATTGATTTTGATACTAATCAAATTGATTTTGTCCATGAATTTTTCATTATGTAAATTTCAATCAAGGAAGGTTACAAGGCGACTCAGCAAATGGCTAATCAAAGACAATCTTACAGAGCTTACTCCTTTTGTTGGAACAACCCGCTCTTACCAAAAGATAAGGAACAAAATTTGGCTTTCTTTGGGTAAGGAAATGTTGCATGGACGACTAAAGAAGATTAACCATTAAGATGTGGAACCATAACGACTTAAGAAGCCATAGGCGACAATTCTCCCAAACTTGATCTTCCCCTTTTCATGAAGATGCACTTAGTTGTTAATTGTGAGTACTTGTGGCTTGAAAGCTGTGAGTAGTTGCAACTTTATGATCCATCCATGCTATATGAAGAAAATGAACATGCATTACTTTCTTAGAAGATTTGGGTGTTGAAGGAAGAGCAATACTCATAGACAATTTAACAATTTAAGAGGCCATAGGTGACAATTCTCTCAAACTTGATCTTCCTCTTTTCATAAAGATGCACTTAGTTGTTAACTGTGAGGACTTGAAGCTTTAAAGCTACAGGTTGTTGCGACTTTATGATCCCTCCATGCTAGATGAAGTACTACCCTACCTAGAAGATTTTGGTGTGGAAGTAAGAGTCATATTAACAAAGGATGTGTGCCAGAGAAAAAGACGAGAAACTTGGAATATAGTGCAAGAAACATGGAAAACTGGACTCAAGGATCAGAATATGAACCAAGCAAAATGATATTCCAAATAAAGAGTGGGAGAGGTCTTCTCCCACCTATTGTCTCATTAAGCTTTTGTGGGACCTAAAGCTCCCAAAGCAGGGAGGTGTGATAAAAAATGGATCTGGAAAATTTATTTAGAAGTAGACAACTTGAACTGCAAAGTGAATTCAGAGTTAGGAACAAGAACAAAACCAAAAAAAATGCAAAACATATTAGGGTCCATGATGTCTTATTTTCTACCAATACTGAAGTCTTTAAATTGGAAGGCTAATTGTACAATCATCATTTCAACTCCTTGTTTCTTTAAAAATTCTTTTAGTGCTGGAAGAATTCTGTTGTCACGAGAAATCTATATAAAGGGGATTGTAATGTGATGGAAAACATGTTTTTATTTTTGAGAGAATAGGATAAATATTTTAGAATTTGGTTGTTCACTGTAAGGAGATAAACAAAAGTAGAGGATAGAAACAGAGTCTAATTTTATGTAATTATCTTCCCAAAATGCAAAGGAAGGTAGCAACGCCATCACTACTGCCACAAAATGGGTTTTTCCTACACATGAGGGTTTCTTGGATGAAAGTAGGGGTTGTGTAAGTTTGTTGCATGATTATTTCTGTTTGTCTTTAGATAACACTATTCTCTTCTCTAAAGAAAACTTCATTTGCACAAGCAAGTAGTAAGCAGATTAACCTTTTTGTTGACTCTTGAGTTCTATCTACATTAGGAACTTATGGACCAGCAACCTGCAATATCTATTTTTTTAATCTATGCTTTTGAATACCACATGCATGCCATGTCAAGAATAAAAGGTAGCTGAAGGGTCCATTGTTTGATCACGTGTAGTTTGGATTCACATTGTTGCTTTGTTCTCTTAATTTGAAAAGTGCATGCTTTTTTCGATGTTGTTTGTTAAATTTCTCGTGTCTTTCCTAAGTGTTATGTACACTACTAAAATTTGCAACACCTCCTTTTGTTACAGGTAGAAGTTTGGCTTCAAACATTTGCACCTAGTTCCCGAACTCCAATTCATAGACATTTATGTGAAGAGGTATTTGTGGTGATGAAAGGAAATGGAACACTTCTTTTAGCATCAGATTCAGAAAACCATTATCCTGGAAAGCCGGAACAATTTGCAGTAGTGGCTAATAGCACGTTCACTATCCCCATGAATGCTGCACACCAGGTAAGTGTGTTCTATGTAAACCAAAAGTTGAGTTAAATGCAAATTTAACTAACCAGCATAAGCAGTATGAGCTTGACAAAGTTGTTCAGTTCCATCATTCTTTACTGATGACCTTTAATTGCAGTATGAGTTAGAAACTTATCTTGATTCATAGTTGAAGCTTGGTGAATAGTGATGGCTTTGCAGCATATATGTAATTTCACTTTCAACTGGTGCCATTATGCCATTTGTCTGGTGTTGGTGTTGTTACGTACAGGGTTAATATGTTTATTCTACATGAGCCAAGATAACACATCATAACTGTAGATTGGTTAATCAGAATTGTGTAGCATTTATAGAGTGGTTCCTTTCCTAATCTGTTCAAGTCAGTATCTTGGATTTTTTTACCTCTAGTCTAGTTGGCCATCATAAACAAAATAGAACTGGAAGGCTAAAACACTTCTAATTTTTATTTGGCAGCATACTGCATAGTATGTCTTTGCAGGTGTAAGCCATGCATTTACGATACTATTGGGATTTAGAGAATTGAAATACACTTGTGAAATGGAACATCACTTCAAATGTTTTGTCAGTAAAAATGTTTGATAACTTTGTTAAGGCCCTGCAAATTCCAGGCAGTATTTTGTTTTGTTGTTAGTTGTCACGTGAAGAGGTCTTTCAGTCTTCATTTTTTGCTATTTAAGGGTTATGCACATACATCAAATGCTATATAGTGATGAACTTAACAAAATTCCAATAAGCTGGTATTCTAATCCATGTGATTTAATTGTAGGCCAAACTGGGCATTTCTTATTCTTATCATTATTGGTAGATTCCTCTTGTTGTTAAGCTTGGACTTAAATGCAACTTTTTTGGCATACCATAATTTATATATGTAACATGCCCTAGGGCTTTGGTTCCAGAGCTCTATTATGAAAGCCCCAATAGTTTACCACTAAAGCTTATCCCATTTGACAAGTATTGTAGTCTCTTAATCTGAAGACAATGTTGTCAATCTTAAATTATTCTTTGATGTATATGACCAAGAGGTTCACATTCTGCAGCTTTCGAAGATGAACCTATATATGTTTGACCACACACAAGATAGGGAATTCAATTTGCTATTTTTCTTTTCTAAAATGAGTGCTTATATTGAATTCTGTCTTTTATATTTAGAACTTAGATTCAGTAATGTAAAAAAAACTTGTGTACATGTGCTCGATGATTCTAATTAAGCTGTCTCGTGAGTAAATTGTGTATGGCTGATTCTGTTTTCAACTTAATATATTATTGAATTTCATATATAGTAGGAAAATCCAAGTAGAAGGAATTCAGAGGCCTAGAAAGAGGATATGGTAGAATGAAAAAGTATGTCCTAGATTATTTCAGAGGGTTGAAAAGAGAGAAACAATCAATAAAGATCCTAAGAAAAACAGTGCAAAGATTGGCCAGTAGAAATATTAGAAGCAGCATATAGAGGATTAAAAGATTTGTTGCTTTCACAAGAAGAATTAGACTCGGCTGATTAGATGCATGTTAAAGACTGTTTTGCTGACAACTTTTGGTGAAGGTGTATCGTCTTAAAATGGAAGCACTTTCATGATAAGAGCGTTTAGCCCTCCGAGTAGGTGTTTTGGGATCATGTCGAACACCTTGAATGGGTCCCCGGCTTTGATTTGGCTTTTTCCCCATTTTCCACTTCTTTTCTGCACTTGATTCCTTCATTCTAGGTGAAATTAGGGTTAGGATCCCGAGGATTCTCCTTAATTTCCCTCTTCTATGGATCTATTTTCTAGGCAAGACTTACAAATAGGTCCTCCCAGCCTTTATCATGTTCACCATAGGATTTTGTGCGTCTCCCTGGCACTCTGCCCTGTTTTGACATCATTTCTAGGTCTTTGGGCACCCCTGGGACCTCCTGTTTCTCATCCTGACTGAGACCCTGAGAGCTGTGACCTCAAGGTCAAGGACGACCTTGAGGGGTCAAGGATGACCTTGAGGGTCAAAGATGACCTCGTCCCTGACCTAGGTTAGGGTCGACCTCGTCCTTGACCTCGGGTTCAAGTTTCAAGGTCCCATGATCTTCGAATGTCAGATTTCAGAAAGAATTGTTTTCCCACTTCCGGGTCGACTGTTTTGGTCTCCGAAATGGTAAACTCTTAAATTATATTTAATTTAGGTCCATTCCTAAAGGGTTGAGGCCTAATTGGAATTTAATTCCCCAAGGTGGCCCCTCTAAAGGATTGTGCCCTAGATCACTATAAAAGGAAGCCTTCCTCTCTCATTTTATTCATCTTATTCCATCATGCATCAAGCACTCTCAAGGAGACATTGGTGATCAAGTTTTCATATCTCATCTCAAGCTCTCAAGCAAGATCAAGCAAGCATTCCATCAAGCATTTTCAAGGAAGCATTCAAGTCCTCTTCTCCATTCAAGTTCTCTTTTGAAGATCAAGGATTCAAACATTCAAGCCATTGAAGGGATTTGGTTCAAGCATGCAAAATTCATCATTCAAACCCTAGATCTAGCCATCATGGTGGTGTGATCTTCCTTCAAGATCGTTTGATTCATCTTCAAGATCCATTCATTCTTCCCTCAAGGTGGATTCCAAGCATACAATCATGGAGGTTTTGATTTACATTTGTTGATGTTATGTCCAAGCTTTCATGTCAACATACTTGATTACATTTCAAATACAATTGCACATCTATTGAATATCATAGCTTCGTTATTAGATTTAATTCTACTACTTGCTAGCATTCTCATTTCAATTTCAATATTAAAGTTGATTCCAAACCGGGGTTTGACCAAGGCAAACCCCTCAAACAAACAACAAAAATCCTCTTTTTCTTACAGGTATAGGTGTAGGATTGCGGATCTGAGCTTGGATTTGGATACCTTTTTCGGCGAACTTCCGAGATTTGCGAACAAAGTCAAGGTCGACCTTCAAAATATTAATGTAGCCTTTGACCTTTTATCGGGGTCAAAGACTACCTGCTGTCAGAAAGATAAAAGTTTTCTAGATTTTCTTCATCTCGGCATTTCCAGTTCAAAATAGGTTGCAGAATTGCCCGAAACTACACATAGACATCAGAAATCAGCATTTCCCAGATCTGCCCTATTTTGAGGTTAGTATTTCCTTTTTAATTATTTTAGATTTCAAGCACATTTCCTTTATAGGGAAATATAAGGTTTTCTTCCTCTTTCATATTCTCCATAGATTGATTCAATTGTGCATTAACCTTTTGGTTGATCAATTTGGATTTCTCCTTTGGGAATTTGGATTTAGAAGTAGATCTCATATTTCCCCCATACATTTTAGGGTGGATACTATTTCCACCTATACATTTTGGTGAACCCGACACGCTTACCCCTTTGTTTTGTGGAATTAGATGCCCTCTTGTGTTTGTTGTGTTAGATTTCCCTTCATATTATCTTGTGTGTTCACCTTCATATACATTTTGGTGAACGCGTGATAGACAACTCTTTCTTTTTGGTGTTAGATCATTTGTTTTCTTGCCTTAAGATTAGATTTCTTTTATGCTCTTGCATTTACATTTCAAAAATCCAAAAAAATTGCAAAATTTCTTTTAAAATATAAAAACATTTACATTTTTATGCTTTTAGTATTCAACATGTATGATTCTTGTTTTGAGTACTTTGATGAGGCTTTTGTTGTTCAAGAGGATAGATCCCTTAATGAGGTACATGGCAGTGAGGATGAAAATTGTTTGAATGAGATTTCCATTGATCTTATTCCTATTTCATCTTCCTCTACAACCTCTTCAATTGACCTTTACAAAGATGAGTTGGGGATTGATATTCATTCTTCTCCTCATATATGTCTTTTCTAGGAGCCTACTTTAGAATACAATTTACCTTCTTTCCCCTTCAGGGATCAAGCTTTAAGGACTTATGGCACTCCTACAATGCGCTTTTTGGATAGGGATGATAATCTTCCTATTTGGGATGAACCTTTGGATTTGGATGTTGATTACTCTCTTCCTCATGAAACCATTGTGGATAATCCTCCTATTTGGGATGAACCTTTGGATTTGGATGTTGATTACTCTCTTCCTCATGAAACCATTGTGGATAATCCTCCTATTGGGAATGAACCTTTGGATTTGGATGTTGATTACTCTTTTTGTCATGAAACCATTGTGGATAATCCTCCTATTTGGGATGAAACTTTTGATTTGGATGTTGATTACTCTTTTCCTCATGAAACCATTGTGGATAATCCTCCTATTTGGGATGAACCTTTGGATTTGGATGTTGATTACTCTCTTCCTCATGAAGCCATTGTGGATAATTCTACTTTTTGGGATGAACCCTTGGATAAATACATTGATTTATCCCCTCCTTGTGAAGAATTTTTGATACAAAAGGATGACATATTCTCTAAAACACACTCCCCTTATGCGAAAGAAGATGACATTATAAATCCTTCACCTCCATTTGGGATTTCTTCTAGTGATGAGGCATTAGCGGAGAAAGATATGAATTCCCTTAATGCTCTCCCTCTTAGTAGTGATCTTATGGGAAATCACGATCCTACCTCAGAGCATTCTTACCATAATATTACTTATATCTATTCAAACCCTTTTCCAACTGTGGTTCCAAGTGTTCCTTCGGTGGTGTCTTCCATTCATATCACTTCCTACACTTTTACTAGTGTTCCTAATCTTCCTAATCCTAATCCTATCTTTCCTAATCTGATTCCTAATTCTCCATCTTCTATTCCTAGTTCTTCCCACACTTATGTTGAGGTTCAAACTATGGTTCATGATGTGCAAAGATTCTTCAAAGTACCTTCTCCTTATTATCCGATCCATAAAGATAAGAGAAAAGAAACTTTCCCCTTGAGATTTCTTCATAATTTTACCCCTCACTCTGATATAACATAGATCTTTTCTCCTCTAGACTAGGGGGCAAGAGGTATATTTCTTCCCGTCTTTTAGAATCCATTATGTTCCTTCTTTGAGCTTAATTGGTTATTATTTCATTTATCTCGATGGTTTATGATAGCTTTTCATCCATTGCTCTCTTCTATTATTCAAGATATCTTTTCTAAGACATGTGTTTTCCAAAGGTATCCCTTGTCTCTATCCCTGGGGGGCAAGGTTGTTCCTTCTTTATCTTTGTCTAGGGAATTGCTTTCCTTAGCTTAGTGGTATTTGTTTATATTGCAATATTATTTCATCATATTGACAAATGTTTTGACTATGGATAACCTTCTTATATGAGAATTTGTTGTCCTAAGTCGACACTTCTTCTCTATGTTGCAAATTATGTTCTTTATAAACTCTCACCCTTGCTTAGTGTTGGAGTTGTTTCCCTCATTCAAAGATTCCTCTTCCTCTTGTTTATAGGGGGCTTGATGATTGAATCTTTGTTCTCGCCTTTTGAAAGATGATATTTTATCTTAAAGCACTCCTCTATGGTGGGGGTCTTGTCGATAAGATCTCTTTCATTTGAGGATCCTTTTTCCATGAGTGACATATCCTTTTTCACGAGTATCTATGCTCTTGGATGTTGCGGTCAATATCCCTCACTAAGAATATGGTATACATTGTTGTTAAACATGATATCTCCTTGCATTGTGAAGTAGGTATCCTCTTCCTCTTCCTTATCATGTCTAGTAGACTGCCACGATAAGGAGGGGGGCATATATAGGGTCTCCCTTGTACTATAGTTTTTTATTTTTACATGCTAAATCTTGGAAGGTAACGCACATAAGTTGCTAAATCTTGAAAAGACACGCATTTATATGCTAAATCTTCTGATGGTAACACACATAAGTTGCTAAATCCTGAGGAGACACATTTTTCAAATTTTTCAACATGCTAAATCTTGGAAGGTAATGCACATAAGTTGCTAAATCCTGAAGGGACACACATTTCCAATTTGATAAATCTTCCGAGGGTAACGCACATAAGTTGCTAAATCTTGAGGAGACACGCATTTCATATTCATAGTGATACAAGAAGGTGGATCTATGGGTATTCCAGAAGCTGTCAGAAGACGCATTACAATTGCAAGCACAGTTTATGGGTGAACCTGTTGGGCTCTCCCTCCAGGGTGATTCACGGTAAGGTGGGCATCTTACTGGGCGAGGTAATCACTTTCTCCTTTCTCTCTTTTCGCTTTCATGCTAGTAGGACTGGATCATGAAGCTATGTTATTTATAGTGTTGCTCTTGTCTTTCTTATGTAATCATTTATGCTTTTATGATAGCTTTCCAAATATGATAGTAGTATGAGAAATATTTCTTAGCGAGGTTTCTTATGCTAATTGATTTGGGTTATTTAGTGCTAACCCCTATTCTTTGGGTTTTCTCGTTTCACACCCTTGTGTGTGTATGTTGAGTTAGAATTTAGCCTGGGGGCTTGTGTCCTTAGCTAAGTGTTATTTTATCTCGTTGCGAATCCACTTGGATCTCTTCTTTCTTTTTCTTTACCAAGAGTTTGCATCGAATCCATACTCTTGCTAAAGTGGGGGCTTAATGTATTGTCTTAAAATGGAAGCACTTGCATGATAAGAGTGTTTAGCCCTCCGAGTAGGTGTTTTGGGATCATGTTGAACACCTTGAATGGGTCCCCGGCTTTGATCTGGCTTTTTCTCCATTTTCCACTTCTTTTCTGCACTTGATTCCTTCATTCTAGGTAAAATTAGAGTTAGGATCCCGAGGATTTTCCTTAATTTCCCTCTTCTATGGCTCTATTTTCTAGGTAGGACTTACAAATAGGTCCTCCTAGCCTTATCATGTTCACCATAGGATTTTGTGCCTCTCCCTGGCACTCTGCCCTATTTTGACATCATTTCTAGGTCTCCGGGCACCCCCGGGACCTCCTGTTTCTCATCCTCACTGAGACCCTGAGAGCTGTGACCTCAAGGTCAAGGACAACCTTGAGGGGTCAAGGACAACCTTGAGGGTCAAAGATGACCTCGTCCTTGACCTAGGTCAGGGTCGACCTCGTCCTTGACCCCGGGTTCAAGTTTCAAGTTCCCGTGATTTCCGAATGTTGGGTTTCGGAAAGAATTGTTTTCCCGCTTTTGGGTCGGCTGTTTTGGTCTCCGAAATGGTAAACTCTTAAATTATATTTAATTTAGGTCCATTCCTAAAGGGTTGAGGCCTAATTGGAATTTAATTCCCCAAGGTGGCCCCTTTAGAGGATTGTGCCCTAGATCACTATAAAAGGAAGCTTTCCTCTCTCATTTTATCCATCTTATTCCATCAAACATGAAGCACTCTCAAGGAGACATTGGTGATCAAGTTTTCATATCTCGTCTCAAGCTCTCAAGCAAGATCAAGCAAGCATTCCATCAAGCATTTTCAAGGAAGCATTCAAGTCCTCTTCTCCATTCAAGTTCTCCTTTGAAGATCAAGGATTCAAACATTCAAGCCATTGAAGGGATTTGGTTCAAGCATGCAATATTCATCATTCAAACCCTAGATCTAACCATCATGGTGGTGTGATCTTCCTTCAAGATCGTTTGATTCATCTTCAAGATCCATTCATTCTTCCCTCAAGGTGGATTCCAAGCATACAATCATGGAGGTTTTGATTTACATTTGTTGATGTTATGTCCAAGCTTTCATGTCGACATACTTGATTACATTTCAAATACAATTGCATATCTATTGAATATCATAACTTCGTTATTAGATCGACTTCTACTACTTGCTAGCATTCTCTTTTCAATTTCAATATTAAGGTTGATTCCAAACCGGGGTTTGACCAAGGCAAACCCCTCAAACAAACAACAAAAATTCTCTTTTTCTTACAGGTATAGGTGCAGGACTGCAGATTTGAGCTTCGATTTGGATACCCTTTTCAGTGAACTTCCGAGATTTGCGAACAAAGTCAAGGTCGACCTTCAAAATATTAATGTAGCCTTTGACCTTTTATCGGGGTCAAAGACTACCTGCTATCAGAAAGATAAAAGTTTTTTGGGTTTTCTTCATCTCGGCATTTCCAGTTCGAAACAGGTTACATAATTGCCCGAAACTACACATAGACATCAGAAATCAGCATTTTCTAGATCTGCCCTATTTTGAGGTTAGTATTTCCTTTTCAATTATTTTAGATTTCAAGCACATTTCCTTTATAGGGAAATATAAGGTTTTCTTCCTCTTTCATATTCTCCATAGATTGATTCAATTGTGCATTAACCTTTTGGTTGATCAATTTGGATCTCTCCTTGGGGAATTTGGATTTAGAAGTAGATCTCATGTTTCCCCCATACATTTTAGGGTGGATACTATTTCCACCTGTATAGAAGGTAATGGACTTGAAGTAAGTAGAATCTAGATATGAAAAATGCTTGAGCAAAGACAATGGAGGACTTGGATGATGATGATGAGTCCCATCCAATAATTGCCATAATGAAACATATGTTGCACATATTTATTGAGTTGAAGGACGTTACAAAGAAAGTGGATAATGTAGTTTGGTGTACATCTTATTGCATTGGAGTTTGGCTTGCATCCTATTGCATAGAAGGGCATGTTGGTGCAAATTTCTTAAGAATCAGTTTCGTGAGATGTCTTGTGTTATGGTGCTGCAGTCAATTAGAATCACACGCTATTGAACCTGTTATTCATTATATTGAATCATGGTAATGATGTCAAGGTGTGGGATGGCTTCCTCTCTAATCTAGATACAAATTGATGATCCAACTCAACACTGAATAAACCTATTGACTAAACTTATTCTAACTGCTATAGAAGAAAAGGGAGAGGAAAGTGCAAGAAAATAAAAAGGATGGTAATGAACCTAGATTAAAAGTTCACTTGCTGCCTAGGATTTCATAGTGAAGGGGTTTGACAAACGTTGAAGGGAAGAAGGAATTCACAATTTTCTTCTACAAACAAATGTTACACAACATACATGCATAGAAACACAAAAACAATCGTACATTCGTAGAGGTAATAAAGCTTGCACAATATGGGAGATGTGAAAAGAGGTAAAAAAAAATGTTTTTTATTGATTCAAAGGTATGGGGCTTGTTATAGTAGTAGAGATGCAAAATTGCATGTCTCTGTTGAGAACAAAAAGGAAGAATCCCTACAAAATGAGCACAAAGTGCCTTTTATTCTGGGAGAGGCACCATAATGTGGTGTAGATGTGTGTTAAGAAATTTGGCTGAATAGAAAGCACGAAAAAACATTCTTTATTTATGGCATATCATTATATCAAATCTGCCCAAGAAATCTACTGAAATCATTACTTGGGGATGGAAATGTTAGAAAATGGATATATGTAGCAATAAATATGGCACGGGTGTCATTTCTTCTTGAAAAATGCATAGAAAAGCATTACAAATGCCTTTGTTAACCCAAATGGATCTAATTTAGTTGTTACAAGGAGGGTGCAACCATAATGGCAAAAATCTGGAGAGTTATCTCTTCATTTCGGCATTTTCCAAAAATTTACCTCCCATTTGGTTTTGGCAGAACATATGTTGGCAAGAACACAGAGAAATTCTATTGGGATCTGAAAATTAGCTATTACATGCATGAGTTGGATCACTTGGAAATGCTCACAAATGTACAACATTAGTTACTATTGGGTCTTGTGGGAATTCCATCAGCAAAATATTCGGGAAGTTGGATTCCATCTATTCATAAAACCCATACATGGACAAATCTATGCTTCAATGATTCCTTTTACTATGTAATATCCCCCTAGGATATTATTTCCAGATTTTACCACAAATTCAAATAGAATTTGCATGCAATTATTTTCAATTTATCCAACACATTGCATAGAAAAATATACAATATCCATTGAAATAAAGATTTATGAAAATTGTATTTAAATCTTCAGTAGAACAACAAAAGATCCAATCGTAGTCACAAAATTTACAGTCAGATTGGATAACAAGAAATGAATTTGAAGTATAAGTGAGACACTTGAGTGATATCTTTAACAGACAATGGGTTTCCGTCCATTGTCTCCAAGCTTGAGGGTTTTCGTCCTCAAACCAGCTGAAAGCCAAAGCTCCCAAATTCTCCAAGAGGAGATAATATGTCATACATAAACCAAGTATGATCAGAATGAGTCTCTCGCTGTTCTTTTAAAGCACAACCCTATGACTCTTCATTTCCCTTCTACCGGTCTCTTCATATTCCTTTTTTTGTCTCTTTATTTTCCCTTTTAAACTTAAAATGACTTTATTAATTTTTCACTAGGTCATTAAAGTCGTTTTAATACTTTATGATATAATAATACTAAGTTTTTGTTTAATTTTATATAATTTGACAACTTAAAATTTAATTATTTAATTGCTTCTAATGTCCGAAAAAGGGGACATTACAGTCCTCCCTTCCCGGAGATTGCTTGTCGTCAAGCAATTTGCACTTGCACGTCAATTCCAAATACCAGGATCCCATATCAACCTCAGAAATGTTGCTCCACCAATATATTGCGCTACTCTGATATAATCATCACCATGCCCGGAGTTGTGAAGCAACACATCAAGATCCCACTAAAATAATGCACTGAGCATGGCAATGCCAGGATCCCAAATCACTCCACATGCATTATCAGTCAAGTCAACTTGCCATGTGCTACTACCATGAATGAGAACATCCTCAATCCAACTAATAAACCTCTCTCCAATTCAAGCCATAGATACCTCTCATGCCACATGATGATGGGAGCTCATCATTATGCTAGCCTCTATTAGGGAGGAGACGATACAAATCTCTCTAGCTCCTCCAACCAATTGTTGTAGGTAAATGCCACTCAACAAAACCAACCTTGAGGACAGCCAACCCAGTATTACTTCTTCGGTCAACAACTGAAACCATAGCATCGACAATTAACCTCCAGCTGAAGAATAACTGAGTTGCACCCAAAGAATGTCCCCCAACTGGCAGCACTGAAGTTGCTGAATATATAGGAGTAGCTGAAAATCCATCACCTATGATCAAATCACGTCTACCATCAATCCTCAACCAAGAATTGCTCAACTGCTGAACTAAAGAATCCATCCATTTCATCTGTTGATCATGATCCAAATGTTGGAATAATGGTCAAAACTCCCATCGGGATTTGTGACATGGCTTAACCCCCTCCTGTGTCTTCTATAAGTCTAGTGGTTGTATTGGGCATTAATAGGTCGATCTTTTGGTGCAACGACAACCACTACTTGTAACAAGTGGTATCAGAGCTTGGTTACAGATTCGAATCCCCTCGGGTAGCACTGAGGGGGAGATTGTTGGAATAATGGACATCACTCCCCTCGAGATTCGTGACATGGCTTAACCACCTCCCGTGTCTTCTATAAGTCTAGTGGTTGTATCGGGCATTAACAGGTCGATCTTTTGGTGCAATGGCAACCACTACTTGTAACACCGAACTCATGTGTAAGCTGATCGAAAAGTGGGTAGCAGTACTAGCTCTAGAAATTGACCCACCACTCCAATCATAGCTATGATCATACCTCATCCCTAGAAGCTGTACCTGTTGGCATTAGTTGATTAACCGATAAGAATGCAACCGATACATGGCAAAAGAGGTATTGTCATTGATTGGCAAAGAGGCATTGTCATTTATGACTAAGGATACCAGTGTTCGATTTGTCAAGCAAGGACATACACAGTTGACTACAGTAAGTGCAAGGAGAGACTGGTTTGGTAACTGGTGACACTCTGCAAGAAAGAAGAGACTATAATAATGCTCTGGCCGATCATCAGAGCAACCGGTACAGATAGTGACCAAGGAAGATGCAACCGGTAACCGGGATTTTGAACTGAGGAAAGGATGCAACCAGTACAGCCAGTGAAAGGGACGGTGACAAGTTAAAGCTCTTACCTGTGCACAATCTAAGGATCTTAACCAATCAAGTAAAGATTTCATTACGACTGATGAATCGGGGAAAGTCATAGTTGACAAATAGTTGTCTCACTCATTGACCGAGATTTGTTGCACAAAATCCGGGAGACTTTGAGTTAACCAGACGATCGGTACAAGGCCCAATTGAAGGTTTTAATGCTGGAGTTTGTGGCATTAAAACATGAAGATATCTCTTGTTAAGGAAAGCTTTTGACACACATCTGTATTTTCTTTCATAAAGCAGATAAAGCATAGCATGCATCAGATGTTTCGTCAGTGAACTGATACTCTACTGGGTGATGAATCCAAAGGTGATCTTTATATAAATCATGCATGTAGAAAGCACATAGGGTAAGAAGTCTATACATTCCTCTGCTTGACGAGAATATAGTTTGCCCTCATTCTATCATAGTAAAGAGTGAACCTGTACGCTGAAGAAGGTAAGGTGAAGAGAGGAGAAGAAAGTAGAGTGTGTAGAGAAGCACAACAAAGTAGGAGAACATACTTGTAGTGACCGGTGATGATTCTCAGTTGAATAGAACAACGTTCTTATCAAGCTTAGCAAAGCCATCATCGAAAGATCAAACCCTGTATTGCTCTCTGATAATTGCAATAGCGAAATCCTAGTTTTTGGGTGGACATTAACCGGTCCCTTGTATTAAATCCCTTAACCAGGTGACATCTATTTAGGTGTTCTAAGTCCTCTAACTAGGAAGGCTCTAACAGGTCTTTTTGTATCAAATCTCTTAACCGGGTCGCATCTAACAATGCGATTGTAATCCTTTAATAGGGAAGGCTCCTAACAGGGCACACTTCAGAAGAGTGCAGAATTTGTGAGGTTTCCTCACAGCGTGGTTTTCTCCCAATTTGGGTTTCCACGTGATAAATCTGGTGTTGCTTACTGTTGATTGCTTGATGCTATTTCTGTGCTAGAATCTGTTCTGCATACAGTTGTAGTATATTATATCAGATTTGTTTTAAGTTTTAATATGTGCTGATTCACCTCTCCCCTCTCAGCACCGGTTAGGACTATCAATTGGTATCAGAGCAAAGTTTCTTTTCTTTGCTGCTTAACCACAACAAGAAAAAGTTAAGATGATGAGAAAAGGACCAAAGTTTACTCTGTGGTGCAGCAAAATGAAGCTGTACATGAAGACCACCGGAGATCAATACTGGACTCATGTAATCCACGATGAAGAAGCTAGGAGGACAGATCTTTGAGAACATGAAGAAGCTAGGCATTGTCAAAAAGAAATCACTGAAATTTGGCACACTTCTGGTTTGTCTCTACTTTTACTATTCTAATTCCTTCCTTGGAATAGGAAAAGTGACATGGACAACAGATTGACCGGTCATGATGCAAATTAGTGATTATGCTAACCAACTGGGTGACTAGTTTGACAAAGCTATGACCGATCATTTCAAGGCCCTTCAGCTGAAAATGCATGCCAGACAAAGAATTCCATCAACTATCGTTGACCTGTACAAAAAGGAGGTATGTTTTCTGGTATCAACCGACTTCTGCATTATTCAAGTAGTAGAACCAAGAGATGAGTATGCACCGTGATGGAGCCTTATTTTTTGGCAAAACTCTGGGCATCCATTTATGATGTTGGAGACTTGAAAAGGGGTAACCATCAATGTCAAAGATCAATAGAGAATTAGTAAAAATATATAGGACAATGTGAATTGGTAGTTGCAGCTCTTTGTCATGTAGTGCAGATCGACTTCTTCCAAAGAATTTGGCTCAGGAACCTATTGTCATGAAGGATTCAAGTTTGGCTTTATTGTTAGTGGATGAACCATCACAAGCTTCTTAGTGTACAAAAGTAGTATTGCTCAATAGTCATCAGTGCTACAAGTGGTTACAGATTTGGAGTCTGTCATGAAGTCAAAGACAGATGAGAAATAGCATCATTATGTGAACACATTGACGCAACACTTATGACCAAATATTGAATCAGAGACAAAAACCTTTCATGATGCCTATGAAGGACTAGTAATGGAGATAGAAAAACTAATCAAATGTGCTGAGGCACTTCATAGTAAATTTGATTACTTTGATGAATTGAAGATGATTGTCACACAATTCTATTTATTGAATATGAGTGTTGGAGGTGGTCATTTTCTTCCTTTGCTGAAGCGGCTTGATAAATGTATTTCATCATGTTGCAAACAACACACAATATACAGAGTCTGGAATCTACCTTGTAAAACCCTGACAACTTCAATTTGGAGCATTAGGAATGGTGGCACTCATTACCATTTCCTCAAAAGTTTGTTAGAATGCGTTGCTAGTGATCAAGATAACGATAAAATAATGAATTTCTGGAGTTATGCTGAGAAAGTTTCATCGCCATAATTGAAGACCCGGTCCAGTCAGTCATCTTGTGAATTCATGGTGCAAAGAGGTTCGCATACTGGTTTGCTTACGACGATGAAACAAATGATAAGGAATCATAAGAATTATCATCGAAGGTAGGGGCCGACCCCGAATTGACAGGAAAAAAGGCGAGTGAACAAGGGGAGCTTCACAAATGAATTTTCTCCATTCCATTGATGGGAAGATAATCCGAAAAGGAAAGCCTGTCCGGGAGTTAATAATAGCTCATGTAATATTTGGTGATAAACCAGTGATAGAGGAATTAACGGCATCAATGATGCTTTACTTAAAACAAACTTTGAACATTAGATAAATTGGTCATTTAATTAAGAAGCTACATATTGTAAGATGTCTTTTCATTTTTAAAAGACACGATGTCTTAAAATGAAAGATATATATATATATATTTGAATTTTACGAATGAGCAGAGGCACTAGTCTTTTATTTTTGAAGTATTGGGTTTATATGTGAAGTCAGAAAATCTATCAATTCCTTCTTACAAACCTCAAATCCATTATTAAGAATCATTACACAGAACATTTAATTCAAACATTCAACATTCAATTTCATATTGATCGAGTTCGAGGAATTTTCCAGCCGGAAAACTCACAAGCTTAAATTCGCTATAGAAAAACCTGGAAGAAAGTGATCAGGTTCGAGGTGAAGGTTTACCCGCCTAGGTGTAGCGAAGCCTAAAGTGTAGGGGAATTTGGATTATTCCCATTTGTTGGCCAGAATTGATTTGGAATCCTATTGGAGAATTGGTAGGCTCTTGGATTTCCAATCTGTGGTTTTGGGAACCAACACACCGGAGCTTGGTTACGAAATCACTGCAAAGATCGCAAAGGCGTATGTAGAGGCCTTGGATTAAGCATACCTGGATCTTGGCGCTCAACGGTTTGGAACCTGTGAGGAAATAGAGCAAAATTTGAAAAGGGGACCAATCAAGAATGTGTATGTGAAAAGAACGCCTACACCAAAGAAGAAACCAGGAAATGCACAACCAAAAGCACAAAAGAAGAAAGCTCAACCGGTGGCAAGCACACAGGAGGAAGAAGTTGAAGAAACCGATTCTGAAGACACAGTTCTACTCATCGAAAGAAAGAAGTAAACCAGTAAACCAACAAAGGAGGATCCACCAAGAAAAGGCAAGCCAACAATTGATGAATTTGTGTCAAGATTGAAAGAACATGGTGGAATGGCTAATGTCGAAAGAAGGTACATTTTGGCAAGTGATGAGGACCGAAGAAATATTGAAGATGCTATAGTTGTATGCCTTTATAAGTTTAATTTACATCCTGCGGAACTTCATGCAGTATTACCTAAGGATCTTTTTGATATTCTTCAAGATAGGTGGAATGCTTCAATGAACAGAGAAAAGGAGTTCAGGATTTGTGCTCTGTTATAAGTCTAGAATCATCTCACTCTAGAAGAAGCAACTCAACAAGTTGAACTACATCAGCAAAATTTCCTAACAAAAAGAAGGATAAGTCTTTTGCTGATTGGAGAAACCGAGAAAGTACATGACGAAGGAGTGATGATTTGGACCGATCTTCTTCAGACTCAGCAACAAGCAGAGGAAGCACGCCGAAAGGCAACAGCTTCACTGGTCTGTGACATCGGGAAAGCAAAAGGTGTACTTGGAGTAGACAAATCGGTTATTGTTGACATAACTAATGAACCAACAAATCCAACAGTCCTAGTATCTCCAGAAAAAGGTAAGGCTCGCACTATGACTGTAAATGATATTGTAGCTGAAATTACAAATTTTGGAGAGATAGATAATGCAGCCAAATGGTATAGTGTATTAGGCGAGGAGGACAAATAGGAAATTGAAAAAGCTCTTGTTGAAAGTCTACTAGATTTCATCAAGACTCCTAGGGATTATAGGGGCAAGTTTCCTCCTGAGTTAAACAGTATGTTTCAAACAAAATGGAGAACCGGTCTAGAAATAAATTCAAAGATCAATAGGGAAGCATTGGAAAAAGCTAGACCTGGTCTAAGCAACAAGAGAGTAAAACTCCTATTAGAGGAAGCATCTATGAATCTGGATACAAATTACAGAGTAGTCAAGATTCTCAATGGTTATGAGAATGAAGTCTTCAAGGAGAGTCTAGACTTCTGGCAGCAGTATGACTTCAATACTCTTGAAGCAATAGGTCCTCAGGATCACACTGCAACAATTGAAGATCCACCTATTCAGTTTATTGCAACTCAGATTCCAATAACTGAAGAACATGAAGTTCTCACAGAAATGTTCACCTGTGGTGAACTGGTCAAATTGGGACAGACTTCTGTCAATATTACTACTGACAGATCAGCTAAAGGAGATGAAGGAATCGCTGCAAGTGATCTTCATATAGCTGAAAAGCAGCAACAAGCCCAAGCCCCACCAGAAGAGCCCTCGCATCAAGAAGATGATGCTATGCCTGAAATACAAGTTCAACAACTGGAAGACACACTGGCAGAGGGAAACAAGCCAGACGAATAGGATAAAAGCGAACATGAGCAAGCTCCAAAGGCACAAGAACAGAGAAAAGAGAAGGAACAGGAAACTCTTCCTAGCTCCTCTAAAAGAAAGCTCTCATCCTTTGAAGAATCTGAAGCAAAAAGAAGTAAGACAACTGATACAATAATTGACATCTGCAAAATGTCAACAAAATAGCTGAAAGAGTTCTGATCAAAGTAAAAGATATCCTATACAACTTCGTACTGGATGCTGATATAGATGAAGACGAACCGGTCATCGACCAGCTGGAAGTGTTAGCTCAAACAATCATTGAGGATCTAACTGATCCAGAAACAGTGGCAATTGACCACTATGCGAAGAAAAGAGTGGAGATTCTTCATAAACAGGCTGCAGATATAAAGGCTACTCTGTCAGACAATTTAAAAGTTCTTCAACAGCAAACACAAGTTGTAGGAGGTTTGATGAGCAGAACTTTGAATTTTGAGATATTCTTGCAAGATTTAATTGAAAAAGCTGCAAAGACCTCAGAAGACATAAGAACTTTGTCAACACAATTTGACATCAAAAATAAAACTGCGACAACCTTTAGCAGAGAAATGACAAGTCTTGCTCCAGTCTTAAGAAAGACAACTGAAGAAAGAATAAGCGAATCCAAGATGTCATAGGATTTCAGATGCTTCTGGCCCCAACACTAGATATCATGCATCAAACAATAATTTCTACAGATGCTCTGTGATATCCGCTCTATGAAATAAAATTTAATAATAAATAATAATAATAATAAAAAATTGAAATATAAAGTAAATAAATAAAGAAAGAAATATTATTTTGTAAAAACTTTAAAGAGATAAAGTTTTAACTATATTAAAGTATCTAAAGAGACATACATAAATAATTGATAAGATATTAAAAATCATAATAAAAGGTTAAGACAATCACATAGTGGATAAAACAATATTTGAACAAATATTTTTATTTTTTACAATTTGTGTAGTTTTCCTAATAAACAAATATTCTAGATTGTCAGGAATTGTTGACCAATCAAATATTTAATGAAAATATTAAAAACTAATATTATTGTTCGTAAAGGAAGACAATGCCTTAAATAGACAACCCACAGAAGATGTCAGAACAGTGTCAGATTTGGTTTCCTCATACTTGCATCAAACAATATTATGCTACGTCAGAATTAGGAATACTCCTTTGCAACAGTAGTTATATATAAATCTGAACATATACCATCACAATAATAAATATTTCATTGATGATTAATGTCTAACTATAGTTCACTGCAAACATTATTGAAGAGTTGATTCAATGTTTGGCAAGTCAGAAAAATATTATTAACAAGCCTCAATGACCACACAAAGGCTGAGAAACATAACGGCATATAATTAATACACAAAAACAGTAATATAATATAAAGAATTGTAACCACAAACTATCATTAAACCTTCAAATATATATAAGTGATGCCCAACAAATATAGAAGATATAATAATTAATATTATCGATGATAGTGAAGTATGTAGCTCAGTTCATTATGGAAGACTAAACCGAGGATTATATCATTAATATTGACAATGATCAAGAATGATGAGTATAATAATAAGCCTAAAAGGAGTACGGTTAAGTTATACAAATCACTAAATGATTAATCTTGGGAGGCATTTAATACAAACATGGGAAAAAAACGATTAAGGAAGAGGTGCGTTATGGCATCGTTCCTTATCGTTCCACCAATGGGGTATAAGTCAGCATTCACCATCATTCCAGGGAGGATATGGAGAATGGCAGCGGAATAACATCTGGGCAATACCTTCGCAGAGGAGACAATACAATACAGTATTTGTGCTATAATTACAGTATATAAACATTTTTATATATCTTACGGTAGAAATTAGGATAAGAAAATAAGAAGAATATATAAATTAAACATCGAATAATATAAGGAAGAAAAACGAATGTAAAAGGAATAAAAAACAGTAAAAAGGGAATAACAGTAAAAGTAAAAGAATATATTAAATACGAATAGACAGTCGGCAGAGATTGCAGTCCTAAGGTATGAAATTCATATATTATTTTATTCATTTTATATATATATATATATATGTTTATGTTTACATTCAAAACTTCAGAATATTAGTATTCTTTTATGGATCAAAATGGTTGTATTGTAACTGATGTAAGGAATTATTTACAATTAGATTATTGATGTGGACTTAAATTATTTTATTATGGATGATATGGGCCATAAAGAGAATGAATAAAGTATTCATTAAAAGATGGACCTCATATCTGGAGGGGGCTAGAAGAAATTATGATAATTTCTTAGTCTCGAGATTTAATATCTCAACAATGGATGACACGGATGGATCCCTATATCTGGAGGGGGCTAGAGGAAATTAAGACAGTTCCCTAGTCTCGAGATTATTATCTCACGTAGGCAGTATATATACTGAAGACCAGTCATATGCATATGCGTAGGCTTGGAATGCATTAAGCTGCTTCCAAGAGATTCTTATGGGCAGTGCTCTAGGGATGACGTGTCGATAGCCCGATTGCTTAGAGTGGAGCGAATGTCCCTCAAGCCAGGAATTCTGTGAAGCCCGACCTAGAGGCAGCCTTAAGGATCAAATTCCCCCCTTACTAACTTAGAGTAGATTATGAGTCATAAATATTGCGTGATATTTTGTACTGACATTGGTTTTCCAGGAAATTATAGGAGAATAAGAAGGGGCATTATAGTGGTATCGGAGCCATGTTCAATCTTGGGATAAACTTTTGTTGTGAGTAGTTGTGTAACCCTGATATTAATTAGTATATCTTGAGTTCACTCTAGGTATTCTTATTATTCTCAATCAATTAAATATAGAATCGCATCCATTTGAAAATATATAAATATATGCCGACATGAAGTATACACGAGGCATACACACTAATGCATGAATAGACGTAGCATACACATTAAAGACACGAAGCATACACATTGATGCAAGAAGACACGAAGCATACACAAAGTATACACATAATATACACATTATTAAATTCAATTCTTAAATCCCGTATTTCATATTAAGTAGTTTAATTTCATATGCTATCTAAGCTTAATCCGATATCACTTGTTCTAAGGAGAGAGGAGGTCTAAATACAATCTAAGGCGCTTAGAGACCACTTGATAGATTCCCTCAAGGTTTACAGATCCAAGCCCTTAAGCCTTTCTGGGTACGATGCCCTCAAGGCGCTGATCTCCACCCTATTTTGGGAACTATCCTTTTGGGATTTAGACCGCCATTCCTTGAATTGCTTCATCCTTCCTTCTTAATTACTAGGGTAATATGAAGATCTTAGCCATTAGATTCATCACTTATTTAATCATGTTTTCAGGCTTCAGCATTACCTATACATAACAGTCTGATTCCTTTTATTGACAAAAATGATTCATTAATTTGTATTTACCCTACAGGATGGCAGGATCATGCTCTGATACCACTGTAATGTCCCTTCTTATTCTCCTTCTATAATTTCCTGCAAAACCGACGTCAATACAAAATATCATGCAATATTTATATGACTCATGCTCTACTCTAAGTTAGTAAGGGGGGAATTTGATCCCTAAGGCTGCCTCTAGGTCGGGCTTCACAGAATTCCTAGCTTGAGGGACATTCGTTCCACTCTAAGCAATGAGGCTATCGACACGTCATCCCTAGAGCACTGCCCATAAGAGTCTCTTGGAAGTAGCTTAATGCATTCCAAGCCTACGCATATGCATATGACTGGTCTTCAGTATATATACTACCTACGTGAGATAATAATCTCGAGACTAGGGAACTGTCTTAATTTCCTCTAGCCCCCTCCAGATACGGGGATCCATTCGTATCATCCATTTTTGAGATATTAAATCTCGAGACTAGGAAATTATCATAATTTTTTCTAGCCCCCTCTAGATATGAGGTCCATCTTTTAATGAATACTTTATTCATTCTCTTTATGGCCCATATCATCCACAATAAAATAATTTAAGTCCACATCAATAATCTAATTGTAAATAATTCCTTACATCAATTACAGTACAACCATTTTGATCCATAAAAGAATACTAATATTCTGAAGTTTTGAATGTAAACATAAACATATATATATATATATATATATATATATAAAATGAATAAAATGATATATGAATTTCATACCTTAGGACTGCAATCTCTGCCGACTGTCTTTTCGTCTTTAATATATTCTTTTACTTTTACTGTTATTCCCTTTTTACTGTTTTTTATTCCTTTTACATTCGTTTTTCTTCCTTATATTATTCGATGTTTAATTTATATATTCTTCTTATTTTCTTATCCTAATTTCTACCGTAAGATATATAAAAATGTTTATATACTGTAATTACAACACAAATACTGTATTGTATGGTCTCCTCTGCGAAGGTATTGCCCAGATGTTATTCCGCTGCCATTCTCCATATCCTCCTTGGAATGATGGTGAATGCTGACTTATACCCCATTGGTGGAACGATAAGGAACGATGCCATAACGCACCTCTTCATTGATCGTTTTTTTCCCATGTTTGTATTAAATGCCTCCCAAGATTAATCATTTAGTGATTTGTATAACTTAACCGTACTCCTTTTGGGCTTATTATTATAATCATCATTCTTGATCATTGTCAATATTAATGATATAATCCTCGGTTTAGTCTTCCATAATGAACTGAGCTACATACTTCACTATCATCGATAATATTAATTATTATATCTTCTATATTTATTGGGCGTCACTTATATATATTTGAAGGTTTAATTATAGTTTGTGGTTACAATTCTTTATATTATATTACTGTCTTTGTGTATTAAGTATATGCCGTTATGTTTCTCAGCCTTTGTGTGGCCATTGAGGCTCGTTAATAATATTTTTTTGACTTGCCAAACATTGAATCAACTCTTCGATAATGTTTGCAATGAACTATAGTTAGACATTAATCATCAATGGAATATTTATTATTGTGATGGTCCTAATTCTGACGTAGCATAGTATTGTTTGATGCAAGTATGAGGAAACCAAATCTGACATTGTTCTGACATCTTCTGTGGCTAGTCTATTTAAGGCATTGTCTTCCTTTAGGAACAATAATAGTAGTTTTTAATATTTTCATTAAATATTTGATTGCTGAACAATTACTGACAATCTGGAATATTTGTTTATTAGGAAAAATACACAAGTTGTAAAAAATAAAAATATCTGTTCAAATATTGTTTTATCCATTATGTGATTGTCTTAACCTTTTATTATGATTTTTAATATCTTATCAGTTATTTATGTATGTCTCTTTAGATACTTTAATATAGTTAAAACTTTATCTCTTTCAAGTTTTTACAAAATATGAACTTTGGTTCAATCATACTCCTAGTGTAGGCTACTTCAAAATCTTTGGTAGTAAATGTTACATCAAAAGAGATATGTAATCTGGGAAGTTTGATCCCAAGAGCGATGAAGGAACATTTTTGGGTTACTCTACCAAAAGCAAAGCCTAACGGTGTTTGAACAAGAGAACAGGCAAAATAATTGAAAGCATCAATGTAAAAGTTGATGAATCTTCAGAACCAATGAAGAAGACCGGTCATAAAGATCATGACAATCTTAAGGTCAAATTGAAGGAAATGTCTTTGAGTTCAATGAAGCAACAATAGAAGATGAAAGAGAACAATATATGAACAGACAGCTTGAGCGGGAGACTCTACCTGAAGCTGACAGGTCATTATAGGATGTTGAACAAGAAGCTGTTCAGAACCATGATGAAGAAGTTGCTCAACTGGAAAAACCTGACCGGGAATAACGACCGGTTCTCCCAAAGTATGTCACATATCACTCCGCTGACAATATAATTGGTGACAAACATGCAAATGTCTTGACCAGGAAAAAGGCCAAAGAGAATATTTGTTTTCTCTCCTGTATAGAGCCCAAATCCACTAGGGAAGCTCTAGAAGATGAAAATTGGGTCAAGGCCATGAAGGAAGAAATTGAGCAAATTGAAAAGAATGATACATGGGAGCTTGTGCCAAGACCATAGGAGAAGAATGTCATAGGGACCAAGTGGGTCTGCAGGAACAAGCTTAATGAAGAAGGGAAAGTAATAAGAAATAAGGCAAGACTGGTCTGCAAAGGGTATGCCCAGGAAGCTGGAGTGGACTATGGAGAAACTTTTGCACCAGTGGCCAGATTGGAAGGAGTGAGAATTCTTCTTGCCTATGCTGTTCACAGGAAATTTAAAGTATATCAGATGGATGTCAAGTCTGCCTTTCTGAACGGAATACTGGAGGAGGAAGTCTACATTGAACAACTTGAAGGCTTCACATCTGCACAAAATGAGGGTATGGTCTGCAAGCTGAAAAAGGCTCTTTATGGGTTTAAGCAAGCTCCAAGGGCTTGATATGAAAGGTTGCATTCATACCTTCTAACAATAGGATTCACAAGAACTGGGGACAACAACATGTATCTCAAGATCGGAAAAGATGGAAATCTGATTGCTGAGATCTTTGTAGATGACATCATTTTTGGAGGAGATGACAGGATGAGCAAAGCCTTTGCTGAAGAGATAAATAAAGAATTTGAGATGTCTATGATAGGCGCCATTAGATTCTTCAATGGACTACAGGTCCATCAGCTAAAAGAAGGTATTTTTATCTCTCAGTCCAAGTATATAAAAGAAATTCTTAAGTCTTTTGGACTTGAAGAATCTAAACCGGTTGGAACTCTAATGATAACTAACCTCAAGTTATCAAAGGAGGATGATGCAAAAGAAGTGAATGAAGCAATGTAGCGGTTCATGATAGGAAAATTACAGTATGTTGTTCACAGTAGACCGGACATTGCACATGCGGTTGGCATAGTGGCAAGATTCTCTGCAAATCCCAAAGAGACACATCTGATAGCAGTGAAGAGAATTTTCAGATATCTAAAGGGTACTGAGGAATATGGCTTGTGGTTTCCACACAAGGGAGGATTCCAAGTAAAATTTTACACTGATGCAGACTGGGCTGACAACATTGATGACAGAAAGAGCACAAGTGGAGGTGCATTCTTTCTTGGTGGGAGGATTGTGTCTTGGACAAGTAAGAAACAGAACTGCATTTTACAGTCCGCTGTAGAAGCTGAATATGTTGCTGCTACAATGAACTGCACACAGGTGATCTGGATTAAACAACTGCTGGAAGGAATCCAGGAACAGATATCTGAACCTTTTGCAATCTACTGTGATAGCACCAGTGCAATCAACATATCCAAAAATCCTATCATGCACTCCAAGACAAAACACATTGCCATCAAGTTTCATTACTTGAGAGAGTTGGTACAAGACAAGGAGGTAAGATTGGAGTATGTTCCCACAAAGGAACAAATTGATGATATCTTGACAAAGCCATTACCAAAGAGTACTTTTGAGTATCTCAGAGGTAAACTAAGGGTAATACCCCTTCATAATCTTTAGTAAACCTGCAAAGGTGATCATCAGTTCATTATGCTTCAACAGAGGGTTACACCTCATCTTTTCTAGACTAATGAAAATGATTGCTGCTCATAGGGGGAACATATTTGATAAAGGTAGTCTTTCAGACTAGCCTTTGGTATTATTGTCAAAAAGGGGGAGAGTTTGGCAATAAACCGGTGGATAAACCAGCTGTGGCAGTAGCAGTGATACAGAGATGCAAGCACAGAAAATCGGTGATATGATGGTGATATGATTGCCCATCAAGGTTTTGCCATCAATGCCAAAGGGGGAGATTGTTGGCATTAAGAGATGGTAACCCTGTAAGCCTGCTACTGGTACAAGTATTATCATTGATTGGCAAAAAAGGATAGAGATTTGTCATCTCTCTAAAGTCTAAAGATCTAAGGAGATCTGTATGAAAAGAGGCTGGTTTGGCAACCGGTGACAACATACAAGAAATAAAAGACTGTAATCAAGAGCAACTGGTCACTACACAAAGCATCAGCAACCGAGTAATGTATACAGTCAAGGAAAGGAGGATTCAACCGTCAACCGAGGACCAGGATACAATCGGCGTAGACAAGCACAAAGGAAGTAAAGGTACAAACTGGTGTCAACAACACAACCAAGGAATGTGCGATCGGTAAGCTAAGGAAGGGACAGTGACAGGTCAAAGACTTACCTGTTCACAACACGAGGATCTCAACCGATCTAGTAATGACTGGTATGAACCGAGGAAGTCATAGTCAACTATCTGCTTCAACCAACTCTTTGACCGGGATTTCCTGCACTAAATCCGGAAGACTTTGAGTTAACATGGTGATCGGTTTGAGGTGCGTTTGGAGGTTTTAAAGTTGGAATCTGTGGCTTTAAAACAAAGAGTTATCTCTTGTGAAGGAAAGATGCTTGAAATGCATCTATTGCTTTCTTCATAAAATAGATAAATCAAAAGCATGCATCGGATGTTTCCTTAGTAAATTGGTACTCCACTGAGTGATGTATCCGAAAGGGATCTGAAGTTAGGTCATGCATGAGAGGTGCAATTAGGACAAGAACTCTATATAATCTTTTGCTTGTTGAAAATATGAGTTGCCTTCATTCTGCCGAAGAAAAAAGTGAACCTGTACGCTTGAAGAAGCTAGGGTAAATAGCAAAGAGAAGAAGAGAGAAAGAATAGTGTGCAGAGAAGCACAATAGTAGAGGAGAACACACCTGCGGCGTCCGGTGATGCTTCTCAGCTGAGCACAAACAGAGATCTTATCAGGCTATGCAAAGCCACTTGTAAAAGGTCAATCTTTCTATTGTTTTCTAACAACTACAATAGTTAAATCCTAGTATTTGGGTGAACTCTAACAGGTCCCTTGTATCAAATCCCTTAACCGGGTGACATCTTTCAAGGTGTTCTAAGTTCTCTAACCAGGCAGGCACTAACCGACCTTATTGTAATAAATCCCTTAACCGAGTTGCATCTAACAGTGCATTTTAATCCTTTAACCGGGAAGGCTCCTAACAGGGCGTACTCCATAATAGTACAGAATTTGTGAGGTCTCCTCACACCGTGGTTTTCACCCTAATCGGGTTTCCACGTGATAAATCTGTTGTCAGTGTGTGATTGATTGCTTGTTGCTATTATATGCTTGAATCTGCTTGGCTTACAGTTATAAGCATAGATCAAAATATCGCCGACTTATCGCGATAAGTTTTGCCAGGTGATAAAACTTGTATAGTTATCACCTGGCAAACTTATCGCCGATAAGTTTTTCTTATCAGCGATATATCGGCGATAAGTATACTACTTATCGCGATTTCTCGCGCCCGCAGCCGGATAAAGGGCATACACCAGTAAAAATGCCCAGTCTGTTATTTTTTCGACTGGGCAGTGATATTTGTGGAGAGAAAATATAGTAAGAAGGGTTTTGGAGGAGAAACATCAGCATTTGAGGCATTTTGGATCAATTCGGAGTGGATTCGAAGGGATTTGACTTAATCTGCCCCTTGACTCCGAGCTTGGGGGCACTGCCCCCAATCCCCCGTAGATAAGTCTGGTGGAAACCGCGCCGAAAGAACCTGAGTTTGATTGGACATCACAGGAGCAGCCTCCATTGTTCACAGAGGATGACATCTATGATTTGGAGAGGCTGTCTATGGAGGAGGGTGGAGTCATAGCAGGATTGGATGACATTCAGGAGGATGATCATGAGAGCAGTGAGAGTGAGGAGGAGACAGATGATGAGTCATTGCCAGTGTCAACACCATCTACATCTAGGGTAGAGGTCCAGTCACAACCAGTTGTGCAGAGGGAGGTGTCATAGCCACAGCGGACTACTAGGGCTAGACCCCCTCCCACTCCCGTAGTTTTTACTAGAGCTACTGGGAAGGGGAAGAGGAAGATGTAGACTAGTTTGATATTGTACTTGCCCTTGGCATATGTATTTTCTTATAGTTTTACAAAGACAATTTGCTGTTTTTAGTTTTCTTTAGAGTTCAGACTATCAGACTATGGCTACCAGCCATCAACATTCCACATAAGGATGCAATTTTGATACATATTTGCACTTATATATATCTAGATTAGCTTGTTTGGTTTGTTTACTCATTTACTAACTCATTAGATGAATCTCCTTATTGAATTTTGCAAAAAAAATGCATTTCTAATTAAATTTAAGCCATTTTAAAAAGTTCTCGAGAAGTTCGCCGATAAGTTCCCGACTTATCTCCGATATATCTCGATATTTTTTTTTTTGCCCTCGGCTATAAGTTGCCGATAATGATATTTTGAACTATGGTTATAAGTATACTTCACCAGATTTAAAGGGAAAAGTTGTAGAGGTGCTGATTCACCCCTCCCCTCTTAGCATTGGTTGAGACTGTCACTTGATGGTCTTTTTGTCCAGCGCGCGGTAGTCTACACACATACGCAACATTCCATCCTTATTTTTAACTAGCACAACCATTGATGCAAAAGGACTGAAGCTAAGCTTGATCCAACCTTTGTCAAGTTCTTGTATTGTTTTTTCAATCTCATCTTTTAGCCTCTTAGGGTGGCGGTATGGCACAGTTATAATCGGTTTGGTGCCACTCTCCATCTCAATGGTGTGTTCAAACCCACGGTGTGGTGGTATGTCGATAAAGACTTGGAGATGTCTATCCAAAACCGTTTGAAGCTCTTCATCCTGGTAGTCAATTCTTTGTCCTTGTATAGGTTTTGTCGAGGCCAAACAATGTGCAGCCTAGATCACGTTGTCGTGTTTGAAGATTGCTTCCATCTGGTAGGCTGAAACTTCCTTCAGTCCTCCATTCGACATCCCTCTTAGCACAATCTTTTTACCATTCACCTTGAAGGAGAACTCTATTCGTTTGAAACTCTGTGTGTATTCGTCCAATGTTTCCATCCACTGAATGCCCAGAATGACTTCCATGTCGTCCAGATCGACCACGAAGAAATGATTTGTCACTGTGTGGTTTCCCATGGTGATGCTCAGTTGCGGAACCAGATGGGTGCATTTTAACAGGTTTCCTCCCACCACCTTGACGTCAAATCCTTGGTGTGCCTCCGTACACAAACTCCGCCGACTTACGAGCAATGAGTTAATGAAGTTGAGTGTGGCTCCGCTATCAGGCATGACCATGATCTGTTGCCCTTGGAGGGTACCCTGGACCTGAAATATAGTACACCTTGGAGTTCTCACCAGAGTAGCAATGGCGTCTCCTCTCTTCAAGAGTGTGGCTATTCTTTTTGCGCGATTGATGTTTACCTCCCCAAAAGCTTGCTGTTCATCCCCTTCGGCCTCTAGTGCGTGTTCCTCCTTGCCGTCGGGCAATACCTCAATGTAATAGATTTTTCCTTTGCCAAGGCATTGATGTCCCGGTACCCGTGGCTCCTTACAGTTGAAATAAAGTTTCTTCCTTCTGAGTTCTTGCCTAGTTGCTTCATCCAACGGGGGCTTCTTAGGTGGGGGTCTGTTGTCTTTCTCTCGTTAAGTGAGAGGTGGTTTGGACTGTGAGTAATATTTGGTGGAAGAAGAAGAGGATGTCGCCATCTTGTGTGCCTTCTTAATTGCCTCCATGAGTGTGATGGGGTTGAATCCCTTCACCCAGCCCATCAAAGGTTCCGCCAACCCATCCATAAATTGTACCACCAAACGTGTTTTTGAAATATTTGTTAACGGGATAGACATTCTCTGAAATTCCTTTATGTAACCATCGACTGTGCCGGATTGCTTCAACTAAGCCAACTCTTTGAAATTCAGTTTTGGATCTCTTCCGTCAAAATGATCTATCAGTCTCTCAGTGAATTCAGCATAGGAATTTATTTGATCGTGGCCAAGAGTAACCATGCCATGATGCCACCATTCGTGGGCTACTCCTTCAAGATGCAGTGCAGCAAATTTGATGGCCTCATCCTCTGGCATAGGGTTGAGCTGGAAACACGTGTTTGCCTTTTGCACCCATGCTCGAGTTGTGATGGATCTAGAGCCATCAAAGGATGACAGGTTAACCTTGCCAATCTTCCGTCTGAGATCGTCATTATGATAGCCATGCTTGTTTCGGCCAGAGTACCTCATTCTCAGCTCATCATAATCTTTGTAGGATATATCTCCTTCCATATTTCCGTTCCTCCAATCTTCTCGAGGTTGATCCTGCACTTTTTGGTAAGTTGGTTGCTCTTTGTGTTGCTCTTCCTCACGTGGAGGGAAAGTTGGCATCTATGGTCGAGAGCGTACGGTTTGGGGGTTACCCCTTCCTGAGACAGGATTGTCACTTTGTTCAGCAGATATCTTGCCCTCAGCCAATTTTCGCAGTGTCTCTTCCATGAGGCGTTGAGTGTCATTTATCTGTGCTTGGTTCCTAGTGAGTTCTCTCAAAAGAGTCATGACTTCTGCGGTTGGATCTTGGGGGTCCGCCATTCTACCAACTAAGTGATATCTTCTCCTCTTCTTGGTATAAAATTGCATTCACTACCCACAAGCTGGTAGAATCACCAGCTTAGATACCATTGTAATTTTCCCAAATCGTGGTGAACTCTCATACCCCAGAGGTATACTGTGCAAGGTGTAGCAATGACAGTTCCTGGAGTAGCAGTGGCGTATGGTACAGGAAATGTCCATACGGTGGGAAGGCTATGCATGCCGTACGGTAGGCAGGCTGTACGGTGGTTGGATGTTTGGGCCCCTTCGGTATTTGCCTGAGGTCGTACGGTATACAGGACTGTATAGTGATTAGGCTGTACGGACAACAGGGTCCACGATTGGAGAGGACTGTACGGTTGGTGGCTTGGAGGCCATACAAAGGATTCTGTCTGGGCCATCCGGTGGAAATGCCATTTGGCGGGTTGTTGTAGGCCATACGGTGATAATGGAAATTGTACGGTTTTCCAAATGCTTGCGTCTGGTACCTTGATGCGCCCCAACCCACTTTTATTTCCTCCGTCCTGATGCTGAACTAAGATAAACTTCCAGAGCTCGACAATATTGGAATAGGTAATGCAAGTGGAAATAACAAAATGATTATATAACGTTTCAGATTTGCCTGATCCAAAACAAGAGAACAAATAGAATAGGGTAAGGGTTGAATCCCACCAAAACTGCAAATACCAAATAGGGAGGGTCTCTCACCTCCGAAATGGCAGCCAACAGAATCCCAATCGGAATTCGCAAATATAAATAAATATCAAATCTCAACATTACCAATTTCATCCTACACGCCGGGCATAAGTACACGTCGGAAAACTTCCAAGGGTGCACAAATAGAGCCGACAGGAACAACTACACCTATGCCAACAAATAAAATATGGGCCCGAGATAAACTAAATCGATCGGGGTCCAAATACAATTTTTTTATTATTCATTTAATGACGGGGACATTACAAAAAGTGTGTTTTTGCTGACTGTATATGTCGTCCCTATGTCTAATTAGTCATTTACTTATTTGAAGTTTGTTGTTTATACGTTTTTATTTGACTGCAGATGTAACTCCCTTTCGAGGCTATGATATAGTTCTCTGTCATATATATAAAATTTTGATTAATATGTTGACTTTGTTTGAATGCTAATTAGGATCATTATGTGCTGACTCTATTCTTCCTTTCGATCTATTCTTTTATATTTGCTACTGCCTGCCGTCATGAAGTTTTGTGTCTTACATTGACTGCTGACTGTGTATTAAAAAATGCTAAATGCCCCTTCAAATGCCCTTTGATACGTGTGTGAGGGAAAAGTAATGACCTTTCATGAAGGTCTATAGCTTATGGGAGTATCACGTGTCTTTAAGACATTTGATACTAAAAGGTATTTAATATTTAACGTTTGGGAGTTTGCTTTTGTTTAAATATTTGATATTTAATTTATATTTAGTGAAATACATATATATATATATATATTTCAGATTTCTATTATGTTAATTTTTAATTAATATATATTTCATACATAGACATTTGATACTAAAAGGTATTTAATATTTAACGTTTGGGAGTTTGCTTATGTTTAAATATTTTATATTTAATTTATATTTAGTGAAATACATATATATGTATTTCAGATTTCTATGATGTTAATTTTTAATTAATATATATTTCAAATGTATGATATTATATATAATATATCAAATATATATGTAATATATTATGATTATTTATCAAATATATATTGTATTCTTTTTATTATTATTTAATAATATAGTTGATTTAATAATAAATTATTTTATAATTTATTAATTATTAATTTATATTTTTATATTGATTATTATTATTATATTTTGTTAACTATATTATAAATTAATAGTATATTATATTATTATTATATTAATGATGAAATGTTATATTAATAATATATTATGTTGTTATATTATTAATTATTATATTAATAATTTATTATTGTCAATTATTAATATATTATTATACTAATGATAGATTATTTTATATTATATTTTATTTGTTCATTAATTTATTTTAATATTAATTATTAAATCCTATTCTAGGAAGGGAACATTACAATCACCCTCGGAGTAGGGAGGTAGAGTATCATTAGGGAGAGGGGCACAAACACGGCGAAGGTTCAAATTTTCCATGATGCCTGGAAAATAGACACATAAGTAACCTTGGGTTGCTTGGTTAGCCTAGAGTCATGGGGTCAAGTTGTGGTGGTAAATCATTAGTCAATCGTTAGGTTTGGTCAAGAAGACCCTTTTCTTGTTTTATTCTATTAATTGAAATCAAAGTAAATGCCTCGAAGAGAATTGTAATGTTAAGATAATTGAATAAAGAACCCAAGTTGGGAGTAATTAAATGCTCAACCATTTTAATTCCCATCAGCTTAACTTATGTTAATATATACATGAGATCACATATGCATAGATGTGAAGATCACTATATATATATATATATATATGCTACATGGGGATGCATCCCCTATCTTTTGCCCTCTAGGAAACGTCCCAGAAATGCACCCCTTGTCGTCCCCCCATTCCCATCCCCGTCCTCGTGGATGTTGACATTAACTAATCATTCTAATCATAGTGGACGTTGACATTAACTAATTATTCTAAGCTAGCACTAAGCTGAATTTATTTAATGTCCTCATTTTTGCACCTTCCTTAGTGCCTGTGTTTTTAGTAGGGTTGGCCTATTATTCAGTTCTTGTAGGCCAGCAAATTGTATACAGGATCCATTTAGGGGCTTATGGAGACATATCAGGGCTTTGTGAGCTAGTTTGGCTAGTTTGGAATAGTCTCCTAGATTCTAGGAGTCCCTATTTTAAGGGATGGACTGGGAGTTGACCGGGATGCATTAGGAGACCTTCGGGATCAGCTTAGAGACTTTTGAAACAGTTCATATTTTTTAGGAGAGTTCCTAAATTTTAGGAGACTGTTAGTTAGCTCGTAGTGGTCAGACATCATCAATGGACACGTGCCATCAAATAGAATTTAGGTTGGGGTCCAGATGAGCGAGCTATAAATAATTTGGAAATAATTTAATTATTTCGTAAGTTAGTCTTAGTAAAATAATAATAAAAGTGATTATTATAATCAGTTTATAATAATATAATAATAAATTATAATAAGGGGTCATGGCACAACCTCCTAGGTTGATAGTTGCAAGTGATGACTTAAGTTGGAGCCATTTTTATAATGAATAATTATGCCTTGAGGTAGGTTGATCCCTAGGTGAGGGAGATTATTAAAATAACATATATTTATGTTTATTAATTTAAAAGCCTAAAACCCTAAAAGAGTTCGAGTGGCTCTTGGAGGGAAATAGAGGGGGAATTTGAGTGGAATTTTCATTTTTGGAGGTTATTTGCAAACACATTTTATATGTGGGGCTTTGAAGAAGAGCTTTTTGCCATGTACATCCTCTGAGAACGAAATCTCTCAAAAGATTGAAGACCTTCAAGTGTGAGCATAGATCAAATTATCACAGACTTATCGGCGATAAGTGAACTTATAGCGATAAGTTCTGCACGGCGATAAAACTTGTATAGTTATCGCCGGTTCATTTTATCTATATCGACGATAAGTCGGTGATAAGTCGATTACTTATCGCAACTTATTGCGCTTGCGCCTGGTTAAAACGCAGACGGCCAGATAAAGTGCCAGTTTGGTTTTTTTTTAATGACAGTCATTTTTTGGGAGAGGATAGAAACTAAGAAGGATTTTGGAGGAGAAAGATCGACATTTGAGGCATTTTAGATCGATTCAAAGTGGATTCGAAGGGATTTTTCAAGAAAATTCAAATTCACAAGTAAGTTTTCAAAATTCTTTCCCTTTTGTTTTAAAATCATTTTGTCTTCTATTAAATGCATTCAAGTTTATACAAACTATATAATATCATTTCCAATCTACTCTAACTTGTTTTAGAACGTAATGAATAAGATCTAACACCATTTTTTAGCAATTTTTGCAATTTTTTCATAGTTTTCTCAAAAACTTCATATTTTCTCAAAAATTTCATAACCTTACAAGTTTTTTGGTTTTTTCCTTCAAGTTTCAGCTATGTTTAGTTTTATTTAAAGTTTTAAACTAACTTAGTTTGTTTCTAAATTTCTTTGTTAAATTTCTAAATTTGTGCCCTCATTTTGTATGTGACATGTGTAGTTTGATTCTTCATCAAAATGGCAAATAGGGATTCCTTTACAATTGGGTCAGCTGTAGGGTGTGCTAGTGCCCCAGTAGACGCATGTCCATTGGGATATGTAGGAACACGCCCTAAAGGGGCTAGAGACAAGGCATGGGCATATGCTTTTGAAGGACCCGAATATAATACTGTGATATGCATAAAATGTGAAAAACTAGTTAGTGGAGGCATATCTCGTTTGAAATACCACTTTGCAGGGATCACAAAGTGTGACACAAGGGTTTGTGACACCACCACCCCAGAAATAATGAGAGAGATGAATGCCTTGCTCGCTATTGGAGAAGAGAAAAAGTTGCAAAGGGAAAAGGCAAAATTGGCCATGAGGGCAGCCATTTCTGATTCGCAAGGTATCTCACACTGTCTCATTTTTAAGAATCATTTATTATTTTATAATCACCTCAACAGTTTAGATTTTGCTAAAGCCTATAAGTTTATAAATTATAACAATGATCATAATGAAATAATGTGGGTTGTGATTTGTGACCAGGTATCCCATCCACCCTTGAAGAAGATGAAGTAGCACTTGAGGGCATAGTGGGCTTTCATCGTGGCCCACGGATCCGCAAATCTACCTTCTCCTCGCCTTCCACTTCCGCTGGTTCTAGTAGACCAGCACCACACACATCTTCTATAGATAATTTTTTTGTGCCTAGAAACACACCTGGAGCACAACAATCACTAGAGGGTAGTGGGTGGAACAGTGATGTGCATCGGCAAGTTGACATTCAATGTGCTGATTTATGGTATTTTAACAATATCCCCTTCAATGTTGCAGCAAGTCCCTATTGGCTGAATTTTGTGACAGGAATCCCTGTAGCAGGAAAGGGCTACAAGGCACCTACTCCTGCAGACTTGAGTGGGAGGTTAGTTCACTTTTACAGTTTTACAATTTACTTATTTTTGTTGAATGTAATTTTTTTAAACAAAGTTGTGTACTTAATGTTATTTTTATTTTGTTCTTGTAGATTGCTCAAAGATGTTACTAGGGCCAATGATGTGGTAGAAGACCAAAAATTGCAATGGAAACAATTTGGCTGCTTTATACTTTCAGATGGATGGAAGAAACCGTACCATCATCAATTTTTTAGTTTCTTGCAAGGATCAAGTGGTCTTTTTGAAATCTTTGGATGCCTCAGACAAGATAAAGACAGCTGAAACTTTGGCTCTAATGTTAGAGCAAGTTGTGATGGAGGTGGGGGTTGCTAATGTGGTGCAAATAATAACTGACAATGCAGCGGCATATGTGGCAGCAGGCAGGATCCTCGAAGATAAGTATAGCACACTTTTTTGGTCTCCTTGTGCAGCGCACGTCCTTGACCTTCTTTTGGAGGACATAGGAAAATTGGATTGGGTGAAATCGATTGTAGAGGATGCAAGAAAGATAACAAAATATATCTACAATCACCCTTGGGTTCTCCACTTGATGAGAAAATTCACCCACGGGAAGGAGTTGGTTAGACCTGCAACTACAAGGTTTGCAACAATTTTCTTAACATTGCAAAGTGTTCTTAGTTCTTTGAATCCTTTGAAGCAAATTTTTGTGAGTCAACCATGGTTAGACTCAAGTTATTCAAAGAAGGCTGATGGTCAAAGTGTTGCATACATTGTCTTTGACAACCACTTTTTTGATGATGCTACAGAAATTGTGAAAGTATCTTTGAAACTTCAAAAGTTGAATATTTATTTTTTTGAATTCAAGAATCAAGTCTTTCATTATTAATTTGGAACTCTAGTCTATAATTAATGATAATATTTTTCTACTTTTCAATTGTAGGTGACAGAGCCCTTGGTTAGAGTTCTCCGCTTGGTAGATGGGGATCAAACCCCAATGGGGTATCTTTATGAGGCCATGGATAGGGCCAAAGAGGCTGTTAAAAATCACAAGGGGAACAACCTAAAATTTGCCCCCATATGGGAAATTATTGATAGGAGGTGGAACAATCAACTCCACCAACCCATTCATGCAGCAGGGTACTTCCTCAACCCTTCTTTTCGCTTCTCTCCATTCTACAGGGATCCCAATGGAGAGGTCATGGAGGGCTTCACTGAATGCATGCAGAGGATGGTACCTGAGGTTGAGGTGAGAGACCTCATTGTGGCCGAGATGGAAGTGTATCAGAATGCAACGGGCAAGCTATTCTCCTCAGACTTGGCAAGAAGAGGAAGAAAGACTCAAACCCTAGGTACAATATTTGGATTTTTGGTGTCTTTCACATGCATGATAAGTAGTTATAAACTAAGTTATTAAAATATGTTTTCACCTTGCTTTGTAACTCTTTAGTATTTATCTTGCAGATGCTTGGTGGCGAAATTGGGGTGGGAATGTCCCAAATTTGCAAAAACTTGCCTTGCGCATCTTATGTCAGCCATGTAGCTCATCTAGTTGTGAGCGTAATTGGAGCTTATATGAGGCCATTCACACGAAGAAGAAGAACAAGTTAGCACAGAAATGCCTCAATGACCTTGTTTATGTGCAATATAACCTTAAGTTGCGCATAAGAAAGGTAGAGTTACCACCAGCAGGGCCACTTGATTTGGATGACATAGATCCGTACTGTGATTGGACATCACAGGAGCAGCCTCCATTGTTCATAGACGATGACATCAATGATTTGGAGAGGTAGGCTATGGAGGAAGATGGATTCACAGCAGGATTGGATGACATTTAGGAAGATGATCATGAGAGCAGTGAGAGTGAGGAGGATACAGATGATGAGTCATTGCCAGTGTCAGCACCATCTACATCTAGGGTGGAGGTCCAGTCACAGCCAGTTGTGTAGAGGGAGGTGGCAGTGGCACAATCACAACGGATTACTAGGGCTAGAACCCCTCCAAATCCCATAGTTTTTACTAGAGCTACTGGGAAGGGGAAGAGGAAGATGTAGACTAGTTTGATATTGTACTTGGCATATGTATTTGCTTATAGTTTTACAAAGACAATTTGCTGTTTTTAGTTTTCTTCAGAGTTCAGACTATCAGACTATGGCTACCATCCATCAGCATTCCACATGAGGATGCAATTTTGATACATATTTGCATTTATATGTATCTAGATCAGCTTGTTTGGTTTGTTTACTCATTTACTAACTCATCCGATTGGACATCACAGGAGCAGCCTCCATTGTTCACAGACGATGACATCAATGATTTGGAGAGGTAGGCTATGGAGGAGGATGGATTCACAATAGGATTGGATGACATTCAGGAGGATGATCATGAGAGCAGTGAGAGTGAGGAGGATACCGATGATGAGGAGTCATTGCCAGTGTCAGCACCATCTACATCTAGGGTGGAGGTCCAGTCACAGCCAGTTGTGCAGAGGGAGGTGGTAGTGGCACAGGCACAACGGACTACTAGGGCTAGCCCCCCTCCCACTCCCATAGTTTTTACTAGAGCTACTGGGAAGGGGAAGAGAAAGATGAAGACTAGTTTGATATTGTACTTGGCATATGTATTTGCTTATAGTTTTACAAAGACAATTTGCTGTTTTTAGTTTTCTTTAGAGTTCAGACTATCAGACTATGGCTACCAGCCATCAGCATTCCACATGAGGATGCAATTTTCATACATATTTGCATTTATATATATCTAGATCAGCTTGTTTGGTTTGTTTACTCATTTACTAACTCATTAGATGAATCTCCTTATTGAATTTTGCAAAAAAAATGCATTTCTAATTAAATTTAAGCCATTTTTCAAGTTCCCGAGAAGTTCACCGATAAGTTCCCGACTTATCTCCGATATCTCCCGATATTTTTTTTGCCCTTGGCGATAAGTTGCCGATAACGATATTTTGAACTGATCATCCAAGATTTTTTATTTGCATAGATCATTTGAATCATTTCTTCAGTGGATATCAATTTATGAGAAGTTTTCATAGTAATCAGGTTGGATCAGAGAAAGTTTTAGATTACAGATCAGAGAATAAATTTGTGTTTTTCATCAATTTTTTGGCAATACACAGATCAGGCCCGAAGTCATCTTTGGAGGGAAGAAAATTGAAATTATCAGGTGGCACAATATTACCAGCAGATCACAGTGAGAATATACAACATTTACCAGTCATACAACCAATAATTTTATTCAGAATATCCTCCAGATTGGTATGATAGCCTAAACAAAAGTTTTCAGCGTTATAATTTGAGTTTGAACAGTACCAGCAGCTAATTACTTGTGAGGGGGTCAAATTGTGGTTTCCAAGACAATATTGTATCTAGTTATTGTTGTACAAGAGGCCCAGATTTGAGCAAAGTTTGAAAACACAAGAAACTTAAAAAAAATAATTTTGGAAAAAAATCAGACTTGGCAAACTTGCATTCTGGGGGTGCTCATTCCAGTGGTATCAGAGCTCAAGTTCACCTTGTCATCCTATTGGGTAGTAGAAGAATGTCTATAACGGATAAGTCCATATATGAGTTAATAGAAGGGCTAATTAATTTGATGAAGGCTCCAGATATTAAAAGAGGATTTGTAAAGGTTGTCACAAAATCCAAACATTAGAAAGAGACAAAAGATAAAGAAACCATCATTCAAGAAGAGCATATCACAGGGACACACCATTACAGCAGCTCACCTTCTCCACAAAATGAGAGCTAGGAATCCTTCTGTAAATCGTTGTTTGACATGGATGCTGAGGAGCTATATGACAACCCAGTGTATGAGATAGGTGGAATATCACCTGGTTCTAGCATTGAACATGGAAATGATAATATGGTATTTATTTTGAGAGATGACTCGGGCCATGGGTTGGAATGTGATTTCCAACTTGAGGGCGATCCTATTCCACATCATGAGATGATTGGTTACTCTTTAGGGAGACTACTAAATGTGTTATATGCAGATGAAGAGGTAAATCTAGAGTGCATAGGGCATGTTATGGCACTTGGGAGTGTGATTTCTTCATGTGATGCATTGGTCCTAAGGAATCAATATCGGTTTGTTGTCCATGTTGGGGATTCTCAATAAAAAGTAATGTAGGTGGTAGGAAGTCATAGGGGTGACCCTTGGAGATATAAGGATGTAACTTTCAGACATGTAGGTGCTGCTCACCTCCTTACCAGCCACTACGTGTTCCATTTGTTTCATCTACAAGTGTTTTGGGGCGAGTTTCTCAATAAGGATTGGAGCATTGATCGGATTGGTATATTTGAGAGTGCTTTGTGGCAAGGGAAGACCCATAGGTTTAGTGTTGAGCTCATTGATTCATTGCAGATTAGCCAGCTCATTGATTCATTGCAGATTAGCCATATCATTTCGTGGTTTGCCCTTATACCGGAGAGTTGGCAAGTTCTTGGTCCAGGCAGTGAGAGTTCACAGTTTCATACTTTGTGGACGTTTTTTCCAGCCACTTTTGAGGCAATGCTCAACATTCATGCTTAGTCTTGGAGACTCCATTGGAGCAGCTATTATGCTTATATTACACCTTGGGGTTGGATGTGAGTGAAAAACACATCAACTTTTGAGGATTACTAAGGAAACAAAAGAAAGGGTACTATCAGTCCTAAATTTCTGGTTAAGTACAACAGTATCGTACCTTTCCATTTACATGAAAACATAGTACTGATGCTACACTATGGAGCTGCACTTGCAAGGGCATATGATGTTATGGAAGAGAGTGTTTTTGAGGATAACATGATGCGACATAACAACAGATTTGTTATTCTAATTTATGACAGTGGTCCTATTCCATCATCGAGAGCAGCCATTGCTTACAAGAAGGGGGTAGAGCTGCAAGACATTGTGAAGACAAGATTTGGTTTTCAGTTTGGAATCAACAGTCCTTTACTAACACAAGATGGTCAGAGTGTAGTATGAGATTTTACCATGTTAGCACTCATGAGTTGGTGGCCAAGCCAGTAATGCAATTAGGGTTGAGATGTGGGTGGTACATATTTACCTGGAGGCTCACTACATGGAACCAAAGGATGCTATGGAGGATAAACCTGGTGGATCAGCCCCTAGTGTTATGACTACACATGCAAATGGTGATGTGGGTGGTACATATTTACTTGGGTTCCTGAACATACATGGAGCCTTTGATGAGTCTTTTGGTGGCACGTCTCACCTAGTTGATGACTCTTTCGCAGAATATGTAGCTGCTCTATCCAATAGATTGGGTATGCATACCATGGAGACTCCTGCATTTGGTTCTCATACTTGGGAGACTCAGTTGGCTCATGAGTCTAGGTATGAGGATGTTGCTACAATTTATGATCAAGTAACATTGATGTTTGCATTGCAGTCAGATTGTGACTTCCAACTTGATGTTGGGGGATATGTGCTTGGTAGTCACCTAGAGACTCCTTGGTGCATGGATGTTTTGGGTCATGTAGGCTACAGGGCTCAGGGATTTGGGAGTCATTTTGTAATGTCCCCGTTTTTCAGACTTCAGGATTAGCTTGGTTTGGCGACCCTCGCAAGCTAATCGGGTGTTCAAAGGGGGTCAGATTGTGGAGCCAGCGTTGGGATTCCATTTTGGAGATTCAGATTATCAGTTCTGCTCCTCGTTCGGGTCATTTTGGCCAACTTACTATTTTTAGTAAGTGGGGTTTCTGGTATGGCCAGGATTGGCAGGGTGTCTGCACGGAGCGTCAGACATCTCAGGGTTGAGTTTCAAAGGATTTCCTTTTTGTGTGACTTACTATTTTTAGGAAGTCTATTTTTAGCAGTGGCTATTTCTAGCAGGGTAGTGTCTATTTTTGGCTAGGCAGTTGGTCCTGGTGCTTTGCCAGAATTTCTTTGATTGCAGTTTGTCAGTGCAGTGGCTTTGAAGTTTAAATGATGTTATTAAATTAAATTATTTTGGTTTAATTTAATAACTTTTAACTTTATAATATTATATTATAAAGTGGGAGTATTTAATAAAGCCAATTAAGTGAAATATTAAAAATGTGTTTTTTCGAAAAAGCTATATATTTTGCTCGAAAAAGGACTTTCAATCATTCATTATGCAATCATTATTTTATTGAAGTTTGTGAAGAATTGCCCTGGCTAGGGTTTCGAGGACGGATTCCTCTTTCTGGTGATTTGAGCCATTGTCTGTTAATGGTGAATTTCACCGCTGGTTATTACTGAGTTCGCAATTCGATGTTGATGTATATCGAATTTGATGAAGGTTTCAATTCAGAGATTTGAGTTGCTGATAATATTGTTGAAAGAATTCAATAAATTAGAAGTTCGGATACAGATATTTGGCGGCTGGATAATTGTTCTACAGGCAAGCTCGAAATTGTTCTCATAAAATTCTGAGATATATTTGCTGAGTGCTGCATTGATGAGCTGCGATTCAATTAAGGGGGAGACGTTCTGTATCAAACAGTGAAATACCTTGCAATCTGCCCACGTAAATACTACATGTTGGCACGTGGAGTAATATCTACCAGCGGCTGCATAATTCTGGGCGGAATTCATCTTCAGCAAGGCCGTGAGTCTCTTCTTTGGGGTCGGCAATCATTCTGAGACTGAATTGCATTGCCATGTGCATTCAAGTGAGTTGCAAGGTGATTTGTGACTTAATTCTGGCTCATGTGGGAGGTACAGCAGGTCTGCATTGCTTCTTACTGGGCCCGCATGGATTTGGGAAGTGACGTCCACTATTGGGACAGTCACGTATCAGTATAACAGGTGGGAGACGTAACAATAAGGCTAGGCATCTATAGTAAGAGGCTACTTAGGGAGGTTATGATCACAAACAGGTGCATTACGTCAATCAATAACATATGTTTATTTCATGAATTTGTTGGATATAGGAAAATCAAATAAAGAATGTAATTTTAAGAATGTTATCTCACTGAATTAGTTAATGAAAATTGCTGGTTATGTTATCAAATTTAGCTTTGTTTATCTTATTGGGAAATTAGTCGCTATTGTATACAATATATCATTGAATATTTAGAAAGAGCTAAGTACGGTTCTTCACACATTTGACATACTCTTATAAGGACACTTCCATGGTTAGGCATGATGCTTTTTCTTTGGCGGAGTGTGCAGAGGACTTTGGTTGTCCATTTGTGAGTAACACTATGTTTCTTGGAGCAGCAGGTGGTTTGGTAAGTATTTCTTTCGGGCATGATAGACATTTGGACGTAGCAATACTTTCCATTGATGTGCCTTGCAAATTACGACGGTCACTTAGATATAATGACAGTGTAGCTTACCTTAAGCTACTTGTAGTTCTTGACCGTGGCTCCACCTTGCCACCCATCTTTTCTTCAGGCCCCAACGTGCTATTAGCAGTTGTTTGGTTTGAGTTAGAGGTCAAGCCTAGGCTCTATGACATGATTTGTAGTTTATTGGGCATTAGTCCCTATCATACCAACATCACAGCGTTGATGGGCTCTGTACCCATGTTAGAAACTAGTTAGGGTCATATGGAATAGTTCAAAATTAGGTGGAGTTCTGTTGATAGCATTGGCAAGGTGATGCAGTGGGAGCTTGTTGTGCATCCAGGATCACTTTTGGATAGAGTATGGGTCAAAGTGTTCAGGCTCACCACAGAGCTGATTTATGAAATTGCTTGTGGGCCAGCCATTTAGCTATTGGGGAGGGCAGACTGGTAGCTGTACTGGTTGGACATTAGGTATGAGGTGGATTCCTTTAGTTTGCATTGGTAAGGTGATGCCCTTGGAACCCTCCATTGTGCTGGCCGAGATCATAACAACGGTATTGTGAGTCTTTATGTGTTGACTTAGTGGCATGCAAGAGTTCATCACATCCCTTTGTTGGTCTTTCTTCATGGACAGTGGTTTCAAGATGAGGTGAAAGATACTAGATATGGAGATATGGTGGTTTGGAGCGATGATATTTCAGTTACGATCATAGTGGTGCAACATCAATGTAGTGATTTCTTCCAGGGAATGATTTGGGACCCTGGGATCATTCTTCATTTCAGTTTGGATCAGCTTGTTGATTGGAGATTATACTGACATTGCTTGAGGACAAGCAATTTTTGGGGAGGGCAGACTGTAATGTCCCCATTTTTACGCCTTCCTTAGTGCCAATGTTTCTAGCAGGGTTATACTATTATTCAGTTCTCGTAGGCCAACTGATTGCGTAGGGGACCCATTTAGGGGCTTATGGAGACATATCAAGGCTTTATGAGCTAGTTTGGTTAGTTTGGAACAATCACCTAGATTTTTGAAGGAATCCCTTTTTTTTAAGGATGGACTGGGAGTTGACTAGGACGCATCAAGAGACCTCTGGGATCAACTTGGAGACTTTTGACACAGTTCCTATTTTTTAGGAGAGTTCCTAAATTTTAGGAGACAGTTAACTCGTAGTGGTCACACAACATCAGTGGATAGGTGCCATTAGATAGAATTCAGGTTGGGGTCCAAATGAGCGAGCTATGAATAATTTGGAAATAATTTAATTATTTCCTAAGTCTTAATAAAATAATAATAAAAGTGATTATTATAATCACTTTATAATAATATAATAATAAGTTATAATAAGGGGTCATGACACAACCTCCTAGGTTGACAGTTGCAAGTCATGACTTAAGTTGGAGCCATTTTTATAATGACTTAACTCCATCTTGCCATGGTGTCTTGCAAGGAGTTACGATGTTTCACATTGGAAATAATAAAAGGAACCATCGATTAGGAGAGCTTCTTCCCTCTCTCGCAGCTTTTGCATATTATGAAATTCATTCTTCAAGAATTATTATAATATTTGGCAATTGCTCTGTCACCTTTGCGAACAATCTGCTCTTTCCTTAATTGCTTATTTTGAGCTCTGCAAATTATTCATCGGAACATAAGCTGTGTGCTTGCCATTTAGCTCTTCTTTTATCAAAAGCTTGGTATCAATCCACAAGGGTCATTCTCACATTTGATTGGCTTATACATTATTTGATTCAAAAGCATCATGCATTGCATTCTTAGAGTAGAAGGATCAGTGCAGTCGATCCATCACAATGCCAATAACGAGTCAAGGGTCGGTGGAGAGGATTCCCCTCTCTTTTGTTGCATGCAGTCTAGTCGTTAATCTATTATATCCTGTTATGAATGCTTTATCAATTGAAATAAATATACTCAATAATGGATCGAAATAGTGTTGCATTGAATATGCCATCAGTAGTCGAATGTCATGTGCTTAAATCAGTACATGTATAATCCACAGTTTCATTGTTATTTTGATATTTAATAGCATGGCTGTCCATAGGAAAGTTTACCATCAAAGGTCAAACATTTTCTGTTATTTTCAAGAATCATAAGTATTCAACTTGAAGTACTTTCTCATATTAAATAACCAAAGAATGTAAAATCAAGAGTCCGAATTGAATTCTAACTACTCTGCAATAAAAGGAAATTCGTAGCATACATGTACATAGGAATGAACATTTATCTCTATTTATGCTTGGCATTTTGTTGGCTTCTCTTCCCGAATCATATATTAAACTAAGGAATAATTTCAAAGTCACTGTAAACTGAAAACATGACAGTATAGAAAGAAAGTTTAACAATAACCATGCAAATGTAAGAAGGGTTAGTTCAACCTTAACATGTAAAACAGATAGAATGGAGTCATGCATAACAATTATAAACCTGATCAAGAAATGTCGATATTGATTAAATTTCTTCTTACATATTTGATCTATCTATGTCTTTTCAATTTCAGAAAAGTGAATCTTACACTCGATGTCGTTTCTTGTAGATTATAACCAGACAATTGAACTTGATAAATACAAAGTTAATGCCGAATCAATATTAATAAATACTGATGATGAATATACAAATCTGAGTCTTTCTTATCAGATACCCAATCCACAAGTGCAGAACATTTATTGATTTCGATGTCTCCAATTGTGGATCGGATCTGCATTAAATATATCATGAAGAGACACGTCCCATGAGTGGACATGTCTCCACAAAGTGGAGGCATGTCCGCTCATGGATCGTGCCGGTTCATATTAACTAAACATCCGATTACCAACTGGGTTTGTTACTTAGTAAAACATAACTGATTATTAAGTCCGATCTGTTATTTATCTTGCACAAATAAATAATATCTAATCTGGAAATGATCACCAATAATGATGCTCAATCGGGATCCTATATAAAACATGAAATGCTGATAATCTGCAAGTAATAACCTCTAAATGCAGATCGATGATATACTTGGTATATAGTAGATTCTATCATTTATATAAGTGATCGATTTTCAGAATTTACTGCAAATGATGACATAAATATATTTATACAATTAAATATATATAAATATATGTGTGTATATATATGTCAGTACATACTGACATATATATACACACATATATCATTAAATTGATCGTCATTTCTGAATCTGACTGAAGCTACCATATTTCAACACTCCCTCTTAGCTAGGGAAGATAAAGCTAACCAAGTATATAGTGATATCACCTTACTCGTGATATCAGAAGATATGATATGCTTCAAAGAGTGTCAAGTCACATGACATTCTTCATAACACATCTTCATTATGGTATGTGCACTGACATCAAGTCTCATGATGTCTACTATAATAAATCATGGCATATTCACCATGATTATCTCATAAGGATCATAATGATCTTCAATTGATATCAAGTCTCATGATATCTATCAATATGTCCAAGAGATACTATCATGGCATATCCACGGATATCAAGTCACATGATATCCTTCATGATAGTGAAACTAATCATTGTAAAGTCATCACCTTACAATGTCAAATACAAGTGTTCATTATCAGAAAGATCTTCACCTTTCAATAATGTACACAGGGGGAGGTGGGGGGGGGGGGGGCATAAAGTCATGGAGTCACACACATGACAAAAGAGTTTACACATTAAACAACTTTAAATATATTAGTACAAATAAACAATTTGAATCTCATTCTCAACAATAATTCATATTTCAACCATACCAAGTTTCTTCCTGAAGTGTTCTACTATAACTCTAGAGAGAGGCTTGGTGAGAATGTCTGCTGTTTGATCTCTTGTACTAATATACTCCAACTGGATCACATTCCTTTCTACCATGTCTCTCACATAGTGGTAAGAAATTTATCATGGAATACTGGATTCACTGAAAGTTTAATACAACTCTGATTGTCATAGTGGATAATAGTAGGATTTAGGGGCTCACCAAATAATCCCACAAGCAATTTCCGGATCCATACTGCTTCTCTTTCTCCCATAGAGGCTGCAATATATTTGGCTTCTGTTGAGCTTTGTGCCATTGAAGATCGTTTTCTGGTGATCCAAGAGATCATAGCCGATCCTAAACTGTAGCAACATCCTGACGTTCTGTTTTGATCGGTTACAATTCCAGCCCAATCTGAATCAGAGTATCCATGTAGATCTAAGTTTATATTTCTGTATTTAAGACCATATCCAATAGTACCTTGAAGGTATCTCAATATATGATTTGTAGCAACAAGGTGGATTTCCTTTGGTTCACACATAAACTGGCTTAAACATTTACTGCATAGAAAATGTCCGGTCTGGTGTTAACCAAGTACAACAAGGATCCAATTATCTGCCTATAAAGAGTAGGATCTGCAAATTTTGACTCTACTGCTTCTTCCTTCAATTTGTGTAAGTTGGTTTCCATAGGTGTAGACATGGGTTTACAGTCCAACATCCCAAATCTCTTCAGAATATCAATAGTATACTTCCCTTGATTTAAAATGATACCATCTGATTTTTGCCAGACTTCTAACCCAAGGAAGTAATGTAAAATGCCCAAGTCTTTCATATCAAATTCTGAGGCCAGGTCCTTCTTACATTGAGTAATGAGGCGATCTTCTCTTGTTATTAGCAAGTCATCAACATATAAATTTAGTATTAACATATCACCTTTAATAACCTTAAAATAGAGATTTGGATTTGCATCATTCTTGAAAAATCCTAGTCCCATAAGGTAGCTATCGATCCTTTCATACCAGGCTCCTGGGGCCTGTTTAAGTCCATATAGGGCCTTTTTCAATTTACATACATGTGAGTTATGTATCACAAAGCCTTCATGTTGCTTTAAATAAACTTCTTCTTTAATGATCCCATTTAAGAAAGCAGTTCTCACATCCATTTGATGGATCTTCCAACCTTTAGCTGCTGCAATAGCTATTACTGCTCTAACAGAGGTGTACCAGGCAATAGGTGCAAAGGTCTCTTCATAATCAATACCTTCCTTTTGTGAGAAACCTCTGGAAATAAAACGTGCCTTGTGTTTTTCTATACTGCCATCTGCAACATGTTTGATTTTGAAGAGCCATTTGGAAGCAAAAAAATTTCTCTTTTGGTTTAGGTACTATGTCTCATACATCGTTTTTCAAAATGGATTAATACTCTTCCGTCATAGCATCTTTCCATAATTGATGTTTGAGAGCTTCTTTAACACTAGTTGGCTCTGAACTAATGATCTCACTCATTAGGGCAACATAGCTTGAGAATCTTTTGGGTCTTTTACTTTTTGTAAAAGTTCCTTTGGGTGCTGCATAATTCTTTGCTTCGTCAATCATCTTTCTAGCCCAAAGTGGTTTCTTTTTGTTGTTGTTATTAGGATTCTCTTCTGGAGCACTCTGGTTTTCATTTATGAATTTTGCAGGATACTCCCTCTGAATCCCAAGAGTAGGATTCTCCTCTATGACATTAGGAGACTCTTGAATTTCTATTTCATTAGAATTCTTTTCCCTTTTGAAAGCAATGTCTTCCTCAAAGATAACATTTCTACTTAGTTCAATTTGTTTCTGTCCATATATGTATATTCTATAAGCTTTTGAGGTTTCACTATAGCCCACAAATATCCCTTTCTTTCCAGTAGGTTCTAATTTAGATCTCTTTTCTTTAGGTACTTGAAAATAAACAGGGCAACCAAAAATCCTTAAGTGACTTATCTCAGGTTTTACACCAGTAAATGCTTTTTCGGGAATTTTGTTATCTAGATGTGAGTGGGGACATCTATTTTGAATGTAGACAGCTGTCCTAGAGGCTTCTGCCCAAAATGAAGTTTCTATGTTTTGGTCATACAACATTGCTCTATCGGCTTCTTCAATAGTTCTATTTTTCCTCTCAACAACACCATTTTGTTGTGGATTGTAGGCTACAGTAAACTCCTTAATCCTAGCATTTACACAAAATTCCTTAAAAATTGAGGTGTATTCCTTCCCATTAACTGTTCTCAGTATTTTGATTTTCTTCGCGGAAAAGTTTTCTGTAAGAGCTTTGAATTCCTTAAACCTTTTAAGGATTTCTTCCGACTCTTTACATTTAAGAAAATATATCTAGGTCTTTCTAGAGAAGTCATCTACGAATACTACAAAATATAAGAATCCTCCCATGGACGGTACAGACATGGGTCCACAGAAGTCAGAGGGGACTAATCCTAGTACATTTTTGGTTTTACTCAAACTATTTTGGAAAGTCCCCTTGGTGTTTTCCCCAAAGGCACACCCTTTGCATGCCCTTGTATGAGTTTGGTTTAGTTTGGGTAGTCTTGTTACCAATTTTTCCATTGAAGTTAGGGCACAAAAATGAATATGTCCCAATCTTCAATCCCAGATTTCATTTGAGTCAGAAGTTTCATGAATAAGGGCTTGATTTGTCTCAATGCAAAGTTTGTATAGATATCCTTGTCTTATACCTATAGTTTGAGCTTTCTTTATGGTGGAGTTCTTTGGCCATGCCAGGACTTTCCCATCCATAAAGGTAACCCTATATCTGTTGTCTTCAAGAGCATATATGGATACGAAGTTCCTCTTAATTCCTGGCACAAATACTACCCTAGTGAGATGTATAGAGATGACAGATTTCAATTTGATGGTGCAAGTTCCAACCCCTTTCACTAGATGTGCAAAATCATCCCGAATCGTTACTTCTTCATTAATTTCTTCTACCATAGTATCTAAGTGTTCTCTGAATCTTGTGATGTGTCTTGATGAGCCACTATCAATTACCCAGGCTTAAGTTTGTTTGATACTTGGCTTGATAATGCTGAGTAGAAAACAAATTTCTCAGAATCATGTTCTATATTTGTCTTTCCAATCTTAGCAAATGATGCTTGTTGCTTTGTTCTGTCAGGACATTTGATTGCATAGTGTCCATACTGATCACATCTGAAACATTGGATTTGGGAAACATCTTTCCTCTGCTTGGATGAGCTCTTTCCATGAGAATTTCTCTTCCTTTTGAAATTCTTCTTCTTACTTTTCTTATGAGAATTTGCGTTTAAAACATGAATGTCCTCATCTATAGATTTTTGTTTGTTCCCTTTTGTCATTTGTCTTGATTCTTCTTGTAGACAATCAGATCTTAATCGATCAAATTTAGGGAGTTTTGATCTTGCACTTATTTCTTGAACAAATGACTCCCATGAATTTGGTAGGCCACCTAAAGCTACGAGTGTTAACTCTTTGATATCAAATTTCTCTTTGCTATCAATTTGATATCCAACTGTTGACAGTTGATCCCTTAGCTCAACGATTCTCATGAAGTATGCATTGATGGATTCTCCCTTGTTCATGCTTATATGATTAATTTGCCTCTTTAAAGAAAGGGTTCTACTGGTGTTGTTTATTTCAAAGGTGCTTTCAAGGGATTTAAACATAAGGTATGCTGTCTCATGTTTTGCCAATATAGGTACTATACAATCCTTAACTGCATCTATTATAAGTTTCATGGCTTTCTCATTGTTCTCAATCCATTGAGTTTTCTCCGGGTCATTCTCTGGTTCTATTTTATTTTATTTCACAAATGAGTCTAATTTATTTTCTTTCAGTATCTTCATGATTTTGAATTTCCATGATGTAAAGTTGTTTGCACCTTCAAGACGGTCCTCAAATCTGATTACACTCAATATTATGAAGAATGGAATTTATTTTAATTTCAAGATAGAATGTGTTTGAGTAATCTGAAATCTCAAATTTAATCGGATCTTCCTTATAAGGCTCTGATACCATGTTGATATCGATTAAATTTCTTCTTACAGATTTGATCTATCTATGTCTTTTCAATTTCAAAAAAATGAATCTTACTCTCAATGTCATTTCTTACAGATTATAATCAGAGAATCGAACTTGATAAATACGAAGTTGATGCCGAATCAATATTAATAAATACTGATGATGAATATACAAATCTGAATCTTTCTTATCGGATACCCAATCCACAAGTGGAGAACATTTATTGATTTCGATGTCTCCAATTGTGGATCGGATCTGCATTAAATATATCGTGAAGAGACACGTCCCATGAGCGGACATGCCTCCACAATCCACAAGTGGAGAACATTTATTGATTTCGATGTCTCCAATTGTGGATCGGATCTGCATTAAATATATCGTGAAGAGACATGTCCCATGAGCAGACATGGCTCCACAAAGTGGAGGCATGTCCGCTCATGGATCGTGCCGGTTCATATTAACTAAACATCCAATTACCAATCGAGTTTGTTACTTAGTAAAACATAACTGATTATTAAGTCCGATTTGTTATTTATCTTGCACAAATAAATAATATCTAATTTGGAAATGATCACCGATAATGATGCTCGATCGGGATCCTATATGAAACATAAAATGCCGATAATCTGCAAGTAATAACCTCTAAATGCAGATCGATGATATACTTGGTATATAGTAGATTCGATCATTTATATAAGTGATCGATTTTCAGAATTTACTGCAAATGATGACATGAATATATTTATACAATTAAATATATATAAATATATGTGTGTATATATATGTCAGTACATACTGACATATATATACACACATATATCATTAAATTGATCGTCATTTCTAAATCTGACTGAAGCTACCATATTTCAACAAGAAACAACAATTGTTTGTAATTAGGGGGTCTCTTTTCCTATAAGGTCGTTATGACCATTATGTTAGTTAACAAATTAGTAGTTTCTTTTTAGTGGATCACCATCCCTTGAAGGAGGTTAAGACTGTTGATGTTAATAAACATAGACAGATATCCTATTGTTGGTCGTTAAGACCATTGATGTCAGTAGACATTGACTTATCACTTGTTTTTTGTTAAGACCAGAGAGTCAATTGGACTTAGTTATTGTATACAAGCTCAGTATGGGTGGTGAAATTTTGTGATGAGCCCAACTGGATCTCAATAGAAAACTAGCTTTTTTCTAATTTAATTGCAATTGTTTGTGTATTTTCAAAACATATTTGATTTATTGACAAATTTTCCAAATTTATAAAATTGAACCAACAGAACATTCTCCCTTAATTTCTCATTGAATGATAAACATTTAAGTGCCTGAATCTATTATCAACAAAAACAATACCAATAAGCACTTGACAAATTAACGTGACCACTTGGAAAATGATGTAACTTCACCAAATTGATACACAGCACTTCATGGAGTTAAAATGCAGCTCTTAGGGAATTGAAACACAGCCCAATGATGACATCTGCAAATGATCCTTTGCCTGCTAGTGGTGGCTAGGACATCAACCTCCAATTTGCTAGCATCCTCAACAAAAAAAAAGTACGCCCCCCTGCAAATCTGCCCTACAACCAGCTACTCCAATTCTGTACGGCAGCAAGTAATCAAATTACGTACGGCTCCTTGCACACTCTGAACGGAAGCCTTTGAAAGATTTGCAATTATTCAATTTGCAGCACGCAATCTTCAAAGTTCTCCGACCCAATCAATTTGCATCCAAATTTTAAAGAGTTCTCTCCAGAAATGAAGACCGAACTCAAATCCTCGTTTTTCCTCAAGAAATTTCGAACTCTTCCTCAAGACAAACTTTTAACTTCACAAATTTTATCAAATGATCAATGGTAAGAGAAATTGATTTCTCTAAGGCATATATAGAACTTTTAATGAAGGCTTCCTTCGCACACTTTTCATTAAAGAGCCTGTTGTCCTGCATTTTGTAACCACAAAATGTAGGTAACAGTACGAAACTTTTGAATTTAGTTTCGTGTTTCTCTATGTTGATTCACTATTTAATTAGCCAATTTTGATCAATTAGTTGATCTCATTGTGTTTAGTGAATCCTTTTGCAAAAGGTTTTCGTCAAGTCTTTTTTTGTTTTTTCAGTTTGTCTTCTTGTACTTGATTTTTGAATCCTTTGGCATCCTTTGGTGTGATATTGCTATCAGGATTTAACTGTGTAGTTTTTGAGTCAAACTCATTGACCCATAATTCATGAGTAGTGGCTCAACACGAACCCATCTCTCATGAGAATGAATGGAACACTTAGCACTCATTGGACGAGTGCTAAGTGTTGCATTCATTCTCATGAGAGATGGGTTCGTGTTGAGCCACTACTCATGAATTATGGGTCAATGAGTTTGACTCAAAAACTACACAGTTAAATCCTGATAGCAATATCACAATTTGACTTGCTGTGGAAAAATATCTCCTACTTATCAATCCTTTGGTGTGTTTTCAAGTGTGTTTTTAGTTGTTTTTGGTCTTTTTGTTTTGTCCAATCTCTTGCTTTCGGTTTTCCCTTCAGTTTGATCTATCTTAGGGCTTAGTCGGACTTGTCAATCAAAAGATATGGTCATATAAGTGCCCAAAAAGTGGACTCTCCAAGCTCAACTGCATATTTAAAAAAATAGATGTTATTTTCTATAGTTGAGTTGTACTTTCTAAAAAATATATAACATGATTTCAATTTATGTTATGTTTTTAAGTTACTTTTTCACTTAAATTTATCACTTAAGTGATTATAGTGCACTTTATGTTATATTTTGATGTTGAGTTGCTTTTAAATATTTCGCTTAAGTGACTTTATTACTTTATAGTTCTCAAATGTTTTAAATCAACATATAAGTTGATATTACTTTATAAAATAATGTTTGGACATTATATATTCATATATATTGTGTAAATAGTTATTTTGGAGCCCTTAAGTGATATTACACTCAACATTTTAAATAGACATGTGCTTAATTGTTCACTTAAGTTGTGTATAGCAACAACATGTCTTCAAAACTCGTACTTTTTATGTAATCCCTTCTCAAGAGTCCACTTTACATGTAAAAAAGGCTAAGACTTGTTTTAAAAGATGTCATTGCATATATGTAATCTCTTGTCAAGAGTCCACTTTACATGTAAATGACTTTTTCATGTCTATTGCATTACATGTAAATGCCTCTCTAGAGTGCATTTTACACTTGGAGTTGCATTGAAGTGTTTTTATGTGAAAAATAAAACATGGATATGCACTTCAAGAGTGCGTTTTGGCTGGGAGGTCATATTTGAGACAAAATATGACAAGACATGACATAACTCATGTTATAGCATCTTTTAAGTGCGTTTTTGGCTGGGAGTCTTCATCAAAGGCATTTGCATGAAAACCAAAGCATGTATATGCACTTCTAAGCTGCGTTCTTGGTTGAAGTCTCAACAAAGGGTTTCATTTGCAAAATAAACCATGCACATGCATCTCTAGAGTCCATTTTTACCTCCATATGCATTCTTCATCCTTCCAAGAACAAGTTTTGTGCATTCTCGGCCCAAAACAACTCATGCAAGGGCATCATGTGGATGCATTTTTGATAGAAGACGCCCAGCAAGCTTGTTCTTGGTAAATCTTTTTGCTTTGGAAGGATTTTGCTAGTTGTTTTTGATCAAATGTTAGGAAAAACGTGGCTTGTTGTTGCATATTGAGATCATTCTTTGCAACTTGGAAAGGGTCAAAGGTTTTTGAGTTGGATGCAAATACATCTCAAGAGTCCGATTTTGGAGAAGACAAAGTCATTTCAACTTCTCTTTCTTCTATTTTTTGGCTCATTGAGCTCCAAGTAAGTATATGTATTTGATTTTGCTTTTGTTTTTCTCTTATTTTCCTACATTATTGCATTTTATGGCTCATTTGTATCCATTTGTTCAAATGCAGCCCATGTATTTTGCATTTTTATTCTTAAATAAGTTGAAACCTTCACTTTGTCAATGCATAAAAATCACCCTACACTCAAAAACGAAATTGCATGTGAAGATTAGTTTCAAGTTTTTGACATGTTTGAGTCAATAGCAAGAGGTATGTTTTGTGTTTTTCTTTCTTGTTTGCTTGTTTGTTTGTGAAGAAAGTTGAAATCATTTTCTCATGCATGCAAGTGCATCCATTCATGTCAATTCATCCTTCACTTTCCAACACATCTAATTGCATTCCTCAAGTCCATTACATGTAAAAACATGTCATTCTTCATTACATCACCTCTCTAGAGTCCGTTTTTGGTAAAAGGTCACTCTTTAAATTACCAAAATTACCATTTACACATTCCCATGTGCTTCGAATTTGCATTCTTGTCCATACAAACAAAGCTCCGCATGCAATCCACCTTCACAAGTCCGATTTTTGCTCCTTTTTGCTCATATACATGTGCCATTCATTTCATTTCCAGCCAACATGTGTGTTCTATGAGTATCTAATCAATACTCCGAATACCTTATTCTTCATAGATTGTTCATTGCAAGCCAAAGCCTAACCCTCTCATGGATCCAATCTCTTCAGATGACGTATTTACCCTTTGGAATTTCCATGTTGCAGCACAAGATATGTCAACACCAACAAAAGCTAAAGGAAAAATGAAATATCAATATGACAAGGAGCTGACTCTTTTTATAGCCTCAACCGTTTCATCATCTTTGGATCAAATATCAGATACAAGAATTGGGTATGTTGACATGACCAATTTCTTGCAAAGACTTGAAGATCCTGCCAACACGGAACTACGACACATCAAGAGAAGTAATATTCACTTGATTTCTACTTTCGCTGTGGCTGCCTTGGAACCTGAATTTGTCTTTGAGTGTGTGAGCCATTTCAACCACAAGGGCAAAACAGTCAAAGATGCAGATGGAAAAGTGATTTTTAGCCTGGATCTTGATGTTATTGAACAAATTTTCAGAATTCCTCCAAGTCCTGAATGTGTAGATTTATCCAAGGATATATCCATATAGCTGTGCAACCAGAATAAGTCAGATTATCAGAGATACATGAATGACCAATGATTGTTTATAAGAGGTCAAATTTCTCCAGATGGCCAAAGACAATATACAGATCTGACTTCTCTCCAGAAGTTAATGATTTGATATCACTCCTGAGTAGAATCTGTGGTCTCAAGGATTCATTTAATTTTGAACCATGGATGTATAAGTTCATTTTCCAAATTCTTGAAAATAAAGAACCAATCTATTGGGGAGAACTTGTAAGCACAACATTGTCTAAATAGTTGAGCCATGTGGGTACATCAACACCTTTTTATATGAATTCTTATTTGGTCTACATTGCTGCAGCCATGGGAACCATTTCTGGACTCTCCACCAAAGGTGATCGATCATTGGTACCCATTTGGGAATATCATGATCAAATCATGCTTACACAGAGAAAACACCATTAGCGTTCTTTGGGCATTTTAGATGCCTTTTTGATAAGGAATTAGCAGTCAAGAGATTGTCAGATGAAGCTTGGGAAAAGGTAAGTTAGTTTGGTTGCATCTTCTTGCAATTTCCATCCTTTACCTACTTAGGAGTGGGTTATTTCCAAGGAGAACCCTATACCTTACCAAGATATCCTACTGATAGGATCATCCTCATGGAAATGGCGAGGCAGCTTGTGGAAGTGCAATCATGTCAACACAGTCTGCATAGGCCAGGTTTTGATATCATCACCGCTAAACCCCTCCAAATTGGTCGATATACACTCAACTCAGTGTATAAGGCAAAAGCAATGGAAGCAGAACTTCAGCTTATCACATTGAAGAAATTCAAAGCTAGGTCTGACTTTGATTATAGAGGGATGCATTCGAAAATCAAAAGAGCCTTCACCCATGTTCATCGCATAGATGTGTGGATTGATTTACACACTGAGGTGGATATCATAAAAATGGATTACTCCAGGCTCACCTTGCGCTAAATCATTGATCTTAACATGGTCGAAATTCCAGAAGGGTTTGAGATTGAAGATGATGGCCTAGTCCTGGATCCTGAGTATTACAATACTCAATTTGAAAAGCTTGTCCTGGATCTATTTTGCTGAATACCAACAAGTGGTTGAAGAGCAAAGGTCTCAAGAGAGCACATCCAAAGGTTGGGGTAGACTCCAATCATTTTGGTCCTATTGGAAAAAGATCACAAGTGGAAATCAGAAGCAAGGATGAGTCTTCTTCTTCTCAACCAGTTAAAGCTATCAAGTTTACACTCAGAGGCGAAAAAGGGTCGAATCCACTCTTAGGTCCTATTCAAATAGCCCTGCGAGAGGAAGAATTAGATGAAGAAGGAGAGATAATGATCATATCTCCTCCTCAGTTGCCAAATAGTGAAGATCCATCTAATCAGGAGGAGCCATTTCTTAATATGGTAGATAATGATGTGGATTCATTCTCCACTGTATTCACTCCTATTTCTATTTCAGAGGTGAATATGTTTGCATTTCCTATCTCTTCTGCAGCTCCTATCCTCATAGCAGGGCATTGTGAGAATCTAGTCAATGTTTTTGGTGACTTCCCAGCTCTTATGGAAGGTCAAGTATCCCAACTTGATACTTCGGTTGCAGGTTTTGAAGCATTCATGACAAAATCGTCTCAAAGAACACCTATGGCTTTTATTGTGCAAACGAAGGCATGTACTATGATAACAGAGATACAATTAGGATCAATGCCTACCGCAATCACTGTTTCAAGTCCAACAAAGGAAGGTTTCAGTTTGCCGTCATGGTTAGGAAAAATCACCATGAAAAGAAGAAAAGTCACATTACCCTTGGAAGATTTCTCTACTAGGAAAGGTAAATCTAAGAGCTCAAAGGCCAAGGTTGTCTCAAGAATCATTGTTGATGATGAGAAAACCAAATATGCTGAGATTGCAGAACCCGTGGTAGACAAATCAGCTGAAGAACTTACTTGCTCCGATTACAAGTTCACCAAGGTAGAACTTGGTAAACAAATCTGCATATTGCACATTCCCAGAAAATTCAAGTAGCCTAGTTTAGAGGCCTGCATCTCATGCCCAGTTGACTGTCACGATAAAAGAGTGATTGGACCATGTTGTAAACATGAAATACTACCCCAATTTCCATTTTCAGACCCCAATCAATCCATTTCACCTGTTTTCTAAGCTCAAAGCAAATGCAATTTATTCATTTTTTTTGCATATGCAGTGTTATAGTTATCAGAAGGCCAACTTTAAGGATTAATAACTTTCAACCTGATGATTGTCAAGAGGTGCCAATTGTTGCCCCATATTCTCTATATTTCAAAGTTCCTATGTACAAGGTTTAGGGCTCTTAGGAGGTCATTTGATATTTTTACCGAGCCCATTCCATTTGGAGATCATTGTGTTTTGTAGATTGCACATATATATTTATCAAGAGGCCTACTTTGGGTTTTAAAATCTTGTATCTAGCTGATGGTCGAAGGCTGGATATCAATTCATCGTATTGTTTGCATGTGAATGAAGCCCCATGCACAACTGCAATGTCCCAGGATGAAGTTTGATTCCTTTTTAAAGTCCATATGAAATGCAATTTATTGTGTTCTGACATGTCCAGTTGCGGGGAAAATGAAACAGGTGACTTTGGCAAATAATATCTTTCACCTTAGGCAGTGTCTGTAATGTCCCGAACCCAAACTGTTACTCTACCGAGTCCGTACGGAGGAATGAACAAACATAGGGAGTGCCGTACGGATGCTTCAGGCCGCACAGATGCTTCAGGCTGCACGGATGCTTCGGGCCGCATGGATGCTTCTGGCCGCACGGATGCTTCGGGTGCTTCGGGCCGCACGAATGCTCCGGGCCGCACGGATGCTTCAGGCCGCACGGATGCTTCGGGTGCACGGATGCTTCGGGCCACACGGGTGCTTCGGGCCGCATGGATGCTTCTGGCTGCACGGATGCTTCTGGCCACACGGATGCTTCGGGTGCTTCTGGCCGCACGGATGCTTCTGGCCACACGGATGCTTCGGGTGCTTCGGGCCGCACGGATGCTTCTGGCTGTGTGGAGAATGGTCGATATCTTCAGATGGCGTTCTTCTCCTTTATGCGAAAGATTAAGATAATCTGTGTAGATGCAGGATAATAAGTAAACCAAATATATTTGCCAGAAGGATCTTATTATATTAATTGACAGAAACCTTGGATTTGCCAGGTCCGATACAAGCAGGACACGCAGAATAGGGTGAGGGTTGAATCCCACCGAAACTGTACACAAACCAAATAGGGAGGGTCTTTCACCTCCGAAATGGCGAACAGCAGAATCCCAACAGGAATTCGCAAAATACAAATCAAATATAAATCTTCACATATCAAAACTAACCTACACGCCGAGCATAAATACCCGTCGGGAAACTCCCGAGAGTGCACAAAAGAGCCGACGACGACAACTACACCTACGCCAACAAAAGAAAATGGGCCCGAGATAAACTAAATCGATCGGGACCCAAATACAATACTTTTATTAAAATTGGGGACATTACAGTGTCAAGCAAAATACTTTTGCAAGGTGATTCTTAGCATGGAATTTTACATACTTGTTCGGTGCCATGGTCCTGTGATAATATCTAGTTAGTTTTTAAGGGCAGATCCGGAGGCTACCTGCTAGTTTTGGGCAATATGCATAGGGGTCTAAAATTGAACTTTAGTGGTTATGCTTTTCACAATTTTTGATCCCGATGCTTGTTGAAATGGTTTAAGCCTAGTTTCAAGGTCTAGTTGATTCAAATCAAATTTTTTTTTCGCCGGGCCCACATTGGGACCCATTTTGTATCGTTAGATTGCAGTGGTTTCAAGGTTAATAGTGATGTTTTATTGTTAAATCATTATTTTGATTTTTTGATAATAATATCAAGTATATTTATAAGGGGCATGCAAAATGATAGTGTTGGATTCATCTTCACAGGTAATCCATAAGAAAATAAACAAAATGTTTATTTATTTATAATGCCTACCATAATGCATTTATGGACTATGGGCCTCACATGAATGAGTGTGAATGAGAGATTAAAATATTTTAACGAGCCTTTTAAGAAGGATATGCTACCACGTCTTCCTGTAGTATTTTTCATATTTTCCTAACTTTGGAGCAGAAATGCGGGGTTCCTATGTTGCAAAAGGCAAATTGATGCCCCCATGATTCTGAGTGAAAACAAGCACAAAAGGCAACAGGGGGTCTTTTGAAATACATTTGTATGCCATATTAATATTTTGGTGAAGGCAAAGAAATAAAAAGTGAATTTGTTCCCTTGCATTCCTGTTTTGCTCTCCGACAAACTTCATTGCATTGCATGGGGTTGAAATAAACTACATGACATTGGACAAATGACCCCATGTGCCTGCGTGAACGACGACAAGAAATGGGAAGGTAACGTGGAAGGGCGGGGTTGACCCCTTACTTCTGCTGTTGTTTTTTACTCTTTCTAACAAATGGGTGGAATTGCGGGAAAAGGGGTGAGGATAGAAGGTAAAACGGGGGAAACTCAATTCCCAATCCCATATTTCCTTGCAAGAAGTGACAGAATGTGGAAACAGGGTGCAAGCTTGCACGGATGGTTTGAGCGGGAAAATTTTAGGCCAAAGATGTGATCTCATGGCCGCCATGATTGATGGATATGCACAACATGGATTTTGCAGGTTTCTTAGAAATTTAGAAGCAAATGCGATTGGTGGGTGTAGATCTGAACACACTGCTCATGCTAGTATATTTCCTGCGCATGCAATATGAGGAAGTATGGAACAGGTTTGCATATCCATTATAGCATAACAATTGGGGGTTTTTGTTAATGTTTGAGAATGCTCTGGAAGATATTGATGCAAGTGAGGAATGCACATACGATTAGCAGCAAGAGCCAAAAAATTTACTAACACCCTTGCTGTCTTTCGAACAATCGAATGCTATAAAAATTGTGTAGTGAAACAGAGAATCTTGATTGCAATAGGGTCCCGCTTGTTTTAAGGAGTGTTGGTGCCAAATTGAAAGGTTGGGGATACAAGGCATAGGAAGTTTTCAAGCGAATACATTGGCAGATGCAAACTGCTGCCCACCAGCGTTGCACGCGTCCTCCCTATTTATGTATCCAAGGTGGAAGCAGCAATCACAGGAGTGTGAAGCTATGGACAAGGTGTGAGTGAGGGCACGACATTCCTGTAGAAGATATCCCAAAGAAATTCCGTTTCAAGAAATGTAATGAAGACGGGTATGGACATACATCAAGGCATTGATGTGCGCTGTTTTTACAGGACGCCTCAAGTAATGTAGTCTCGTGAGACGCCATAACTTCTGGGTAAGCAATAAATGGGTTTGTTGGAAAGACTCTGAAGCTTTCCAAGCGGATTCAACCTGCAAAGTATGGCCATGCATCAACAAATAATGATGATGTGATTTCTTTCCTCCAAAATGGGAAGCATGGACGAGGCACGCTGAATTGTTTGATTAAAAAACTCCAAAGGTAATGTGATCTCATGGTTTATTTCAGTTGCAGGAATACGTAAAGAAGGGATTTGTTGCAAGCCATTTAGAAAACTTTCAAGGTAAGTGCATTTGGCCGGTATAAAGCCTATTTCAATTTTGGTTAATGCTTTCCTTGTCAATGCTGTTATGGAGCTTTTACAATAGAGATTTTTTCAACTGAAAATGTGCCTGACAAAGATTTCCAAGAATGTCGTGATTGCAGCAGGTGCATAATTTGGGATATGGTTAAAGGATTTGAAACTTCAAGTTAATGCATTCGGATGGAAAAGGTGTTTTTTCACAATTTTTGCTAGTATTATCTCTACTTAGACATGATTGGGGGCTTAGAGGAGCGTTACGCCCAAAATGGGTTTGTTGAAATTGATTTAAACTTTCAAGAAAGGGCAGCTGGTTGGTGTAAGGGGCAAATCCAACAATTTTTCAACATCACTATGCTGATTTGATGTCAGCTGTAGAAGCAATGGACATGGCACATATTTCTGTTGCTAAAATGTTGTCCCGAGAAATGTTGCAACATATGTTCTAATTCCAGAATAAAGGTGTCATCCCAACATTTAATAAAATGCAAGTCAGGAACAAGTGAAAAGGTTGCATAACGGTCATAAGATGAATGGTAATTTAAAATGACTGGAGCTTGGCCACAAATGCAGAGTTCTATTTTCACTGGTAAATGTTATTTTCAAAGTTGCCAAGGCATGTGTTGTCTTGGAAAAGTATCTCAAAGAACTATGGTTTCATGAAAAGCAAGTTTTGGGAATGTAAAAGCAAATTGCGGAGAAAGCCTTAAAGTGTTGTAGATGATGTTTTTGTTTTGATGGGTAATTGCAAATTTTCAGAGATAAGTGAAAGGTGGTTATATTTGGAGGTTGAGAAAATTCATAAATGCATAATCTTTTAGAAGGTAATGTTTTCTTTATCCTGAGAGTAAAAGGGGATAAAATACCTTTTACAGATATTTGCAGCAGTGTTGAAAATGAAATTATTTCCATTTAGGGAGCACAATCTAGTAGCTTTTCACTTATGCTTGAAAATACTTTACAAGTGCAGACAAAGTAGCAAGTGAGAAGTCTTCTTTTTACCAAAGGAATTTTATTCCAAGTTAAATTGTTTTATCCATCTAGTGAAAGCATCACGGAGGATTTTATTTTCTCCCACTAGGTGATTCCATTTCACCAGCAGGGTGAAAATGAATTATTACAAATTAGATGATGAGATGAATAATGTGCAACACACTTGTTTTGTTTTTCATGTGAGGCTGTTCGCGAGAAGAGGATAAGAGTTGAAAGGGTGGACAAAATTCCAGAATAAAGAAAAACTGCAGAGGATTGAAATGATGTCTTTACTACTGGGTGCAAAATCATTTTACATGGGGAGACTGGTATTAATTTATTAGTGAAAATAATAAGAAATCACAAAGCATTGTATACATTGAATATTCTACCAAGGTGTAGTGATTATTATTAAAGAGAAAATGTGATTTAGTTTTCTAAACACGTGAACACTATATGGATTTTATTCATGTAAAGGACAAAAAGTGGGTAGAAAAGACAAATTTGGCAGGTATACAGTCCAAAGGGAGAGGTCATTTTCAGGCACAAATGTGTGGGTGCAAGACAGGATATTTTCAGTTATGGGTCAAGCATGTGTGAGTGGCAGATTTCAAAGGGACAAAAAGTGCTGAATGAGAGATGGAGCAGGCCAGCAGTGCAAGTTAGTTATTTACAGAGAATGAGAAGGAGAATGTTCTACATATTAGGTGAGATAGAAGGTGGACACATGTTAACAACACATAAAATCTGGAATTTCCTTCTTTCTATTTATTCATTCTTTCTTCTCATTCTCAGGGCTCTGCAATTTTGCCTTTTGCAAGCTTATAAATAGAGTTTTGTGTTTTCTAGATTATGGGTTTTGTGTGCAGGTTGTAGGAGTTAATTCTTGAAGCAATAATCAGCTAGCTTTTTGTTTTCAATATCATTTTCATGAGATTGTCTCCTTGTTCTGTACTCTTGATTGTATAAATTTATTGCATCAAGGAAAATTTGGATTTGTCTTTACAATTTTCCTTGTCTTGTGTTATTTTTTCAGAGATCTCTTTCAAGGAAAGAGTTAGATTACTTTGCTCAAATGACAGTGATCTTGAGTATGTAATAAGGATTTGCAAGAAGAGTTTTATGATTTCAATAGACGACTTGTTGATGTTATGCATCAACATCTTTTATGTCCACTAGCTGCATTTTATTTGTTGATGGGCTTTCTCTTATGGTCTCACATTTGACTCTGTATCGCTGGAAATGGCACTGGTCTATTGTAAAGTTTAAGGGGTTTTTTCAGAAATAATTCATACCCATAAATCAATTTATTTTTATGTTATTAGAAGTGGGTTTGAGTCTTTTCACTCTCTGCTATGTTTGAAATATATGAACCAGAATAGAGACAATTCTGGAAATGTTATTTACGAGTTTTGATATATTTCTGAGAGTCATATGCTATTGAGGAATGCTGGTTGTTTTTAGTTATATTCTTGAGTGTTACAAAAGGGTTACCCACCTAGGTCCTGCAAAGCCTGAAGTGTAGGAGATTCAGTATTGTGACTGATTCTTGGTAATTGGACACTGACTCAAGATATCCAATAATAGGAGAAGGCTATAATATTTAGGTTATGTTGAACCATCAGTTAGACCAACCTAAACAACCTACAAGTTCCCAAGGGTTTTTGTCCTCAGAAATGGTTGTCAGTGTCAAACCAACAACTATGGTGAAATATCAAATAGCATATATCCCATCACATATCCCTTGGAATAGGATGAGGCTCCTTTATAAAGACTTCCCAAACCATTGATGAGCCTCCACTCTCAATGTGCGATTAAAACTCACTTTTATTTTATTTTCTCTCCAAAAGCAACTTAATGTTATAATTTAAAGTTGACATTAGAATAAAGTTACTTTATTAATTTAAACTCCCCTATTGCTCCAAAAATGACCTTTTCATTAATATAATGATAATTTGAATCACAAGGTCCTTGTTTTATGTGCCCAAGATTTGAAACTTCTCATCCCGGTTTCAACGAGCTATAACACTAAGGTGATTATTAGACAATTTTCATTAAAATTGAAACCTTAGTACACCCAACTTGCGGAAATGACCGAAAAACATCGGAATCAAAATCTAACAGCATGAGAGTGATGCTGATGGTGAAAGATGATAAATGATCCTCAGTGGGTGACTTACGAAGAATAAACGCTCCCTTCGAGAATCTTCGAGCCCAAACCAGAAGCTGAAAATAACATCTGAAAGCGTAATTTATCTCCTCTAAACCATCCACAGTCATTGGAAATATTAAAACACCCCCCTTGAATCATGCTAACACAAAGTCAGAATGTCAACAACAACTGCATTGCTAGAGGACCTGAAAATGGGGACATTAGATAAGGCCACTTCCAGTAGGATGTTTAGCAGAGGACCGCTAATCAATGGTTAGGTTATAATGCACTTGATGATGCTCTCCCTCTCTCAGCTATGCCAAAACTTGTACAAGATTTCTAGGACAAAAGAAAAAACAGTAATCTCCTCTCTCTTGTTTATTTATTTTCTTCAAAAGATAATGTAGATAAATTTGTTATTTGGATGTTATTCAAGTTCATGTGAAAGTAGTTAAATCTGTTATGGGGTAATATTCATGTTCATGTGAAATGTAATTTAATTGTATTCAAGTTTTAAATGAAATGAAAAGCGAAAGTTTTATTTTGTTAGTTTTATCATGTAAATTTTGATTGTTATTTATTTGAGATAGTTTAACATGTTACACTCTTTCTCATCATTCGAACCCACCTCTATGTAATGAACCTTCCCTTTCCCCATGCACCTATGACCAAACTCCCAAGGTTACTTTGTAATGTCCCCTTTCGCCTATCGCATCAATAGATGATAATGCTGGCCTATTTTATTCCCATAGGCTAAGGCAAAGAATAATCATGGGAATAAATTAATAACAAAATATGTGGAAAAGCTAAAGTCACAATTCAATCGTATTTAATTGTTCACAATGATTAGTGGTGGGGCCATTTTAAGTGAAGACCTCATTTCTACTAGGCTATTCTTCAAGGTGAAAATTAAATTAATGCCTAAGTCTAAAACATTGCTAAGGGAAACTTTATTAAGGAGATGGCTATGTTAAAGATAATTCCAATTGGAGAAGGATTGGGGGCTTTTTCATTGCTAAGGATTTATATATATATGAAGGCATCAAACTTGGGCATCAAACTTGGGCATTGATGACTATTATTATTGCTCATTGTTATATTGTTGCTTTACAAATTCGATAGCAAACTCCCATTCTTAGATGACGAAACCCTGAGGAGAATCCTTCTAGACAAAACCCCAAAAGTATTAAACTGATTTAGTTCCAGATTTCTAGTGGCATCAATCATTTACAACTAAATCAATTCACTGTTAGTCACAGTTTGTAATTGGCGTCACATTCAATGTTAATAAGAGTTCTGGTGGGTGGATATTTTGCAACTGATAGTTTTAAGTATCAATTGCAAAACAATGGATCCAACCACAACATGTGAGATATAGTCTCTCCTATTTCTAAGCGAAGGCTCCCCCTTCTTATTACTACTTGAATCTACAAAACACTTAACTACTTTTATTTACACTAATCTAATGTAGGGCATTACATCCATCCTATTCTCTTATTTCAGGATAGATGTTACCTTCACAATGCAACCCTTAATTGACGGTGTAATTTACTTACAAAGTATCAGTTGGAGCGATAATCCTAATAAATAGAAGATTACATGTAAGAATAACCTTTAGCATATAGCAACTTTTAGTAACCTTGGAGTTCAAGAAAGCTCAAAGTCTTTCCATGACTCCTTACTAGATTTCGATATCATGAATGAAAAACATGTGTAGCTCAAAGTCTCCAACATGAATTTCACCTTGCATGCACAAATGTAGAAAATGCAGCACAAAGTCTACAAGCTATTTCCTTTCTTGAATGTCCTATGCTAATCTCAGATGTCATAAGCAACTCAAAGTCTGCAAGACCAAATCTGAAACTAAATTATACTTTTGAAGGCAATTTGTAGCTCAAAGTCTGCAAGATTGAGTTCAAATCTCTCTTGAACGAAAACACAAAACTCACAATCAACTCTAGAAAATGTCATCACATTGCAACTTGGATTGGAACAAAGTCTCAAAACAACCTGCCTTTTTTATTGAAAGAAATCTCATTTACGTCTAAGATCATAGTCTTAGGGTGCATATACAAACTAGCAAAGTCTTCTTGCATTTCCAAAAGATAAAAATTACAATGAGTGTCCTCTCTTATTTATAGGTGAGGGGCTAAGAGCAAAAAGTGGGAGAAGTCCAACTAACTAAGACTTTTTACACAACTAACTATGACTTATTCCAAATTGCAGTCCTAATGTAACTTGACTTGCAATTTGTTTACATGTAATTACAAGTTACAACTTTGCAAGTGATATGGTCACTTGCAATTACAATTTTTCACATTACATGTAATTTGTCAAAAATAAATTACATATTCGAAAGCAAACTAAGTGTCTAACAAGACATGACTCCTATCAACATCATTCTCTGTCAAATATTCATGTTGCCACAGGACACAGATACTTGAAGTATTCAAATTTGGTGAAGGAACTTTGTTTAGGAATACCAACTTGAATCTTTGACGAAATCCCACCTCATCTTGTTGTATGGGGTAGTATTGTTTCTTTAGGGGAAGTTCTCTCTGTGAAGTTGAGGTGAGAAGGCCAAAGAGCTCAAACATCATGTAGTTTTGGAGATCGGATTACAAGTATGGAAGGATATTAGCATTTACTTGTAATTAGTGAAAACAAAATTGCAATTTTGTATATGCAAGGCAAATATGCAAACTTGCACTCGAAGTTGAGTCTTGGGGTCGACATTACAGGTTGCAATTTCGGGTCTTGGATAATGGCTTACAAATTGCAATTTCAGGTTTTGGAAGACAGATTACAAGTTGCAATTTTGGGTCTTGGAAGATGGATTACAAGTTGCAATTTTGTGTTCTGGAAGACGGATTACTAGTTGCAATTTTAGGTTTTGAAAGACGGATTACAAGTTGTAATTTCGTATCTTAGACCCTTGCAAGTTGTAATTTTGGATCTTGGACCCTTCATTGCAAGTTGTAATTTCGGATCATGGATCCTTCATTGCAAGTTGTAATGTAAGTTACTTGTAATGTCAGGTTTTGGAAGCCAACTTACAAGTTATAAGAAAACATAACATTTACTTGCAATGACCATAAAAAGACTCGATTTCACTTAAAAGGACCAACTCAACAACAAAACAAAAACATAAAATACTAAGTTAAAATCAGGTCTTAAGAAGGCTATTATGAGTGCAAGTTATACAAAGCTTTCAATTTTACTTGTAACGACGACCACTTGTGATTATAGGTTACAGATCTGACATTAAATAAAAACTTCCAATGCAACCTTTGAAACCCGAAATTGAAAGAAAAACCAACTTTCAGATAACGAAACTCGACAGATTCGGAGGCAAAGGACTTGGGTTTTCTAATGAACGCTAAGGAAATGGAAATATGCCTCAAAAAGTGTGTTTAGAGCCTTAAAATGTCAAAATTTCGGTAGGTTATCCCTATTTATTTACCAGTCAAAATTAGGGACAACGGGTTCATATTGATTTTATTTCAGCGCTCGATCTTCCATCTCATTCACAAACGACAATACTTTGTGATTTTTCCTTCATTGTGAGCTAGCCAATATAGTTCAAGGGCATTAGGGTTGCATTCAACAACAACTCTTTGCCTGCCACAATTCTTATCTCCCAATAAATCTAGGTAGCACTATATCTATTTTGCTTAATATTATCAATGTTCAATGTGAAGGGTTTGATCGATTTCTTGTATGGAGAGTTGTGTAAAATTCATTCAATGTATTAAAACTCATGACAAAATGTGTATTCATTTTCCATTAATTGCTTATGCCCATGTTACATTAAGTTGAATATAGCAATTCTATTAAATTTGGCTGTGAATAAACTTCATCAACAAACAAATTGCATAAGTGTTGTAAACAAAAGACAAAAGACTATTTCATCCTTGCAAGAGAAATACAACTATTTCTTTGTAGTTCATTTCTAACCTCATCATCCATGTTTTTCCTCTTCGGCCACTCCTTTTGGAAATGTCTCTTATCCTTTTGTGGCGGGAATGGTTTGGGCTGATACTTTCTTTTAGGAGTTGGAACTCTCCATATTATGAGCCCTCTTGATGGTATCCTATAGAGTACTCAAATCAAATGCTTTGACCCAACCACATAGTGGTTCTGTTAATGCCCCCATAAATAAAATGAGCTTGCGTTTAGAAATATCTTTGATCATGAGTAAGAATTTTTAGAACTTTGATATGTAGGAGTCAACTAACTCCACCTATCTAAACTAAGACAACTCTTTAAAATGCAACTCAGGGTCCTTTATTTTTTAACTTGTCAATCAACCTCTAAGTAAAATCAACATATGATGTTATACTAGCACGTCCCAAACCGACAAACCTGTTACAACACTTACGAGCTTCTCCATCTAGATGAAGTGTGGCATGCTATTGGCGTCTAACTCTAGCATTGGATTAAGCTTAAATTATGTATTTAACTTTTGTACACATGAACGTGCAGTGCATGTCCTAGAGCCATCATAGCTAGGAATGGTCAACTTTCCTAGTTAGACCTATGTCCCAATTCTCCTCTTGCTATATTTTTGTACTTGACAAAAATCAACTAAGGTCATGGCTGAATGAAATTCATCACCCAAGGTTTGATACTCCCTTAAATAGTTTTCCCAACTTTCACCACCTTCCTGTTGTTCTACTTGTTCTCTTGGTGATGCTTCCAAGAATTCAGGCATTAAAGGTCTAGCAGTAGTACTTTTGTCTGTCCTAGTGTTGTTTACCAAAATATTAGTGTTACTCCCTTCTCCATGGTTGCCATTGTTGCCATTGTCCCATGATCACCCCGATTTATGTTATTTATTGTTTTCATCATTTTTGAACTAATTGCTACTATCCACTAGCCAAATCATTTAAAATTTCCATAGTACTAGGGTAATGCAGTTCCTGTCTATCACCCATACCTCCGTTTTTAAAATCTGAACTTAGAAGATTTCTTCTCCTGTAAGTAATGTATTTTGTATCCCAAGGACTCGCAAATTAATTTTAGTCACCAACTTGTGACATGACCCTCTTGCCTTTCAAGATCACTTGCTTTTATACCATTGTAAAATTCCATGCCAAAAAGTCTTGTACTTTCTCTAAAATTTGAGGGAAGATATTTTTGCCAAACAGTTTGAGTGCAATATAACTTTGTGGGATATGAGTTTACCACTGCTGTAATGATTTAACATACTTTATGCAATGCAAATTCATTTCTATAAATTTATAATTATTCATATCTAACAAATGTTTCAATTCTTACATCCAATATGTGTTGTGAGATGGGAACAATATATCTGCTGTTATAAAAAGAATGTACAGGAATACATTGATTTTCTGACCTGTTTGAAATGCCACGAGCCTACCCACATACAACTTGCTGCTAATTGAACAATAAGCTCCCAAGCTTCGGTCTTCAAATGTCGACGTTAATTCTAGATATGGTAGTGGCCACCCTATTACTCCTGCAATAGTCCAAATCTGCATTCAATGTCATGCCTATGGTATATAAATGGGGTTCTCAAGAGTGTATCAAAAACTCAATGTCTATTTATAGTGCCAAGTAATGACTGAAAAATGTGCCCAACAATGATTGTAGGAAACCCACTTCTAGCACAGTCTGGAAACCCCTAATTAATGCCATAGCCATACAAGTTTGCCCAACACCTTAAACCTTCCAAACTCCATGCCAGCTTGTTCGAAATAATGAACCAGCAAGGAAACTCCAAATTCCTCCCTTTTTGATTGATTCTTGCACACTAAAACCCACAACTTGTCATTGTGGTCATTAGCCAAACTTGGTTCTCTAGAAATGACCAGCAATGAGGATCTCAATCACTCCATTACACCAGGTAAACTATCACCCAACCAATAATAACACTCTTCCAGCTATGGCATCCACCTTCACTTTCTTGGTAACATTTTTGATCCCTCCAACAATCAAATAATTGTCTTGTTTGCAAGACTTCACAAATTATTGATTCCTCAATTGTTATATCCTTGCATGAAACTTGTGTGATTCCACCTACAGCCAGTTAGGGTAGATATCTTGCTACCAAAATCGATTCCCTTAGGGTTTTTGTCGTACAATTTTCTCCAATAAAAAGCTCCTGACTCCACAATAGAGAAAATAGGCAAGCATGCCCACATGAGCTCCAATTCCTCTTTTTATATTTTCCCTAGAACATTATCAAAGGGATTTTCAAATTCCAGTTTAAAAAAGTTCATTAGGGAACCTTTATAAAGTGACTTTTAAAATTCCCATTTAAATTCACTTAAGTCACTTTATAAAATTAATTAATGTCATCCATAAAATTTTCTTTATTGAACAACTTTAATTTAATTAATTAATTTATTCCCTGATTTGGATCGAAATTAGCCTACAAGATATAAATATGCCAAACAAGTCGTCTTTAACTACTCCTCAGAAGGGGACATCACAAATAATGAGGATGTGTTGCCAACAATGTGTCATGGATAGCCTGCAAAATCTTGTCTTTTTCATCTTAGATTTTGTAAAGAGCTTGACTAGCTCTTAATTGCAACTGAATTCTTTTTGTTTAATTGTTTTGCAAATTTTTTTTTTTTTTTTTTAATATATATGATTTTTTGGATTTTTTTGACCAAATATAGAATTCAAATAAAATACTTGAAAGGAACCTGAAATTTTTGAATATGTAAGACCTTTGTATTCTCCCAATATAATTCGCAGCTCTTTGATAATGGAGAATTATTTGATGTCGGTGCTGTTATCATGCAATGTTGGCACCCACAAGTCAAAACGTGCCTTCAAACTTCACACACAAGCCCGATAATTATTAATGCTGCCTTTGAATAATGAATCGCAGTCTTCCCAATATGAAATGCAGCTACCAAAAAACCTTCCGCACTGTTCTAAAAAAAACTTGTCACTCCTTGATACAAATCGCAACAATTAAATGCGGCCTCCTGTGTATTGCGGCTCACCTTCAATGCCGTACAATCCCAATTTTGGCACAACACAATCAGAGAAATTAACACAATTCATTGGCATGTAAATCCAATTCAGAGTGTATACATTCTTAGAAGAAATTGACATTTCTTCAAGAAATTAACCAAACCCTAGAGCTCTCTTCCAAATTCCATTTCTTTAACAAGTTTCATAAACATTAAAATGATGAAAGATGGTCAAATTCGAATTCCTCCAAGGCTTTATAATGAAGCATTAAAATTTAGGCTTCCTCAACACACCAAGCCTCAAGTTTCAAGTTCACACTTTTCACTAAAGAGGCTTCAACTATACACCATCAAATTATAACATAAAATAACATAAGTTATTAATTAAGCCAAGCTTAATTTAATAACTCCATATGCAAAATGATGTAATTGAATGCTTCTGACACTCAGCATCTTGTGCCCACATTGCTTTGTTAGGAATAGAAACTAGACAAAAATAGACCTACTATAAATGGTAAATCTATCACAAAGATCCTCTAAACCAACTGTCAACTCACGAGGGTCGCAATGATGAACTGACAAAAACACCCTCCAGACTCCTGCTAAAACGGTGACATCACAGTCCTCCCTCCCCAAGACTGCTTGTCCTCAAGAAATCACAATCCAGGGTGCTGAAGTATATCCTCTGTCTCCCAAGTGGCATCCTCAGCTAGTAATCTATTCCACTTCACCAAAAACTCCCTGATAACTCGTCTGCGCAGATGTCTCTCTAGTATCCAGAATAGCCTCAGGAATCAACTTTAGTTTCCCCTTATCATCCAATGGAGGTAAAATAGAAGATGGGACAACATGCTTGCCCAACGCCTTCTTGAGGCACAAAAGATGAAATACATTATGCACCTTGCTGTCCTCTAGCAAATGAAGCTCATATGCAACCTCGCCAACCGGCTTGACCACACGGAAAGGACCATAATACCGAGGTTTGAGCTTCTCAGCTTTGCTCTTCCGAATAGATGACTTCCTGTAGGGCTGCATCATCAAATATACCATATGACACAAGAGTAGGATGGGGAGAGGGGCCAAAGGCACACCCTAACCAGATCCACCTTGCAGAGATCACACGCAGAAGCAACAACACACAAAAGTGAGAGAGAATGCAAAAACTTTCATATATTAAATTCAATTGATTCATACATGCCGGAATGTAAGGCCTTCCCGATTTAGGCCATATATTACAATCAAGTACATAAGTCCTCCAACATGCGAGGATTTGTCAACAATCTCTAATCTTCTATCTTCTCCATTCTAAAACTGATCTCCTAAAACTCTAACCAAACAACTACATTTATACAAGAGGCTATCAAGCCAAGTCGGCCTTTAGATCCACCATCAACGAAAGGAATGACTAGATCTAGGTCCACACGCTTCCCAATGATAGATACCAACATTAAATCCGCGACCAAATATAAATGCAAGAGTCGGCCTCAACAGAAATCCAAAACAAACAACTTGGTAAGCAAGCATAACCGAGTGCCAGACAAGCATCATCGAGCGCCAGGGAAATTCACCGAGTGCCAAAGAGATAACCGACCAACACCGGTGAACAAAGGAAACCGAGCAACACCAAACCAAGTCGGTCAAAGAAGGAACCGAGCAACACAGAGAAAACACAAACATCTTTTTGGTGACACAGGATTGCCAAGGACCCGAGATGCTCCTGCATCAGACACCTGGGGTTATTTGAGAATGATTCTCCGAATCATGAAACAAGTATGATCCGAGCTGCATCCAACTCAGATTGTGAAATCCATGAACTGTCTTCAATCGGTCTATTCTTCCACTTTACCAGATATTCCATATACTATTTTCCTCTTATACTTCTGCCAATTCTTTGTTTCAAAATCTTCTCAACTTCTTTGGTTTGCTTCTTAGGATAATCCATTGTTACTGTCGTCTCTTCATCCGACTCATGATACTCATACAAATCAGCAATGTTTAATATAGGTGATATATCCATGTCATCAGGTAACTCAATCTCATATGCATTTCCACTATCAAATTTTTTCAGTATCTTGCAAGGACCAAACTTCGTCATTTTCAGCTTTCCATATGTTCCAACAGGAAATCTACCTCTCTTCAAATGAACCATTACTTCATCATTGACTACAAAAGTCTTATGTCTTCTTGATCTATCAGCTCTGTGTTTGTATTTTTGATTACTTTTCTCCAACTTGTGTTTTACATCTTCATGCAATGTCTTCATGTACTCAGCAAACTTGACTCTTTTAGCACTTCTCTTTCTTTCATCAACAATATCCCTCAAATCTGATATATCTCTCGATTGTATGCCATTTACAATCTCAAAAGGTGTTTTTCTAGTACTCCTATTCACTGAATTATTGTATGCAAACTCTGCTTGTGCCAACATAGAATCCCAATTAGTCAGTGTGTCTCCAACTAAACATCTCAAAAGATTTCCCAAACTTCTATTCACAACTTCTGTCTGTCCGTCGGTCTGTGGGTGAAATGTAGAACTATATTTCAACTCGGTGCCAAACTTTCTCCAAAGGGTCTTCCAAAAGTATCCAACAAATTTACTGTCTCGGTTAGAGATAATACTCCTCGGTAATCCATGCAATTTGACAATTTCCTTAAAGAAAAGATCTGCTATATGTACTGCATCTGATGTCTTTCTACAAGGTATAAAATGTGCCATTTTAGAAAATCTATCGACAACAACAAATATGGAATCATTACCTCTTACTGTCTTCGGTAAGCCAAGAACAAAATCCATACTGATGTCAATCCAAGGTTTCTCCGGAACAGAAATCGGTGTATACAATCCAGTATTATGACTTACTCCTTTTGCAACTTGACAAATTCCACAACTTTTCACAAATTTCTCAACATCTTTATACAAATGTGGCCAAAAGTATTTCTCCTTAAGCAAATTCAATGTTTTATCAACACCAAAATGTCCAGCCAAACCACTACTATGTTTCTCTTTTATCAAATTAGCTCTCATTGGTCCTCTCGGTATACACAACTGAATACCTTTAAACAACATGCCTTCTTGAATAAAATATTCTTCCCATTTAGTATTGGGTTGATCTTGAATAGGTGCTCTGCACTTTCTCCACGACTTAGAAAAATCAGGATCAAACTCACAAGAATCTCTCATGTCATCAAAGCCAAGAAGTTCAATTTTCATCTCGGTCATTAAAGATCTCCTTCTACTCAATGCATCAACAACTCGGTCAGTGACTCCACTCTTATGTTTTATCACAAATGTATAACTCTGCAAATACTCAACCCATTTCATATGTCTCTGATTCAACTTATTTTGACTACCCAAATACTGTAAAGCCTTATGATCATTATACAACACAAATTCACTCGGTATCAAATAATGTCTCCATTTCTTCAGTGCTTGAACAATAGCATAGAATTCTTGATCATATAGAATATTTTCTTTTTGCATCATTCAACTTCTCACTAAAGAAAGCTGTTATTACTAACCGGTTACTGAGAGGGGGGAGGGGGGTGAATCAGTAAAAGCTATTTCTATTCCAATTCAACACTTGTTTAATTATTCTTCTAAGATAAGAAGAATGTAAACAATCATCAACAAGCATAAATAGAAATACACAGATCAACACAAGATGTATACGTGGAAACCCTCGGTTAGAAGGAAAAAACCACGGTGAGACAGAGCTCACAACTTCACTACTGCAGAATGAAGGCACCTTGTTAGGAGCTTACAAAGCACTGGTGAAGGTGCTACCTGGTTAAGGGATTTTATAAAAGATCGGTTAAGATCTTAACCCCGTTAAGAGTTGTCTGGTTAGAGGTCTTTTAACATCAACAAAGATGTTACCCTGTTAGAGGATTTTACAAAAAACCGATTAGGTCCACCCTGATAGAGGGATTTCAATTTGCTTTCACACCTTATAAAAGCAATGATCTGAATTGACATTGATTGTTTGATTAGATCATACCTGTTGATCTCTTCCCCGGTTTGCTTGGCTGTTGAATCTTTTCTATCTCTTTGCCTTTCACCCTTTGTGACTGTGATCTTTTCGCAGATGTCTCTTCACTCCTCTGTTTACTCAACAACTTTCAACAACACTTTTCTTGCATCTTATGACTTGTATTTATACAAGAGTTCACCTTAATGAAACCCTTAACTCATAGAACCGCCAGGCTATAAACTCAACAATAAATCATGCAACTAGCAAAAACTATGCATTCTGATCTGGAGTTTACCTTTAAAACATCCGTAGAAATAAGGATAGCTCTAGTTAAAAAGCTAACTCCACTTCCGAGCGGTGGATGTTCCGTATAATCCGGTTTTAACTCAAACTGCTCCACAGAATTCGGTGCGAATCTTTATGCAGTAGACTGGTACATACTTAGTCCCGGCTCATCCCTGTATACAATATAAGACTTGTACTGAGTACTTGGATTGGTCTTCCTGTGTATACCCTTCAATTAATCTACCGGTGCAAACACTCTTTTCTTAGCCTACCGATGTCTTTGAAGTAACGTGAGTGACCGGTGAACCTTAATCGGTGCGAATGGTATTTGTGATTTACACTAATGACAACTTAACTTGCTAACAATCTTCCCCTTTGTCATTGGTGGCAAAACTGTACACAATACCATACTCACTTACTTGTGACAATTTATACTCTTCTTTTCTCTGTAGCACACTTCCCCTGTCTCTGTGCTCTGATTGTCCTGTACCTTTTCTGACCTTTCCACTGTCTGAGTGCTGCTCCGCTTCCCATTTCCCTTTCTGCTTCCTCTAGTTTCTTCTACTCCTTCCCCTTTTTGCCTCCATAGGACAAAGGGTTATTCTTAGGATTTCACATTTGAAGCTTGGTGAAGATATCCTTGTAGATTGTCTTGGCAAAGTGAAGGAACGGTGCCCATTGACCAGTTACATGTTCAATGCTCTTTTGGGCTGCTTTCAGAGAAACAATGATGTTCTCCATATCTTCCACAATTTTGTAATCCAATTCATTGATCAGAACCTCTGTAGAAGTCAAATATTGGGGCCAGAAATAACTGAAATCCAATAATGTCTTGGATTCTTTTATTCTTTTCTTTGCAGTCTTTCTTAAGACTAGAGCAAAACTTGTCATTTCTCTGCTGAAATTTGTTGCAGATTTATTCTTTATGTTAAATTGAGCTGACAAAGCTCCTATTTCTTCAGAGGTCTTTGTAGATTTCTCTGTCAGATCTTACAGAAATACTTCAGAGTTTGAAGTTCGAGTCATCAAACTGCCTGCCATTTGAAGTTGATGTTGAAGAACTCTGAGGTTGGTTGATATAGTTACCTTGATTTCTTCAACCTATTTGTGGATAATCTCTACTCTTTTCTTCTATTGCCATAGTCTCTGGATCTGTGAGATCATCACCGATGGCTTGTGCCAAGACTTCTAGCTGATCGATGACCGGTTCATCTTCATCTATATCAGCATCCGGTACGAAGTTGCACAAAATGTTCTTTACAGTGGTCAGGACCATGTCCTGTTTCCTTTTGGTCAGCTCTTTTAGCTGCCTTGTTGAAATCTTGCTGATGTCAACTACTGTATCAGTGGCTTTGCTTCTTTTGGCATCCTTGTCCTCAGCAAATGACAACTTCCTCTTTGATGAGGAGGATCTTGGAATATCTACTTGCTCCTTTTGCTTGGGCTCCTGTTCCGGTTGAGCTTTCTCAATTTGTATAGGATTGTCTTGTTCCTGTTCCTTATTTTCTTCATCTCCCTGTTGAGTCTTATCTTCTGGTGGAACCTCTTCTTCAGGTAGATCTTCCTTGGCAGGTGCTTCTGCCTCAATGTGAGCTTCTTCTTCCAGTTGCACATTAACTTCAACATCCTGTTCTTGTTGAAGTTGCTCTTCCGGTGGGACTTCTTTTGTGCGTTGCTCTTCAATTGTATGGAGTTCTCCCACAGGTATATCAATTCTTAGTTCTTGTTCAACATTTATTTGTTCACCAGATGTGAACTCCTCAGTTTGATCCTAAGGACCTAATTTTTCATGTGCACTGAAGTCAAACTGCTGCCAGTAGTCTAGAGTCTCTTTATAGACTTGATTTTCATACCTGTTTAGAATCTGAGCAACTCTATACTTTGTATCCATTTTCATTCATGCTTCCTCTAGTAGAAGCTTTATTCTTTCTTCACTAAGACCAGGTCTGACCTGTAACAATGTTTCCCTAATGATCCTCGTGTTTGTGTCTAGACCGACTCTCCATTTCGTCTGAAGCCTAGAATAGAGTTCCGGTGGGAACTTGGACCTATAGTCCCTCAGAGTCCTATTGTAGTCCATAAAAGTTTCAACTATGGCTACTATGACTGATTGCTTATCATCTTCTCCTAGCAGACTCTACCATTTGGAAGCAATATCTACTTGTCCAAAGTCCATTACTTCATCAACAATATCATTAACACTCATTGTGCGTGTCTTACCTTTTCCTGGAGAAGTTAGAATGGTTGGACGAGCTGGATAGTCACTACCTTGTTCATCAGTGATATCTACAATTATTGGTGCCTCAGCTCCAAGCACTCGTTTCCCTTTACCGGTGTCAACGACCGATTGAACTGTTGCTCTTTGTCGAGCTTCTTCTGCTTGCTGCTGGGTTTGAAGAGGTTTGGTCCACATCACTACTCCATCATGCACTTTTTCAGCATCTCCAATAAGCATGAGACCGATCCTCTTTTTTGTTAAGAAGGTTTGCTGATGTAGTTCAGCTTGCTTGGTGGCTTCTTCTAGAGTGAGGTGGTTCTAAACCTCTAGAAGAGCTCGTATTCTCAGCTCCTTTTCTCTTTCCACTGAAGCTTTCCATCTAGCTTCAATTATTTGAAGGAGATCCTCCGATACAGTCTTGTGAAGTTCGGTAGGATGCAGATTATACTTATGAATGCAATGCACTACCGCTTCTTCAATCTTCCTCCTGTCTTCTTCATTCGCAAGCTGAAATCTTCTGCTTACAGAACCCATTCCACCGGTTTCTTTCAATCCTGCCACATATTCATCAATTGTGTGCTTCCTTCCTCTTGGTGGATCCTCCTTTACCGGTTTGTTTGAACCCCTCTTCCTTTTGATTAGAGGAATTGTGTTTTCTGAATCTGTCTCCTCTTGTTCTCCCTCTTGGGTAGTGGTTACCGGTTCTGCTTTCTTCCTTCGAGCCTTGGGTTGCTCTGTCGTCGATTTCTTCTTTGGTGTGGGGGCCTTTTTGGTGTAGACGTTTTTGATCGGTGCCCTCTTTTTAAGATTCTCTTGAATCTCGGCGAACGTACCGAACCGATTTGCAGAGAGATCCAAATTTGCTTCATTTAGGGCATCAACATATGCCTTAGCAATTTTAGTAAAGATCTCATACCCCAACTCAGGAGCATACTCTGTTCTCGGTTCCATTGCTTGAATGATGCAGTGATTGGTGGAAACCAAAAAACACACATCATCCTTGTATGTTTTAACAATTGTTGAAGGCACCCACTCCCTTGCGTGCATCCTTAGTTGAAAGGCTTCAAAATATTCGTTCATTACTTAACTAGTTTCCCAGTTGGTTGGCCAATTCAGCTATTTGGTGCATGACCGGTCTGTCAGTTTTCCATGCCACTTTGCCAATTCCAGGAAAGAAATCTTGATAATAGAAGTAGAGACATACCAGTAAAGTCCCATACTTCATAGATTTCTTCTTGACAATGCCGAGCTTCATATTTTCAAATATCTGCCCTCGGAGCATTCCGCAGATATCATAGTTGGCGTTGTCATACATTATCTGGTGGGCGGCATGTATGGCTCCTCCTGGTATACAGTTGAGATTACTTGATTGATAGATTTTATAACCTATCACCGTGGATGCAAACCAAACCCCATCGTCTTCGATGTCGTTCATCGTCATGAGGCGACCATCGGATTTGGACTTCGTCAACTTTGTGACGATTGCGTTAGAGATCGTTCGCAGGGTTAAAGCTTCTCCTTCCCGACTGTATCCAGTCATGCGATGCAAGTCATCCTTGGTTATTTCTGTAACTGCACCCTTTTGGAGCCAAAACCCTGGATCGTGCACTCGACTAAGGACCAGTCGGATCCAGTCTGGTCGGAAGATAGTCGGATAGGTGACTCCGTTGATAAGACCGGACGACACCAGCTTCACGTATCGGTCTTGCAGTCTTTCGTCCTCACACAGAGAGAGATACTCACCCTGAATGTATGTTTCACCAAGTTCTTCCTGCTTGACGTGGATAATCGCAATCACATCTTCTGTCATAAAGATGCCCTCTGGTACTGTTGACAAAGCTCCAGCCATGTTGGTTGCCCGATTCTGGATCGCCGCAATATCATATGCAGGTCGGTCCACTTGATTTCCCTTGATCAACTTCACTGTAGAGGATGATGAGGCCATATCTTGATAATCGGTTACCACAGAAGGTCGTTTGATCGGTATAGCAAAGAGTAGCTCAGTGATCAAAGCACGAGAATTTTACCTAGCACAAGAATTCGTTAATCACAATGAAAACAAAGTAAAATTAATGAGTAATTCTCCTTTCTTTTATAGGGTTAGGTCATAATGGTAATTACCAAACGGTAACTATTTGTTAAACGACTACAGTAATAAATGCCTTACCTAACTTTTCTTTCCGTTTTTGCCAACCGGTGATTCGGCTTTTTCGGTTTGGCAAACCCCGGTTGATTACTGCTTACTTGTCCGGTTATCCTTGTAGATTGAGTGAGTCTGATTCTCACTAGTCCTACTGGGAACGGTAGATGGTCTACCGGTTCCCTCTAGGCCTTCTTGGCTCAGTTTGCTGAAGAGATATCACCATCAGCAGATGATGACCTTTCCTCTGTTTTCTCCTTAGCGGAGCTCTTTGATTCCTTTTTGAACCAAATCTATTTGACTATTTTTCCAGTCTTCTCTTCCTTATTGATCTTGTCTACCGATTTGATCAATTCTTTCTTTTTGATAGATGACTGGTTCCTACAATTTTTGGCTAGGTGTCGAACTTTGTTGCAATGATAGCAGACTATCCCAATTGCCTTCCATGGGTTCACCCTTCTAGTGTTAGGTGATTTGCACTATGAGTCATTGTGACTATGTATCCCACAGTTTGCACAATTGGTTGTGCTCTGGTTCTTGTTTCTCTTGGTGAATACCAGTCTTGGGGATCTGAATGCCATTGTCTTTCATCTGCGTTCTTCATTCTTGTGTCCAAATTTATTGCATGCATAATAGTAGCCCTTGAAGCTTCCCCTGCTTCCACTGGACACAGTTGTGGGGCTGGACCAGCATTCATTGGTTTTGTGGCCATACTACAACGGTTCTTGCACTAGGGGTTGTTTGGCTTTACCGGTGCATTCCTGTAGTCATTTGTTCTATGACCCAGTTTCCCACAATGAGTGCAAGAGGTGTTGAAGGTCTTCTTACCTTTTTGTGCCAACGGCTTCTTCTTTTATTTCTTGCTTATCTTGGCTCTAGAAGACTCACCAATCTCTTTGGTGACTTCATCGGTGAAACCAAGACTGGCGTGATCTTTATGCTTCCTTTGAGCTTTAAGTTGCTCATCAAGCTTGACCGAGCTCTCGTTGTATCTTCTTAGGGTTTCATTTCTCTCTTCAAGTTCTTTCATCTGTTTCTTCAGTTGATACAGCTCTAGTGCCAGTTGTTTGCATGCTACATCCCTATCATGCCATCCCTTTTGCATGTTGGCGTTTTCTTGGGTGACAATTTGCATGTCTTCTTGGAGTTGCAAAAGATAAGTTCATTCGCCCCTACAGCTTCCTCTACCCGGTTCCTTGCTTTTTCAGAGACTGTTAATGACTTAGCTGCTGTGTTTCTTTCATCTTCAGCTTTTCTCTTTTTCTCGATCAGTTCAGTCATCCTCAGGGCATTCTCTTCTAGCTCCCTTTTGAGATTGGTGATCTGACCGATTAGGATCTGGTTCTTTTCCATAAGCTTAGAGACTACCTCCTTAGCTTCATCAGATCCACTCTGCCCAGAGAGTTCATCAATGGTCTCATTGCTCTCATTCAATTGTAGAGCCAACTCCTTTTTTTTTGCAAGTGATCTCCTTAGCCTATTGTCCAGAGAGGCGATGATGTCGTTGGCTTCCTCTAGCTGTTTCTAATATCTGTAACCCTCCATGATCTTTGTTTCAAGCAGTTAAGCTTTATATATGAGAACTGGGCTCTTATACCAATTGTTATTACTAATTGGTTACTGAGAGGGGGGGGGTGAATTAGTAAAAGCTATTTCTATTCCAATTCAACGCTTGTTTAATTATTCTTCTAAGATAAGCAGAATGTAAACAATCATCAACAATCATCCACTTCACCCAAGCCCTCTGCTGAGTGGACACATAATTTTAAAGATAGCCCTCCACCCATTTATTAACAATCTTCATCTGACCATCGGTCTGCGGGTGGTAATTGGTACTTGGAGTCAACTCTGTGCCGCACAATCTGAATAACTCCTGCCAGAAGTGACTCATAAAATGGCTATCACGGTCGCTCACAATATTCTGGAGAAAGCCACGCAACTTGAAAACCTCCCGAAAAATAACTCTGCAACCTGAATCACTGAAAATGTAGTAGTGATCAGAAAGAAATGAGCATATTTCGTGAGACGGTCAACTACCACATAGATGCAATCTTTGCCCTGGGCTTTAGGCAAGCCCACAATGAAATCCATAGAAATACATTCCCACTTCCGCTCAGGAATGGGAAGTGGTTGCAGTAACCCAGCTGGATATGTGTGCTCTTGCTTGTACTGCTGGCAAACAGAACAGTCTCTAACATACTGCTGCACATCATGCTTGAGGCCTTTCCATGTGAAATGCTCCCGCACCTACCCATAGGTTTTGAAAAACCCTGGGTGTCCAGCTAAGGGGGATTCATGGAAAGCTCTCAACACCACTTGTCTGACACTCGATCCTGGAACCAGAAACACCATCTGCTTGTAAATGATCAACTCATTCTCAAGAGTATACTTGCTGTCCTATAAGGTTCCATCAATAAATTTAGGTGCCCACTGATTTCTAGCATAATCAACAATAATCAAGTGTCTCCAATCCTCAGCTATCTCTGTCATAGCACACAAGTGTGGCTTCCCAGAAAGTGCATCGGCAACCACATTCTGAGTCCCCTTGATATATGAAATATTGAAATCATAAGACTGAAGCTTGCTGACTCACTTCTGTTGTCTCTCATTTAGATCACACTGTCCAAGAAAATATTTCAGGCTATTATGATCAGTTTTAATACAAAACTTACTACCAACCAGTTACTGCATGAACTTAGCCAAAGCATGCATTATGGCTCACATTTCCTTGTCATAAACACTAAAAGCTTTCTTAGGACATCTGAGCTTCCTACTTTCAAAAATAATGGGATGACCATCTTGGGAACGTACAACACCATTGTCCTCGTTAGAAGCATCACAATGCAAATCAAATTGTCTAGAGAAATCTGGCATCGATAGAACTGGCCATGATGTCATAATCTACTTGAACTTCTCAAAATACTCCTGTGCCTAAGAGGTCCACTCAAAAGCACCCTTACGAGTCAAATATGTAAAGGGGGGCTGCATGACGAGAGAAACCTGCAACAAATCTGCGGTAGAAGGCACACAAACCAATAAATCCTCCGAGCTGTGTCAAACTCTCTCGAGTAGGCCAATCTAGAATAACACAAACCTTATCAGGGTCCATGCGAACTCCCTTTGCACTGCTAATATGACCAAGGTACAACAACTTGGTCATCCCCAAGGCACAATTGGACTCCTTGGCTTACAAGGAAGCCACATCCAGAATATCTAACACTACAGTAAAGGAAATTTCCTATGCAAGTTGACATTCAAAGTAATAGCTGGAAGCAGGTTATGCAAACAATAGATATTCCTATACGGTGATTTTGCATTAAGATATACGTAGGTTGGGACAGTTTGTTGATACGTCCCCTGCCGGCAGCATACATACACAGTCCTCTACATTTTCATCGCGGGCTATTGACATTGCAAGACCGCACCAACCCGGCATTTGCAGTTGCAACGAATAGCTTCGACTCACAGGAAACTCACGACAAATCTTCGGTTTCTTCCAGACGCCCAAACACCAGTTCACGGTAGCCTTCATATCTCCCACCTCATTCATGGGAGTCAATACAAACCAGGCCGCACGAGTTGCAGCTCTTACGGAATATCATTCCCAGTTACATCATTGTGCAGAGGCGATACGGGTGAACACCTGTCCCTTCCACATCATCGGGATATTGATGAAATGCGGGTTGTAGTTATTGTGAAGTCTTCCGACATCTCAGGGATAGCAAACTTACCAGTTACAGGACTGGCACTACACGGAAGGACGGAAATATTCTCAAAACATTCGGTCTCATTAGCAGCGTCATCCAGCATTTCCAGCAGTTGGCTAATGTACTCCTAGCTCTCGTATTCCAACTCAGCAATTGAAACAATGACAAACTACAATGGGAAGCCAGCGTAGGAACTAAGGTTGGTTTATACTATATGTTCCTGTCTGTTATAAATCCTTTGAATTCATCCAAGTCTTTCTCAAAACGGGTCTTGTAAGTCGATGAATGCATTGTTAGCAATAAACTGTTTGTTTAATAAGTCTGGATATATATATATGATTTGAATACTTGATTGCATTCGATCCTAGCATTTATATTTCTGGTAGTAGAGGATTAGATTTATTCCAGCAGTCAGCAATGAATCAGCTTGAGTATGTCGTAAGTGTGGAAACGTTAGACAAAGATTGAAGGCAGTGGGAAATGACAAACTTCACACCACATTATTATTTGGGATTAAATGAGATCACAGTCCAGTCTTGTTAGAAACTACAGTTCGCTGGAATCTCAAAAATTAATTAGCGGAAACTAGTTTGGAACACTTCAGGCTTTGAAGCATAGAGAAGAGGTCTCTGATACCAATTGTTATTACTTATAGGTTACTGAGAGGGGGGGGGGCAGTGAATCAGTAAATACTCGTTATACTTTTTAATTCTGAACTTCTTAACCTTAACTAATAAACAGAATATAACAGTAATTCATAAGCATAAACAGAATCACACAGATCAATACAAGTATTTATACGTGGAAATGCTTGATTACAAGGGAAAAACCACGGTGAGACAGAGCTCACAACTTCACTACTTCAGAATGAAGGCGCCCTATTAGGAGCTTACAAAGCATCGGTTAAGGTGCTACCCGCTTAGGGGATTTTACAAGAGATCTGTTAAGATCTAACCCCTGTTAGGAGCTGCCTAGTTACAGGACTTTGAACATCAATAAGATGTTACCCTGTTAGGGGATTTTTACAACGAACCGATTAGGTCCACCCTAATAAAGGGATTTGAATATGCTTTCACTACTAATAAAATTGATGATCTTTTATGACACTGAATGTCTGATTAGATCATACCTCTTCTCTGGTTGCCTGACTGTTTATCTCTGCTACCTTTGTGTTTGCAACTCTTCTCTTAGAAGATGTCTCTCCTTTTCTCCATGCAATCTCCCACAATCAACAACTTTCTTGTGTCCTATGACCTATATTTATGCAAGAGTTTAATCGCAATGAAACCCTTAACTCACCGAACTGCCAGACTGTAAACTCACCAATAAATCATGCAATTAGCAACAAGCTATGCATCATGATCTGAAGTTTACCATGAGATTATCTGAAGAAATAAAGCTAACTTCAGATAAAAAGCTAACTCCACTTCTGAGAGGTGAATATCTTGTATAATCCGGTTTTAACTCAAACTGCTTCCGCAGGATCCGGTGCGGATCTTTTAGGCAGTTCGACCGGTGTATTTCATTCCCGGTTCCAACTCTGTATGAGCTCTGAGACCGGTACTGGATCGGTCTATTGGTGTATACCATTCATTGCATCAACTGGTGCAAACACTTTGTTTACATTCTACCGGTGACTTCTAAGTAACGTGAGTGACCGGTGAAGTTTTACCGGTACATGGTTTTTACACTAATGACAACTTAAATTGCTAACACTTTCCAGATTATTAAACAATATAAAGCTATATGGAAACTTTCACCTTTGAATGCCAAACAAGGGAATTGATAAGTGTTTTTCTTAATTTATACGTTTTGGGTGGATATTTGAACTGTGAATATTAAAAATATTAAGTAATACGTTTTTGTATCTTTAAAGTCACATAGATTCAAGTTACTCTATTCCTGTGTGTAGCGTACCATGTCAATGAAACATAGCATAAATTTTTGAACTATATTCTAGAAGATAAAGTACTCCTTGTGCCCTAAATGTAATTAATGTCCCAAGACTCTTCTTAATCTTAACCTAGTATGTTTTGATTTAGTATTTCTAAATGGCCATTTGCTCCCTTAGTTCTCATTTTAAGACTTACAAGAGATCTTGATAATGTCAGAAACATTGTGTTTCTTGTCATGTTACTTTGGCATTTATTATGAATTTCTTAGTTTCCAAATTTGTGGATAAATTTATATTATTTTTCTTCTTCTTTCTTAGTATATATTGATTGATTATATCAATATATAATGGTTGTGATAAATATTTTCTTTTAATATATTGGTGCTTGGTTTGCAGGTATGGAATTCACATCCAAAAGAAGACTTGCAACTTTTGGTCATCATATCTCGCCCTCCAATCAAAGTGTGAGTTATATATATGCGAAAAATGCTTCATATAAGTACAACTAAATGGAATGACCTCTCTTTCTTATTCTTGAAGGACATAATATTGCAATTTATCGTCATAAAGATTCCTTTATCATCGTAATATTGATTGAGATTTTTTCTTTTGGTGTTGTTGTAAGATAAAATGAAGGATTGTAAAATTATACTCATACTATAATACAAGATTATCACAAACACACTGTAGTTAGATTCATCACAAACATAACATATAGACCACAACATGGAGAAAATAAATTTTTCCATTATCATTACATATGGTGTACTATCTAGACTATGATGGAAGTTTATAGAAACCCATATTAATAATGAAAAACACAAAACAAACCCAACCCCAAAATAAATTTTGACGAAATCCAAACCAATACCAAGATCAGTTAGGCTTCCACTATTTTAACACTCTTTATTCTTAGCATGAGGAGCCTATGATATTTGTAGCTTTTGTAATGTCCCCTTTTTAGTGTGACCATGACTATGGATGGATTAGCCTATCATGTGACCCTCGTAGGCTAATGAAGATGGACAAAGGGTCTCTTTTAGTTGGCATCTACTTCAGGATTCAGTATGTTTTGGTTTGGTGTCATTTGGACTTCATTTGCTATACTTTTGCCATGTTTAATATTTATAGTAAGCCTGATGTTGTTCAAGAAGAACCCTTTCTATTTTTGAAAGTGCATTTGGTCACATGGGGAAATAATAGGTGTGACTCCTGTTTCATACGACATATTTAAAGGATAAGTATTTTGGGAGTTATTATTATTTGTGGCCAAATTATTATTAAATCATTTAATGGCTTATTATAAAGTTATAATTAACTTTTTAATTTCACTTAAGTTGAGGGTTGAGTCATCATTGGAAGGGGCCATTTATTCAATTAATTCATGGAAGCTTAAGCCAATGTATTAATTAAAGTATTGGAGTAAATGAACTATTAAAACGAAAAAGTATATTTATCCCACATTGGCTGAAAATGTGTGTGAGTTCACCCACAAAAGTTATAAAAAACTCACATGAGTTGTTTTTCATTATGTTGTTTATGCTTTTTGAAATTGGTGAAGTTTATGAGAAGAAGAAACCGGGGTTTCATCTTCAGCCATTGGAGAACAACGATTCTTCAATTGTGCAATCATTTGAGGAAGTGAAATAACTTCTAAATTTGATCTTCTGAGAGTGCTTCAAGACAGAAGCTCTAATTGCATTCAAATGTTGATGAATTTATATGTTACAGCAGCGATCTTATTCTAGTATGGTTGCGAATTGAATGTAAGAGGCCGTGTGTGTTATTGAAGGACTGCGTACATTTTTTCGTTGGGCTGCATTCAATTTTAAGGGAGCTGCGATCACCTTCCGAGCAGCTCTTCCTTTGTTTAGGCTGTGTTTAGTTCCTTCAGCAGCAGCGATTTCATATCTCTATGAAATTAGAGGTGCACATTTGATATTTGTAATTGCATACATATTTGTAAACATTTCTTTGGTGAAAGAATTGAAAGGATGTATGCTAAGTGTTTGTAGAAATGTCTATTGGCTGTAGATGCACATTTTACATGTAGAAATCATATATATGCATTCAAATGGTAAAAAATGATCGCATTTGTATTTCAGTTCTTTGTTTGGATTTCTTAATAATCACTTGCTAGCATTTAAACTTCATTTGAAACCATTCCAAGCAAGCAAATACAATCTGAAAAGAAACGTCAGTGAGATAGAGGTTGCATGCTAAATGTTTGACAAAATGTTAAACATTCAAAATTGACAACCAAAATCAGATTTGTGACAATATCCTAGTTGGGGATATTACAGTGGTATCAGAGCTTGCATGCTAAGTGTTTGACAAAATGTCAAACATATAAAAAGTGAAGCTATTTGGTGGTTGTCAAAGTTAGAACCAGCAAGGGTTCTTACAACTTTCCACTATTTTATCATTTGTTATCTATAGCACATAGTCAACTATTTTTAGATCTTTCTCCATGCAAGAGATGCCAGCATAAGTCATGGTTTGCAAGGAATTGAATCTACAACATAATTGGAGGTTGCATGGTTTTAGCTATACTATTAGAGGACAAAATTTTGTAATAAAAATTGTATTTCGCACAATCAATTTTTTAAAATAAAGTAGTTAGTTTTTTTTGTTTTTTTTTCGCGCAATAGCTTTATAAAAAAGTATTATCTGTTATTTTTCTCTTGAATTTTGGGTGGTAATTGTCAAGCTCGCATATTGCTGAAGTTATTATTCACCCAATATTTGTGATTGTTTATCTAGAATTCAATGTTTTTTATTGAGCACAAATTTTGAAAGGGTCCTAACCCTTTTACAAAGAGAGATAGAACAATAAATCCCAGAAAGACACCAAAGAATAAATACAATACTACAAGAAACAAGCAACGTAACACCTTACAAAAGATTGGCCCAAGGTTAGGGTGGTTTGAAGTGTTCCAAAGATTTTTGTTTGAGTTCAATACAATGATTCTTCTCCTGGATAATTTTTTTCTTTGTAACAAGAGAAAACATATCTAAGCCCAAAACATCATAAGAAGCATCCAAAAGAGAACCCCCGACAGAAGAGTCATCAACAATAGGAGACATATTTTCCTTTTTCGTCCAAATAGGTTTCCTTTTCTTATTCCTTAAGCAAATAATAGAAGCATGACAGGCCTACAAGAACAAAAAATAACAGAACAATCTTCAAACTCAATTTGTTTCATCCAAATACCAAATGTAGAATCTATAAAGTGATCTAAGAAGAGAGTGCTATGTTCTTTTCAATGTACATAAAAAATCAACAAACAACCATCATTTCTTAAATTTAGTTATCGAATTTGAGATACCAAATTGCCTAGAAGAATTGGCAATGATCTTAAAAATCTTTTCACACCAAAACTCCAACAGCAACAAAAGAATACGAATCCAAAATAGGGAACTTAAAGATGGATTCATTTAAAGGGTTAAAACCTAGGAACCAATTATGAAGACAAAGACCATTCATCCCCAAAAAACCTGGGGCCTTCATGAACAATCCTAGAGCTATCCTCCTCACTAGAAAATGAAAATAGAAAAAAATTGTCTACCATAGCAATTACCTTAACCTATCCTTTGAGATTCCAATTTCGAAGAACCCATATTCTTATCATACCAATATTGGGACAATTACTACAGAATCTCCCTACATGTGAGCACCTATGTCAAGTGGATGATTCCTCAAGAAGAGATTCATGAATATCAATTTCAATTTGTCCTTCCTTGATAACCTTGAAAGAATGTCCAATACTAGAGCTCACAATAGCTCAAGGTTCATCTAAACCCTAGGGTTAAGAACATGAACAACACCATGGGGAGAAGAAATAGCAATCTTAGGGGCACCAAGTCTCTCAGCTAGCCCATCATGGTTAAAACCTTCTAAAACCCTAGGGTTTAGAATAAGAGCATCCTTCAAAACATTGTCAACCGAAACCCTAGGGTTTGGAACATAATTAACCATAGGAGATAAAGAATCATTCCGCTCCTCCACAAACTCAGGCTGCAAAAAAAAAACCACAAGTTGATTCCATCTAATCAAAAGATAAAGGCAATGATTGATCCACAATATTGTGAATCAAATTAGAGGGCGAAATTTCTAAAGGGGGAATACACACTTTTTGCAAACCGAAGAATAAACATCCACCTCAACAACTACCTCCTCATCTTGTCTTTTGTGCTTCAAATGAGACTCAAGGAGAATATCCAAGAGGAGTTCGTTCTCCTCTTCCACCCAACCCTCCTTAGAAAAAACTCTAGTACAAGTAGGAGGGAAAGTATCCATAGTCTTTTTCTCTGCTATCTATGCAAACACATTGGATTTGGGGGGATCAAAATCCCCATCACCATGTTTTTCATCATACACTGACACTAACTCACTCCAGCCACTAAGGATTTGGATACCTTAGCCTTCCTTTGTGTACAATTGTAGTGCCAAATCTTGTTGAACACTTCAGATGCTGAGAGGCGAGGGGGTGAAGCAACATATATCAATCTTATCCACTTATTATCCATTCATTTCATTTGATACATCTGTAGAAGTAAAGAAAAGAAACATAACATGCCCCACACAAGAACACCAAGTTTTTTACATGGAAAACCCAATGTGGGAAAAACCACAGTGAGAACTATCTCATTATATGAAAAATTGATCACAGTAGTTTTAGCCTCAAGGCCGAGGAAGATCACTACTCTTGAGATTTAGGATCACTGCTAAGGAGCTCATTTCTCTAGAAGGACTTGCAGGCTAAGGCACATAACCTTAAGGAAAGATACAATGGACTTTTGGACTGAAGATCACTTCTTTGGTGCAATATACAATATGATTTGATTACAAGGAAATATGTTTGCTGAACTAAGAAAAACACATCCTCTGAAATGCTGGTTTACAATTCACTTCTCTATACATCATAAACTGACTTCAATACTAATCATTTGCGCTCGCGGACCTTCACACTTCTCTAGATATATATCCACCGCAACAATCAATTACAACAGTTAAGTCGGCCTAAATAGATGAAACTAAAGAACATAAATAGTTGGCCAAAACTACTATCTTCAAAACCTTGTGGAGGGAATAAAACATGTGAAGCATCACACCATGTTGGCCCAAAATCATCACATTTATTGCTGCATGCTACCACATGGTCCCAAAGTACTCAAATATGGTCCAAAAGATAGAACCGGGGTAAAGAAAACCATCTAAACAAATTTAACTCATTATATGGATCATCACAATGTGTATGGATAACAACATAGCATCTCCTGACATCAACAAAACACATCTAAGAACTCCAACACAAAATCTTGGAAGGCGAAACAATCACGTACTCTGTCATTACACAGATCAACACTCAGAACTTCACCAAATCTTCTGCAGAAGGTATTGACATTTGGAACCTCATATATAACATCTCTATATCTTCACAAAGAACCTACTAGAACCGCAAGGCAAGATGATATATTGTGGAGCAATGTAGACCAAAAATACTGATACTCTGCCTGTCATACCATAAACTGGAATTGTCTTAGCTGAAAACTGATTTGGACACTTGGACATTACTTTGTTCCAGAATAGTTATCCATCATCTAGATACTACATCTCCAATCAATATCAACAATCTCACCACAAGTGTGACATCAAACACAACACTATACAATATCCTAATACAACTGAAAACAACAAATACACCTTTGAACTCATACTTTGGACTTCATCAGGTTAACATGAATGACGACAAGTTTCACATCAATGATAACACTAACTCATATTTGCAACAATCTCTCCCTTTGACATTGATGGCAACACTTGTAGCATCTATGTATCACTACCCCTTTGACATCAAGGACAAAGGGTGCTATCTTCAAATCACTCTATTATCTCTACATTACTCAATTATCTCTACATCACTCCCCTTATATAACATTATCCTACAATATATCTGCTACTTATATCTCCCCCTATATGTATCATCTCCCTCTTAGGGTACAAACAAATTTAGTGCATCTGGAACAAAAAAATTACATTTCAACATTCTACTGATCTTCCGCATATGTATATGAACAAAAAATCTCTTATCAGTAAAATTGGGCAACTCAGTTTGATGGGAGCAGGGTGTTGTGACAATTAAATTTGAGATGAGCCCAAGTGGTCTTCCACTCTTTTCCCATAGAGGCCAAATTGCTACACTGACACTCAATCTTTATACCAATCTAGGAGGTAAGAGAATAAGTATGGAATCAATCTTTGTAGACTTGGATTGAACATTTTGATTAATAGAATCATGAAGGAATCAAGTAGAATCAGAAGGGACTAGCACAAAAACAAGAAAAATCAAGTTTTGGACTTACGAAGAGCTTAGGAAACCATAATTTGCAATTAGGAAGAGTCAAACACAAAGGCGAATGAACCTTTATAGTGGAGATAAAGGCATAAATGAAAATTTCCAAGAGTCTTCCCTAGTGCGTCATTCCATGCATCCTATCCAGATGGGAGGCGTCTATCCAACCATTAGAATCTAAATCTTACCAAGGAGGGGCTTAGGCTTTTTTTAACTACCCTTGGTAAGATTTACATTTTAATGGCTAGATAGACGTTGGCATCTAGGTGCGCCTTGTACCAAAATGAAGAAGATAAAAAGGATATCTTAAAAACAAAAGATGCATCAACTCATATAATGCAGATAAAGCATAAACATGAAAATTCCAAAAAAGTATCCTTGGCATGCCATTCCACATGCCTCACTTGAATGCACCTAAGTTAAGACAAAGAGGGACCAACATTAAAAATGGCGCACATGTACTTAAGGCACGAATAAGTGCAAAACATAGAAAAATCCAGAAATCATGGTTCCATGCATCTAAGAGAAGAACACCATTACATGCCCATCCTAACTTCATGCACCCATAGAGCCTAAACTATACATCGGATTTCAACTTTTTCGTTGTCTTCGTATGCGAGTTGACAATATAACTAAATGTTGTGTAACTGGTAATATAACATGGCTACGACACAAGGATCCCATGCATAAGTCATTCTCTCTGTCCACATCCTTGACACCATCTATCTCTAACCTACTAGAAATTCATGCCCTTGCCTATCTGGTATCAACTCTCCTACTACATCATTGACACCTTAAAAAGTATTTCTTGGCTTTTTGGTATTAATGAAACTGTTATTCCTAACCGGTTACTGAGAGGAGGGGTGAATCAGTAAATCCAAGTTCTATTTCTCTTTTAAGCAAACAAATATTCTTGTTAATACAGAAATCAAAAGAATATTATAACAACCATAAACATAAATTAAATGCACAGGTCAACACAACATTTATATGTGGAAACCCTCGGTTAGAAAGAAAAAACCACGGTGGGACAGAACCCAGAAAACTCCACTACTACAGTAATAGTGTTGCCTTGTTAGAGGCTTACAAAGCATTGGTGAGAGTGCTACCTGGTTAAAGGATTTGATAGAGAAGACCTGTTAGGATCTTGACCCTGTTAGGAGTCTCCTTATCACAGGACTTAAAACACCAATAAATATGTTACCCGGTAAAGGGATTTATAGAAAAGAACCTGTAAGGGTTCACTCTGATTGAGGGATTTAAATATGCTTCACAACTAAAGCAATGACACTATATCTGTCGATTCAAATCATACCTGTTCACCCTTTCCTCTGCTTGGTTGTTGAATCTTTCTCTCCCTTTCACCTTTTGTGACTGTGATTCCTCTCAGAAGATTCTGCTCTCCTGCTCTCCTTCGCTCTATGCTCTTGATTTTCAACAACACAACTTTCATGTCTTTCGACCTGTATTTATAAGAAATTATCTTATTAAAAACACATCTAATAGTTCCGCCAAGTTGTAACTCTCCCATGAATCACGCAGGCAAAACCCTTGATCAAAAAGCTTGCAAACTGATCCTTAGTTTACCTCAAAACGCTTGCAGAAAAGCAAAGCTAACTCTAGTTCCACTAAAAAGCTAACTACAGTTTAACTGAAAAATGCTCCGTATAATTTGGTTCGGATTATCATGCACTTAACCGATGTAGAATTTGTAACTGGTTAGTCATTTGTTCAGCTAACTTTGCCTCTTTTCGATTCAGAATCTATTGCAAAACATAGCTTTCTCTTAGATGTTGATGTACTCGGAACATCTACCAGTTCCTTTTGCCTTATTTCCTGTGTAGGTTCTTCTGCAGGCTTCTCTTGTTCTTTTGTAACAGGCAACTCCTGTTGTTGAGGTATTTCTTGTTGTAGTGCCTCCTCTGGATGTACCTCTTCTTCTAGATGTACTCCTTCTGGTGGTTGCCCAGTTTGTTGTTGTTCTTCAGCAACCTGTTGGTCATTTAAAACAACTTTTTTATCTCTTTTATTTTCTGCAGTCATCTTTGATGATGACTTGCCCAGTTCTTGTTCCTTTGGTCTCATAGATGTATCTTGTACACCTGTTTGAACTTCTTCTCCCAAGTTGACTTGTTCACTGGCTGTGAACTGTTCACCGGTAACTTCCTTTTCACTGGTTGTTCCTTGTTCACCTGTGGAAACTTGTTCACCAGTTGTGAATTGTACTGGTGGAACCATCTCCTTTTTAGGTTCATCTTGTGAGATGTCCTGAGGACCTGTAGACTTGAGAGTGTTGAAGTCATATTTTTGCCAAAATTCTAATGAATCTTCATACACATCTTTATCTTGATCGTTGATGATTTTGGCAACCCTGTCCCTTATATCCAAGTTGAATGACACAACTTCCATCAGAATTTTTATCGACTCATTGTCAAGATCTGGTTTAACTTTTGCCAAAGTTTACCTTATTATTTTATTTTTTTGAGCTAGACTGGTTCTCGATTAGGTCATTAGCTTCGTATTCAATTCTGCAGGAAAGTGGGGCCTGTAGTCTCTAGGACTTCTGTTGAAATCCAGAAATGTTTCTAACAGAGCAATCTCAATTTTCTCTTTATCATCATTTCCCAAAACACTAAACTAGTTTGCAGCATTTGATACTTCACCGAAATCCATAATTTCATCAACTATATTATCTACGGTTAAAGTTCGAGCTTTACCTTTTGTTGGAGAAGCAAGTAGGGTTGATGGAGTGAGATCACCACCTGTGTCTCCAGTTATGTCCATAATGACCGGTTCTGTTGCAGACTTTTCTTGGACTGGAGTCTTGACTCCAGTATGCCCTTTCCTTTTCCAATGTCTTTTACTGGTGGCTCTGTGGTCTTTTGGCATTTGGCTTCAGCTTGATGTTGTTGCTTCAAAACAGTCGTCCATATGGAAACCCCTTAATCATGTACTTTATCCACTTCTCCAATCAAGACCTGACCAATTCTTTTCCTAATTTTGAAACTTTGTTTGTACAGGTCATCTTGATTAGTTGCTTCTTGCAGGCTAAGATGATTCTATACTTCAAGTAGAGCCCTTATCCTCAGCTCTCTTTCCTTATCTATGGAAGATTTCCATCTACCTTCAATTATCTCTTGCAGATCTTTAGGTATTGTTTTGTGAAGTTCAGTGGGTGTGATATTGAACTTGTGAAGACAATAAACTACAACTTCGTCTAGATTTCTCCTATCTTCTTCATTAGCAAGCTCATATCTTCTTCCAACTCCACCCATTCCACCTGTTTTCTTCAATCCTTCAACCATTTCATCTATGGTTGGTTTCCTTCCTTTTGGTGCATCCCCCTTTACCGGTTTCCCGGTCTTTCTCTTTCTCAAAAAAGAAGTGGTTTCTTCAGTTTCTATTTCCTCTATTTCCTCACCTTGTGATGGTTTAGTGGATGCTGGCTATGTCCTCTTCCTTTGAACCTTTGGTTCTTTAGCCATTGGCTTCCTTTTCCTAGGGGTGGGAGTTCGTTTTACATAAACCTTCTTAGGTTCCTTAGAAGATGCCTTCTTCAAATTTGCTAGAATCTCCTCAAAAGTCCCAAACCGGTTTGTTGAGAGATCTAAGTTGCTTTCCTGTAGTGCATCTGCATATGCCTTGGCAACCTTAGATGTAATTTCCTACCCCAGCTCCGGTGCATACTCGGACCTAGGCTCAAGAACCTGGATAATGTAATGATCAGTGCTTACTAGAAAATACATTTCTTCCTTGTATGCCTCTACAATGGTTGAGGGAATTCTTTCCCTGTTGTGCATTCTTAACTGAAAGGCTTCAAAATAATTGCTCATAACGTTATTGAAGTGGTTCCCCAAATTATTTACTATATCTCCTATCTAAATCATCACTGGTTTATCTGCTAACTATGTAACTTTGCCTACCCTTGGAAATAAATTTTGATAATAGAAAAACAAACATATCAGCAACGTCCCATATTTGAGAAACTTCTTCTTGACCAAACCGAGCTTCTTCAGGTTTTCAAAGATTTGGCTCCTCAGCTTAGCACGGATGTCATACCTAGCATTATGGTGCATTATTCTATGCGCAACATGAATCACACCTCTATGTATGCTATTCAGGTTACTCGATTGATATACTTTGTAGCTGATAACTGCAACAGCAAACCGAACACCATCGCCTTCAATATCATTCACAGACATTATTCGACTGTCATATTTGGACTTAGTCAACCATGTGACTTCTGCATTCGCTATTGTTCTTAGGATTAGAGCTTCCCCTACAACATTTTACCCAGTTACCCTATGTAAATCTTCTTTAGTGATAGGTGTAACTGTGCCTTTCGCTAGCCACATCCCTAGTTCGTGAACCTTGCTAAGCACTAGGCTAATGCAATCCGGTCGAAATACGGTTCGATATTTGACTCTTTTGATTAAACCTGATGATTCCAACTTAGCGTATTTTGCTTGAAGCTTCCTGTCTTCACACAGTGAGAGGTATTCACTTTGAATAAAAGTTTTGCCCAGTTCCTCCTACTTGCTGTGGATGAAAGCCGTTACATCCTTAGTTAGCAAAACACCTAGTGGTACCCTAAATTTTGAGAGTCCAAATCCATTATCAATAAGAAAGTTTCTCCATACTAAAAAAATCAAAGGAAGCTTTATGACACAAATAAATAGAACTACCTAATCGAAGCCTTCAAAAAATGCTGGAATTTCGACCTGCTTCAAAGATGATGCTGACAGAGCCTGAAGATGGTTGCATTTTAAAAATCTAAAAATGACCCAGTTTGGGAAATCAAATTTCCTATCTGCAGTACAAAAATTAGCTTTCCACAAGCTGTTTTGGTTTTTTGACCAGACCCAAATCTGAAAATTAGGTAGTTATTTTTTAGTTAGTTTATTGTTTTTCAAAATAATTTGTAATAAGGGTTGTGTTTTTTCACCCTAAAGAGGTGTGAAATCCACTCAAACACATATATACATAATGTAAAATATAGAGAGAGAGATGTTCAAATAAACATGTAGAAGAAAAATATTTGTAAGGGAAGATGTAAATATTAAAGCATGACTTTAATATAAATTTCAATATTATATTTTAATAATAAATAAAAGGCCCTTTTGTTATTTTCAAGACAGAGATTACAATTAAAATGTGGATTTGTCCTTTGTGATCAATAAATAGATTATTGAATTATTCCAATAGAGTTTTATTGTTGCATTGGATATTTTCCTGCATTCTTTGTTCAACAATCAGGACAGTGTGAAATATATACGTGTTTCCTTATCTCTGTCTAATCCGATTTCTAGCCGGAGAAGTTAAATTCCTTTTGGACTAATGAAGAATTGCATATAAGATTTTTCTTTTGTAGAGCTTAGGAGTAATTGATGATATTTTTATAAATATTGTCTCATAAAGTTGTACATAATAATCCTTTTTATAATTGACTCTATCGCCCAGATAAACAAAGGCACTGGTCATTTAAAATCATTGGAATATAATTATTGGAGTTATTAATTGAAGTCATAAATCTATGTACTTCCTTCTTACAAGCATTTAATCAATTATTGATAAACCTTACACAAACATTCAAATCATTACAAGCATTCACAATACTTTATATTGATTGAGTTTTGAGAACTTTGCCAACCGAAGAACTTCATAAGCTTAAATTCGCTAGAGAAAAGCCTTGAACAAAGTGATAAGGTTCGAGGTATAGCAAAGCCTAAAGTGTAGGGGAATTCGGATTATTCTCGTTCGTTGGCCAGAACTAATTTGGAATCCTATTGGAGAATTGGCAAGCTCTTGGATTTCCAATCTGTGGTTTTGGGAACCAACAACACCTTCAGGGATTGATGATAGAGCTCTCGCTATGTCATTCACTCGATTTTGAACCGCCATGATGTCGTAAATAGGTCTATCAATTTGATTGGCATCGATGAGGCTCACCACAGAAGATGAAGATGCCATATTACTAGATTAGTATGTGCAGGAAGTTCTTGATAAAATTTACGGAATTCGTGCAGCAAAGATCGTAAATCACAACAAGAAAAGATTACTCAAGCTTTTGAGAACAATAATCAGAAAACACAATGTAAAGTGAAATGAGTAATCGGCTTTCTCTTTTATACACTTAGGTCGTAACGGTAACTAGCAAATGGTAAGTAACTTTTGTTAACGGTTACTATATTAATTACCCTTACCTAACCTTTCTTTCGACAACCGGTTCAGAGACTCTTTACCTGTTTACAAATCCTCGGTTGCAACATCCACCTTGCTACGTCAACAACTCTTATCTGTCCGGTTAAAATGTTAGACCAGTGACTCCTTCCCTGTTCCAATTCTTGACTAAGTGAGATCACAACTCACCAGTTCCTCCAGGAACAGTAGCTTTGCTACTTGTTCCCCTTAAGCCCTTAGGCTTAATTTGCTGAAGAGATATCACCATTAGTAGATGATGACCTTACCTCAGATTTCTCTTTAGCGGAACTCTTTGTCCCCTGTATGGACCAAGTCTTCTTGACTTCCCTGTTGGTCTCTTTAGTCACGTCATCCTTCTGATTGGGTGACATCTTCTTGACCTGTTTATGTAATGTCCCCATTTTGAGCTAGCATTGGAGTTAGTGGATTTAGCCTATCATTGGGTCCTTGTAGGCTAATACTGGTGATTAGAGGACCCTGTTGTGGGTTTTGGCCTCTTTTTTGAGGGACTTACTATTTATAGTAAGTCAACTTATGGGCTACTGAGCTCAGAGGATTTAGAGGAGTTATATGATGCTTTCAGTTTTTATTTCTGGCTTCCGGTTTGGACTCCAAGATTCTTGGAGGGAGCATCTATTTTTAATAAGTCACCTCCTCAGGTTCATTCATCATCTTTCATCATCAGGATTATTCTTGTGCTGTCAGATTTTGATTCTGATGCTTCTTCAGTTGTTTTTGCAAGATGGGTGAATTATGATTATTATTTAATTAAATCGGCCAAGGTTGCCATTTTTATTGGGAATGTATTTTGGGCATCTTAGTGTTATAGCTCGTTGGAATCGGGTTGAGAATTTTTAAATCTTGAGTTCATAAAACATGGACCCTATGTGTCAGAATAGCATTATTTTAATAAAATGGTCATTTTCAACATTAAAGTGAAGAGAAATATAATAGTTTATTATATTTCAAATGTGCACATAAAGAAAGTCTTTTGTAAGTGAAAAGTGTGTGAGAGAAGATATCTTTTATTATAGAAGCAATGCTTTGGGCAAAAATGAATTTATTCATGAACTTGTGATTTTTATTGAAATTGGAGAGAGGAGAACATGGCTAGGGTTTGAGAACTGATTCCTCATTTTGCAATTTGAATCATTACTTGTTAATGGTGAATTTTGCTTCTGATTTACTGGAGATTCTTTGCTGGTTAAATTAATTCAAAATTTGATGCTAAAGTATATCAAATTTGAGGAGTTGTGAACAAATTTTGCATTCAGAGGTGGTTCAATTTTTCTTCGAGTGTTTATTGTGTTGAGTAGAAGGTTGTTTTATCTTCTACTTGGCGCTGTGATCAATCAGAAGGCAATGTGGGGTAATAAGAGTTGCAAACTTCACTGAAGGAAGCTGTGTTTCATCCAGAGGCTGGCGTATTTGCTCATAGCCAGCTCGTGACTTCCAAAGAGGCCGCATCACCTTGCTAGCAAACTGTGTTTCCTTCCAAATAGGCTGCATAATTAATATTGGAGGCTGGAAATCAATTTTAATTGATTGCGTGAATATCCAACCAGGTTGTGTTGGAATTTGTTGGAGGTGGCTGAAGATTCATATAGGCTGTTGCGTTGACTTTCCTGGATGTTATTTTAATTCTGCAACATTCATACAATTGTCAGGTGTCAATAGTTGTTGAATAATTTGATGTTTGTAAGAATTGCCACTTCTATAATTTTGAATAATTGATGTTCGTTCAAAATATATTTAGTCTGATATTATTTATGATATTTAAAATTGGTGGGAAATTTCATTTAAAATGAACTCAACAAAACACAAAAATATAATTATTGCAAGTAATTTCAGAGAAAGGAATTATATTTAGGATCCAAGCAGACTCTTCACAGTGGTATCAAAGCTTTGATCTTGCCAGCCTAGAGGTTATGAGGGTTTAGCTATGGTAGAAAGGTTTGTGCCTGGCATGCATTATGTCTGCAGGGGTAGATCTTCACCCCTACCAGAAGGAAATGAATAGGGCCCGTAGGTTGATCGTGTAGGCAACAGGCACAAAGATAATTTTGGCAATGATGTTGATAGGGAAGCCAGAAATGCTTTTAGAAATTTAGTAGAAGGTCAGCATCATGTTGCAAATGTATTGCAACAGCTTTCAGACACTCTTCAGCGTATCACATTACCAGGTGATCGTGCTAGAGACATAGGTGCGCAGAGTGTTTCAGTTAGATCACATAGGTCACGAGCAGATAACGGACGTGATTATAGAGTTGACCATACATGTATTTATGATAGGGCTCTTCGTCCTACTTTCTTGAGGCTTGAGCTGGATGCAGTTAGTGTAGAGATAGAGCCGGCACCATTCGTTGATGACATGGTGGCACACTTTGCAGAGTGGGATGCTCTTCCAGAAGCAATTAAGAAGAATTTGAATTTTGACAGGGACCTGATACAGAAGAGAGCATTCTAGAGGCTTTTCTCAGGAGCATGTGGCTATGACAGACTTGCTTGAGGACAGTTGTATTGAGTCTCATCATTTCCATGAGACAACAACTCATGATCATGGGAATGCTGATGACATGATAGCCACCATTGATGGCAGCCCTACTTCAATGGGTAACAATGAAATTACTAACAATATAGGTTCTGATTTTTATGATAGCGGTCCTATGTTTGAGCCTATTGATGACGTTGATGACAGGGCAAGTGTAGAGGATGTTGTGGACATCGCTATGGGTTTTGACTCACATGATGTGAGTGTTAGTTTTCAGGGTTGCATGCTCAAAGCAAGTTCTTCTAATTCTGATTTCTATGACGAGTCACGTTGGCAGCGGCATGAGATATCAGAGGTTTTACAAGTTGGCGATATTGACATTGATAATGTGGACACTACTAATGTTATCTATGAGGATGATTCATGCTCCAGTGAGTCTAGTATATCATTTCAGATATTGGATGATGACTCAGAGTGGTTATTGGATGATGATAGGTCCCAGGATCATAGTTTACAGGGACTTATTGCACATAGTAAGGATTCTTAGAGACATGAGTCCATTCAGGTAGAGCAGATTTCACATCATGTCTCTCACAGTTCGCAGTTTTTTAGCGCAGATTAACACATGGGATCAGTTCACTTTGTGAACAATCCCTTATTTGATGTGGATATCATTATGACTTATGACAATCTGCTGTTTGAGCTCAGTAATGATCCCTTCCAGGAGTTATACAATGATGATGATGTTGGGGATCCTATTAGTACACTTGGTTATCATACAGATTTTACAGGATGCCAGTTAGTTTTTACTAAGTAGTTTTCAAAGGTGTACACAGTGAGGAGTGCTTTTAGTTTCACTTTTGATCCTCATGTTGAGGATATCTACCAGTTATAGAGTTCTTCAATGCATCCATTTGATGACTGGTATGATGGTTTGGTTAGCATGAAGACTTGGAGCAAGTCTAGTCTGTTGGTTGAGTTACTTCCATGTGGGTTATTGTCGGTTGAGTTTCCCCCATGTGGTGATCCTGTTGTAGCATCTTCAGTTTGGGTGTTGAGTGCAATTTCTCAGTTGTTGATGTTTGTACTGTAGATGCTGATGATTTCTTCTCAGGAGTATGGTGAGGACATGGACATTACTTCATTCTATACTTGGGATCCAGGTGGACTTTTGTGTTTTGTTTTTAGAGATTGCTTGGGGACAAGCAATTTCAGGGAGGGAGGACTGTAATGTCCCCATTTTGAGCTAGCATTGGAGTTAGTGGATTTAGCCTATCATTGGGTTCTTGTAGGTTAGTATTGGTGATTAGAGGACCCTGTTGTGGGTTTTAGCCCCTTTTTTGAGGGACTTACTATTTATAGTAAGTCAACTTGTGGTTCTATTGAGCTCAGAGGATTTAGAGGAGTTATATGATGCTTTCAGTTTTTATTTCCGGCTTCCGGTTTGGACTCCAAGATTCTTGGAGGGAGCATCTATTTTTAGTAAGTCACCCCGTCAGGTTCATTCATCATCTTTCATCATTAGGATCACTCTTGTGCTGTCAGATTTTGATTCTGATGCTTACTCAGTTGTTTTCGCAAGATGGGTGAATTATGATTATTATTTAATTAAATCGGCTAAGGTTGCCATTTTTATTGGGAATGTATTTTGGGCATCTTAGTGTTATAGCTCGTTGGATTTGGGTTGAGAATTTTTAAATCCTGAGCTCATAAAACATGGACCCTATGTGTCAGAATAACATTATTTTAATAAAAAGGTCATTTTCAACATTAAAGTGAAGAGAAATATAAGAGTTTATTATATTTCAAATGTGCACATAAATAAAATCTTTTGTAAGTGAAAAGTGTGTGAGAGAAGATATCTTTTATTATAAAAGCAATGCTTTGGGCAAAAAGGAATTCATTCGTGAACTTGTGATTTTTAATTAAATTGGAGAGAGGAGAACATGGCTAGGGTTTGAGGACTGATTCCTCATTTTGCAATTTGAATCGTTACTTGTTAATGGTGAATTTTGCTTCTGATTTACTGGAGATTCTTTGTTGGTTAAATTAATTCAAAATTTGATGTTGAAGTATATCAAATTTGAGGAGTTGTGAACAAATTCTGAATTCAGAGGTGGTTCGATTTTTCTTCCAATGTTTATTGTGTTGAGTAGAAGGCTGTTTTATCTTCTACTTGGTGCTGTGATCAATCAGAAGGCAGCATGGGGTTATAAGAGTTGCAGACTTCACTGAAGGAAGCTGTGTTTCATCCAAAGGCTGGCGTATTTGCTCATAGCCAGTTCGCGACTTCTAAAGAGGCTGCGTCACCTTGCTAGCAAGCTGTGTTTCCTTCCGAATAGGCTGTGTAATTAATATTGGAGGCTGGAAATCAATTTTAATTGATTGCGTGAATATCCAACCAGGTTGCGTTGGAATTAGAGAAGTTGTGTTCTCTTTCTTGGAGGTGGCTGAAGATTCATATAGGCTGTTGCGTTGACTTTCTTGGATGTTATTTTAATTCTGCAACATTCATACAATTGCCAGGTGCCAATAGTTGTTGAATAATTTGATGTTTATAAGAATTGCTACTTCTATAATTTTGAATAATTGGTGTTCGTTGAAAATATATTTAGTTTGATATTATTTATGATATTTAAAATTGGTGGGAAATTTCATTTGAAATGAACTCAAACAAAACACAAAGATATAATTATTGCCAGTAATTTCAAAGAAAGGAATTATATTTAGGAGCCAGGCAAGCTCTTCACAGTTTAGCCGGTCCTTTGCCTTTTTTCATTGACCGGGTCCTGCAGTCCTTGGTAGATGCCCAATCTTGTTACAGTTGTAACAAGATATTCCGATACCTCTCCATGGATTGACCCTTTTTTCCCTGTCCATGGGTGAGTGACAATCAAAGTTCCTATGTCCTGATGGTCCACAGGTAGCACAGTTGGATGTGCTCCGATTAGATTCCTATTATGGAATACCGGTCTTGGTGGAGACTTGAATGCCATTGTTTTGGACTTGCATTCTTCTGCTGTGTCCAAATTTATTGCAAGCATCGCAATAACCCTTGAAGCTTCCCCTACTTCCACTAGACACACTGTTGGAGCGAATCCTGCATTCAAAGGTCCTGTGACCATACTTGTAACAGTTGCTGTAGTAACTGTTACAAGTAAATGGTTTCACCGGTGCATTTCTGTAGTTATTGGTTTTATGACCCAGTTTGCCACAATGTTTGCAAGAGGGTTTGAAGATCTTTTTACCTTTGTCTTTTGTAGGTTTCTTCTTTTCCTTCTTGCCTTGCTTGTCTCCAGAGGACTCACCGGTTTCATTATTGCTTTGATCGATGTACCCAAGTCCTATGGGATCCTTGTGCTTCTTTTGAGCTCTCAGTTGCTCATCAAGCTTCTCAAAACTTTCATTATACCTTCTGAGTTTCTCTTTCCTCTCTTCAAGAGTTTTCAGCTATTCCTTTAGTTGATTTAATTCAGCAACCATCTTTTTGCATGCTTCATTTTTGTCATTCAAGTGCTCATGCATGATTGCATTCTCCTAATTTATGCCTTGTATGTCTGCATGCAGTTGCAATATGAGAGCATCACTCTCTCTTAATGCATCTTCAACCAGATTTCTTGCTCTTTCAGCAGTTTACTTTGCTTCTATGGCACTAGTCTTCTCGTCCTCAGCTTTTCTTGTGGCTTCAATGAGTTCAGTCATCCTCATAGCATGACCTTCCTGCTCCCTTTTTAAATTGGAGATTTGATTAGTCAGATTCAGATTCTTCTCCATGAGATCAGTGACTACTTCTTCTGCATCATCAAAGCCACTCTCAGAGAGTTCCTCAATGGTCTCATGACTTTCTCTCAATTGTAGAGCCAGCTCTTTCCTCTTGGCAAGAGACCTCCTCAGTCTATTTTCCAGAGAGGCTATCATTTCATTGGCTTCCTCTAGCTTCTTTTGATACTTGTAACCCTCCATGATCTTTTCTCAAGCGGTTAAGCTTTCTATTTCTGAGAACCTGTGCTCTGATACCAATTGTTATTACTAACCGGTTACCGAGAGGGGGGATGAATCAGTAAATCCAAGTTCTATTTCTCTTTCAAGCAAACAGATAGTTATGTTAATATAGAAATCAAAAGAATATTATAACAACCATAAACATAAATTAAATGCACAGGTCAACGCAAGATTTATATGTGGAAACCCTTGGTTAGAAGGAAAAAACCTCGGTGGGACAGAACCCACAAAAATCCACTACTGCAGTAATAAAGTTGCTTTGTTAGAGGCTTACAAAACACTGGTGAGAGTGCTACCCGGTTAAGGGATTTGATAGAAGACCTATTAGGATCTTGACTCTGTTAGGAGTCGCCTTATCAGAGGACTTAAAACACCAATAAAGATGTTACCCGGTAAAGGGATTTATACAAAAGAACTTGTAAGGGTTCACTCTGATTGAGAGATTTAAATATGCTTCACAACTAAAGAAATGATCTTATGATGACACTATATCTGTCGATTCAGATCATACCTGTTCATCCTTTTCTCTGCTTGGTTGTTGAATCTTTCTCTCCCTTTCACCTTTTGTGACTGTGATTCCTATCAGAAGATTCTGCTCTCCTGCTCTCCTTCACTATATGCTCTTGATTTTCAACAACACAATTTTCATGTCTTTCAACTTGTATTTATAAGAAATTATCTTATTAAAAATACATCTAATATTTCCGCCAAGTTGTAAACTCTCCTATAAATTACGCATGCAAAACCCTTGATCAAAAAGCTTGCAAATTGATCCTTAGTTTACCTCGAAACACTCGCATAAGAAACAAAGCTAACTCCAGTTCCACTGAAAAAGCTAACTCCAATTTAACTGAATCTGGTTCAGATTATCATGCACTTAACCGGTGTAGAATTTGTAACTGGTTAGTCATCTGTTCCCTTTGTGTTTGACAAGACCGGTTGGATAATACCTGGACCGGTATAAGCGTGACCGGTTAAAGTACACTTCTTTCTTGCTCAATCTACCAATCTACCGAGTTCATAATCATGAGTACCGGTGTGATGTACAGGTGTGCTGGTGGGATTGATGTTTGCTAATGACTTTACCAATGACAACTAACTTTATGTCAACAGAAACTCCCTATAGAGATTGACAAGTGTTGAAGGGTCAAAACATGGCCATTTCAAAGTGTCGCATGTTACCTACTCAAAGATGCACCAATAGGCGCTCACTCAAAAATGCCAGTACTTATGGACAAATATCCTAGTATTCGTACACAAATGTCCCAATAATGGTCTGCAAATGGACCAATTACCAATCAAAAAAGCTAAAAAAGGATCAGTTGTTGGTACATGCATTATCATTTTTGGGCCTCCTTGAAAATTAGTAATTGGGGGTCAAGTGTGTGGAATGTGCGGTTATTGGAACGTGTTAGGTTACTGGTGCTCTTCCCCTATTCTTGATGGACCGCTTCTCACACAAAACACAAACTAAAGTTTAAAAATTACAAAAAAAACAAAAAACTAAAAGAAGATTTATCGCCAATCCGAAGTCATGTCTTCTTGCACCCTTAAGCCACAACTTTGCCTATAAATAAAACCTTCTCATTTAAACATGCGATGACAAGAGATCACACTAGTCTAGCAAGTCGAAACATAGTACCTCCACATTGATCGACATATCATCATCTGTAAGCGGTAGTGTCAGAAACCACTAGAGGAAGCTAACAATTTCTATGGAGCTTGGAGCTTGAGTTCGTTCGGGTCCAAGTATTTAGAGACAATACAAGGTGGCAACTTCAAACGCGGAACAATCGTTTTTAGAGAGGTGCAATTTCTTCGAACTACTTTGTATTCAGATTTTTTGATTGCACTAAAATTTGGTCTGTGCCCCAAAATTTCTCCAAAGCCAGTATATTTGCTTGTTTTCTTTTATCTCCCTTGGGATATTTCACTTGCCTTCCTCCCCTCCCTCATGTTGACCACCAGCAACACCTCTGACATCGTCCACGACCTCTTTGAACTTGACCTTCTCTAGAATTGCCACCAACTCTCCAGCTAACACATCACAGAATGAAGGTTTGTACAAGGAGCCACCGTCCATGTCCATTTATTCTCCATCACATGAGGCTCCCACCAACTGCTTGGCCACCTCGATGAAAGGCATTTATTTGTTGGTGGGGGAAAAGATGTTAACCAATTCAAAGTTTTAAAAAGGAAATAATATATAAATATAAAAATAAACATAAAATGAAATAAACAAGGCACCCAACATCCGAAGCAAGACAAGAAAGATAACCAAGGAAAGCAAGAGGAGATCACAAGGAACAAAGGCCAAAAAGAAAGAAGCAAAGGAGCAAGTAATGGAGGAAGACGCTGGTCATGAAGCTCCTTCCTCTATATCCTTAATTTTTTTAAAAATATTTTATATCAGTTTGTTAGCTTTAATAGACACTTTAATATTATAACATCAGAATGACAAAGATACAATTAGTTTTGTTATTTATATCCAACTTACATTCATGTGATTTCTTTTGTACCTCTATCCTAGATGTGATATCAGCCATTGTTGATCTTTCATTTACATCCTGATTCAATGGTTTATCAAGGATAGGAAACAGTTATCTATATTTCATTATTGATAAATGTATCTCAGTACATTTCAGCGAAAAATTGGCATATTTTGTTGTTTTAAGTGTGATAGAATACACATTATAAATGATATAGTTGAATATAAGAAATTGAAATCTATTTCTATGTTCATTTCATTATAATGCAGATACTCGTACAATTTTCAGATTTACATGACTTAGGAGTTCATGTACCATCTGTCAAGTGACCTTGTTGATTTTCTATATCCTAGGGTAGCGGGAACTACATTAAACCTATGACTTCTATTTGAGACTTTGGAAAAAAAAGCTGATAGTGATTAGATGTTGTTTTCTTATCCCTAATAATTTTTGTATTCTACTGGTTAGATCAAATATTTGTAATCTCTCTGACACACACACACATCTAATGTATGCATTTTCACTTATTTCTTTTCTCCCTATTAATTTGTTCTAGCAGCTCGTAAAACATTAATCCATTTGTCAGTACAAAATTTTACACAAGGATTCTTGGGAAAAATCTTATGGGGGATGTGGTAAAGTGAAATGAAATACGAAGCACAAGAAAAACATGAATATGCCTTCACAACTGTCAAAGCACTGAAGCTGAAAGTCATAAAGCTGGATATCGTTCGGTTGGGTTACATCAACCACTGTGCCCCTGCAAAAACCATTATCAGGAGGCATTAATATCAAAATACACTTCTGACTTGCAAAAAGTCAACATGGGTCACTGAACCAAGGAAATCTAAGGCAGTTTGCTTCAGCTCAAAGTCATGAATACACAGACAGAATTAACAGGCTAACCAATAACTAACCTAACTTCCAGATTAAGTAATGTAAGATAACATAGTATGAAATAAGCATCATGGATATGATCCAAACGTATCTATCAGAAAAATATCCAACACAATATAACATTGTAAATTATAGTCAAGGCTTCATTAACTAATATAGAGGTTTCCTACACCCGAAAATAACCACCATGCATCGCATTATCACATCAATACAAGAAGAAATATCTCAATATTATCAGCATATTCTACTTATAGATATGCATCAAAGATCTTACAAAATGAAACATGTGAAGCATTGAGAGTGCCGTAGGAAGCACCATGCTCAATACCATTAATCAGCATTAATTGAAAAGAGATACTAATATCCTATAGTGAAATCACATTTATAAATAAAGTTTTTCGAGCAAAATAATCCAACAAATATTGTTACGAGTACTTTCAATGTAATCCTCATGCCTACATGGTGTAGGTAATCATGAAACTAATTCAAATAATAATTATATTTTATATCATCGTATTAATCACTATGATCGTGTCAATGAGAAACAAATGTTTTCTTAGCATAATTTAGCGTCTCAAACACACATCAGAATCAACCTAGATAAGAACAAAATATTCATAGATAGAATTATTAGGTTGCCACAATGACACAAGAAGATTGCACCTTTTACACATTCAACCCATAGGTTTTTCAATGTTTGACTGTGTCTTGACTGGTTGTGTAATTTCCTCTTCCCAGCAGTAGGCCATTTTGATGCCTGATTAGTCTATCTATCCATCCAAATAGGTTAATGGCTTCATTTCGGAGGATGCCAACCAATCACAGGTTTGCTTGGGCAAATATTTTTTACTTGGGCTTTGTTTCTAAAGTCAAATCACTTTATTTTATAAAGTGTTGTTATAAAGTCACTTTATGCCTTATTATAAAGTCACTTTATATATTAAAGTTACTTTATCTTATAATAGTGACTTAAGTGAGCTTTTATCCCACATGGTTTAGTTTTGTGTACTTGCACTCACTTCGAAATTATAAAAGAGAAAAGTACACCTCGAGAAAAGCACCATGAAATATTATAAAACAAAGAAAAAAGAAATCTGGTTGTTTTTTGTGACTGGTTATTCCAAGGACGCAAACCCTTAGGAATTTGAGAAGAGATTGGACGTAGCCCAGGTTATATATTAACAATAACCTGGTTCGAAAGCTCCCGAGGGAAAGAATCCGGGAAGAAAACCCTCATTCCTCGCTGAGATACAAAATATAAGTGGTAAAAAATAAGAACCTTTCTAAACCTAAGAAGAAACTGCTAACTAAGACCAAATTTGATATGCAATTAGAGAAAAAATATGCTTCTAATTGTTTATAGTAAGATATGTAGTTAAGTCCCAGACAAATCCACTTATTTTCTATGGATATAAAAAAATTGTACATAGCTCTTCATGACACTAAAGGTCTTGAGATTTTCTAATTCAGCAAAGAAGAGGAAATGTGAATACCATATCTAATTCTACAAAAAATGAATCTTCAATAATAGTAATCAACTTGGATATCTAAACAAAATCTCTCTGAGATGTTTTGAACACAAAATTATACACACTAATGCATGAAAACAAGAAGTAGACACATTGATGCGTGAAGACACGAAGCATACACACTAATGCATGAAAACACAAAGTGTACACATTGATGCATGAAGACGTGAAGCATACATAAGGTATACACATTGATGCTAATTTAGGAAAGTTTTGATTTGATTAGGAGCTCTTCTTATTAAGTATTACATCCTATATATATTATCCATCGTTATGCGAAATCATTAAAGAAATGCAAACAAACAATGGAACAAGTAGAACAACATACTTCATATGAATACCAATATATCTCTCGTATGGATCATGGAGGAACCCTTCTCTCTCTCTCTCTAAGGCCATCAAGAGTGGAAGAGTTACAGGGCCTGGGTCGCGTGAAACAGGCTACAAGCGGTTTCCCTCAAGGCCTAACCCCAATGTTGGGATAACCATCATGTGCCCGAAATTACTCCACCTCTACCATCCACAACCTTCACACTCAAGATGCCGTAGTGGGATTAAAAAGACGAGTTCATAAAATCCATACTGGACATCAATTTAACAACCAACAATAGAGTAAGTAAACAACATAATTTGTATGAATATCAAAATATCTCCTGTATAGATCATGGAGGAATCCTTATCTCTCTCTCTCTAAGGCCATCAAGAGTGGAAGAGTTACAGGGCCTGGGTCGCGTGAAACAGGCTACAAGCGGTTTCCCTCAAGGCCTAACCCCAATGTTGGGATAACCATCATGTGCCCGAAATTACTCCGCCTCTACCATGCACAACCTTCACACTCAAGATGCCTTAGCGGGATTAAAGAGTTGAGTTCGTTTGATCTATACTGGATATATCTGTTTAACATTAATATATCTCTTTCTTTGTATTGTTCCATGATATTTCTAAGTTCATTGGTCATTTGTTCTGTCATGGAAACACTTCCTCTTGTTCGTTATGCATTTGCATGAAGTAAATTTCTACAGGATGGCAGGATTATGCTCTGATACCACTTGTAATGAATCATTTTCGGTCCATTTCTTGATTTTCTCTAAAACTCCCCTTTGTGGGTCAGAATCATACTTAGGAGTTGTAATTTGTAATGTTTCAAACTAGGATGTTGTCGATTCCCAATTATTATATATATATGATATATCATTAAAATAGAATATTTAGATATATACTTCATATATATATTTTTCATATATGTCTAACAATCTATATATAAATATATATATTTCAAATATACATTTGATATCTATATAATTCTCATGTAACTCAAATATTATTTTGTATATTTTAGATATTCTATTATCTAGATAGTTTATATATATGTGATTCAGTATTATTAATATATATATTTAAATGTAATATATATAATAATCTGTATATATATTTCTGATTTCATTGTTACTATTTTATATATAAATATTAGATCATTCTTTAATTATATATATTAGATCATCCAGAAATATATTATAGAATACTCAAATATAAATTCGATATATATACTACAATTATTCTTTATATTAATATACTCGTATATATAATTCTGCATGTATTTCTAATACGTTATAACTTATATATATATATATATATATTAGAATTATTAATATATTTAAATATATATATGAAACATTCAGATGTACCTATATATATATATAATACAGTATGAAATATATATATATATCTGCTAAATATATATCTATATTATACAGTATAGAATCTATATGATTCTGATTTTCATATTATTAATAGATATATACTATATGTATATATAATGTCTTAGTTATAATCCGCACCAGAAATTCTGAGATGATATTATAATCAATAACTTATTTATTAGCAATATGTGTATATGTGCTTCATTCCCTTTAATCATCTCTTCCTTTGAAGAGTATCAAACATGTAATAATTCTGGTCTTTCCCGTCACATCCCAAATCTTCGGTGGTCATTTGTATTAAATGAATTTTATAATCTTCAGATTCCTCTCTTTCTAACTCTTCTTCAAATCTCTTATATATTCCCTCCTATATTAATTCCAAATCTACTATATTTAATAGTCCCCAATTCCATTATTCATTCTTCATTCTTCCTTGGTTATTTGAGGCTCTTTTTGAGTGCTTCTAATTCTTGAATGGTTGCCATAAAACTGAACTCCTGTTAATGCTGAGTGCCTTCTCTTGTTCACCGTTAAGTATATATATATTTCTTATATGATCTCCCGTCTACTTCTCCCTTTCCCTTCCCTCTTTTCTGTTCCTTATATTGCTACCGTATTTATATTTTTTCTAAGCCATTGTTATGGGTCGCGACTCTATCCAAGCAGGTGTTATATGTTTCACGGGAGTTGATTAGTATTACTAAGTTACTAACGACTCCTTGTTATTAAGACAATCGACTATTATATAGGATCGTCGATTGCATATATATTATATGGGTAAGGATATCAGTAATATGAAATTGTTAATATTAATATTAACTGCATTAATAATACGTTGATATTATTAATTATTATATTGATTAACATTATAATATTATTACTTAGATAATAAGGGAATTTGAATAATATGATTATTGGTATTAGTAAGGGAATAATACTATTGAGATTAATAATATTGATTAGCTATATTTATTTGTTATATTGATCAATAATATTGACTACTACTATTTCATTGATAACTATTAGTTGATGATAGTTATTAAATATTAAATAATTAATATGAATTACTATTAATAAATTCTTATATATATATTGATCAATCTTATATTATTGTCAATCCTAAGATGATATGTATTATTACATTAATTATGGTTCATGACATGGACGTTGGTTATTCTGGAACATTATTAATGCTTCCACCTCTTAAAATTCTTGACAACTATGAATTATTTGCAAACAAGTAACGGTTGGAAATAGGTGAGAAGAACATAGCACTTTAAACAATGATGAAGGATGGGATGAAAGAATAATAATGTAATATCGTGCAAGATTAATCACTATATCCTATTCGAGCATGCCAAATTAATTCTCTCTCAGCTCAAAGTAATTGATGTAAGTGTTTATCACATGGGGTCTCATGAGAAAAGATTTGAAGTTTCAAATAATTAGCATCGCATGTGGGATATCAAGACATATGTTTGAACTATGAATTATTTGCAAACAAGTAACAGTTGGAAATAGGTGAGAAGAACATAGCACTTTAAACGATGATGAAGGATGGGATGAAAGAATATTAATGTAATATTGTGCGAGATTAATCACTATATCCTATCCAAGCATGCCAAATTAATTCTCTCTCAGCTCAAACTAATTGATGTAAGTGTTTATCACATGGGGTCTCGTGAGAAAAGATTTGAAGTTTCAAATAATTAGCATCGCATGCGGGATATCAAGACATATGTTTGAAGTGTACTTTCAACCTGTTGTAATATAAATGATGATGGAAATATTAAACTTGCAGATTGTACTGGAAGCAGGGGAGAATAAATAATTCCCATTATTCTATGTACAAATATTCATGAGTGTGACTCTTGTTCGATAGATGTCATTTCTTGAGAAACAATATTTTGTAACTGAGGGAAATTATTTAGATCACCAAGATTTAGTGTTGAGTCAAGTTTTGTACCATCACAACCGAGGTTGGCTAAAAAATCAGCTACCTTATTCCCTTCCCTGTAAACATGAGAGATAAGGAATTAGCTTTTGAATGTGTCTAACAAGACCCATATTCTCTCTAACATATACTTGATTTGCCAATTGGGGGTTGGTCTTGATGTACACGCATTGATGATTAAAGTTGTGTCTCCTTCTATATGAATGTTTGGAAAGCCCAATTTTTTTACTAATGAAAGTCTATTTAAAAGAGCATGTGCCTCTACAATGTTATTTGTGCCTGGAGGAAGTTAGGCTACATTAAAACCCTTAATAACACCTTGATGATCCCTTATAAAAATGCCAAAGCCCGATTCTCTTGGATTACCATGTGAAGATCCATCAAAATTAATTTTAACAAAATTAGCTAATGTAGGCTACCACTTAACAAAAGCTTTGTCTACAATTTGTTGTCTAATTCTAGGTAATGTAGGGGAAAATGGAACATAAATTAGTTTTCATTTATTTATAATCTCCCCATCCCACGAAGAGAAGATTGAGTCTGCCTTGTAAAAATTCTGAACATGCACATTGACCAATTCTGATATAGATTTTTCTATGATATCTAGAACACTCTGAATTGGAGAAGAAATCTTCCTAAAAATGTGTTTACTTATTTCCCACCATATTGACCATAATATTGTCGAGGGAATAATCTTCCATATACAAGCGAAAAGTGAAGAAGAATAGAGGATATGCCATGATTGGAAAAGATCCCAAATTGTATTAGGAAGAGGTAAGGATAAACTCATTTTGTTAAGTATGAACTTCCAACATTGTTATGCAAATGAAAATTGGAGAAGAAGGTGATCCACCGATTCATATTCTTCCTTACACAACACACAAAGAAATGGTTGAGTTATTTACATCTTATTTAATTTATCACTTGTTAATATTTTCTTTTGTAGAGCTAACCGAGAGAAGCGCTCTACTTTGGGTAAAATCGAGCTGCTCTAGCAAAAGGAGTATGCTTTGTGAGACTCTCTGATTAGCCATTAGCTGACTTGCCTTATATCTTGCCTTGATTGAGCAATTGCCATCTTTTGCAGGAGCCCATATGATTTTGTCTTTATTTATTGAAAGGTATACTACTCTATTATTGAAAATGTTTTGCAAACTCTCAATTTGGTTAGGCTTATAGGTAGATTTCTTGGATCTTTCCAATAAACTTTCTTGGAAAAAATTTCAACTCCACAAATATAATCAACTAGTCTTGAACCCCAAATGCTAATGATGGGAATTGCTTCAGCAAGAACAAGATCTTGACTCAATGAAGGGAATCTGTTCCAAGAATCATTCCAAAAGTGAATATCTTCTCCACTATGAACTTGCCAAGAAATGAATTAGTGACAATCTCTCTAGATGAAACCATAAACTTTTAGATAGTAGAGCCAGAGGGTAGGTCTGAGATAGTTAAGATTCCCAAAGGATTGTTTGAATCTAAATACTTCAATTGCATTATTTGGCACCATTTTGAATCAGATTTCACATACATTTTCCAAATAAGTTTCCCTCCAAAAGTTGTATTGCATTTTGAAAGATCTTGCAATCCTACCCGACCATGAGGTTTACTAAAAGCCATATTGTCCAAGAATATCAATCCTTTTTTTTTCTTCCTCTTAGACGCTCCCCTTCCATAGGAAGTCTCTGATTAGCTTCTCAATTTGAGAGATTACTGATTTGGGAGCTTGGAGGACAGATATGTAATAATAAGGAATGGATGCTAGCACTAACTTGATGAGAAGAATCCGTCCTGATAATGACAACCACCTTGCCTTCCAAGTTGATACCTTTGATTTTATTATGTCAATGACATTTTTCCAGTATATGGACTTGTTTACTCCCATAAAGAAACAAATGCCTAGATACGTTGAAGGTATTTGGCAACATTACATTAAGAATCGTAGGATTAAGAATGTTGTTACAGTCATGCTACATGCTTAGAATCATATAGTAGAGTGTTTGTAAGGTTTTGGGTAAGTATGGAAAATGCATTACAAACCCGTAACATGCATCTTTATGTCATTTTGTTGCAATACAATAGTGCTAGCCCTAGGTTAGTTTTGTGTTGATTTGGGTCCTTTGTGGAAGATTTGGTGAATATTGGAGGTTGCATCAAGTTGCCATCTTGTTGTAATAGATCTATATCATGTTCAAAACTATATATCAAACTTGTTCATATTAATATCATTCCACTTACAATGAACTGGAGGTGTAGTTTTAGGGGCGTAACAATGTAACCCCAATTTAGATCATTGGTGAATGTGGTCTAGAGTGAGAAGAGTATTCAGAGACATATACTTGATCCACTATCTGTAGCAGCCCTTTCTAGAGTCAATGTCAAACTTACAACAATCAACTCCAACATAGTTTCCAAGGTTTTTCATGTTAGTATTTCATAGGAATGTTATTTCATGTACAAGTACTAACGCAAATGATTATCTTTGAAAGCAATTGTAGCACAATGTCTATAATGTGTACTCCAATAATTTCTATCAGACTTAAATGATAGTAGCGTGCTTCAATTTGGAAGGTGGGTTATTGTTTTTGTTTCTATTGACAATGAATTTTGAATTATGTTCTTTGGTGTATTTCAATTTTGTATGTTATTATTTTAATATAACATGCATATTGACAATAAATTTTGAATTAAAAATGCATATTGAGTAGAGTTTGACTATTGAAGTGTTGTATGTTAAGGTTCTATTATGTTTAAATGGCATGCTTTATCCACGATTTCATGTGAATGTAATGTATATATGCAAATTTCCCTATATATTTTAAAATTTCCTATATTTGTATAGTCATCCGCTTTGTTGTCCCTTGCTGTCCCCAAACTTGGCAAAAATTTGCCATCCCGAAAACTCATCTCCTTGTCCCCTGTTGTCCTCGTCTTGAAAACTCATCCCCTATCCCCGGTCGTCCCCGTCTTGGAAACTTGGGGTAACACTAGTTTAAACAACTAAAAATTCAAATAATATATGGAATAAATTTAAACAAACTTTAATTATCATTTGTAGAAAGTTACAACATTAGAATATTGTAGCTTGAACTAAATAGCGGCTACATACAGTTTTCCTATAAAAAAATATTTAGTGGGATAGGTGTTTGTTTTATCTCTTGAATAGTTTATGATTACAAGATAGAAATAAATTAACGCTAGGATATCACTATATTAGAGCCTCGTGTATAATTTGATTCCATAATATCTTCCAATCACTTTATCATATGGTGAATAATAGGAATCATAAATTATGACAACCATTAGTGTTCTTCTCATAACTATACATCTCTTGCTTGGTAATTTAAATGTGTGCTACTATATATAACCAAGAACAATCCTTAAACAATTGGATGATAGTGCCTAGCGTTCCAAGTAAATTTATCTCTATTGTCTATTTTATCCAATGACACACTCAACTTCTCATATTCATAAATGACATAAAAAATTCAATAATTAGATTTAATTTTGTGTTCCTCATCACCTACCTTCTACTTAATCCAATGATTGGATCTATGTTTCTTTACATGATCCTATCAACACAATTATTTTCATTGATTTGTTCATAAATTATCCATTATTAGACCAAGTTTTGAATATAGATTGTGCAGACTAGATTGTAATTGAAAATTTAAAAATTGTTAACATCTAGTTATTATTAATGCATTGTGCTATGCAATGTAATCGACACAAATCTATATTCAAGTCATAGGCTAAACTCTTGATTTTATTTGTTCTTCATATCTCTATACTATTGAAATGCCTTTAAATTTTCTTAAACAAGCTTTTATCCCTTTTTCTACATTTTTCTTACATGTTTCAAATATAACTTTTTCTTGTTTAATTCTTGATTTATAAAAATAAATTTATATATCTTTCTAATATCGCTTTCAAATAAGTAATGTGAATTTATGACCTTATGATTGAATAATGTTTGTTAGGAAGAAGAATACGATTGGGTAGTTACAGGGACTTGTTAGGTAATAGATGACATTTTAATTTTAGATAATGCAAGATGGTACGTGAGAGTGAACAATACAACGCATGACATTTGTTAGAGTTTTGAGGATCAAAAGTTCAACACACCTCAGAACTCATATCTTCATTTATTTAGGATCGTTCATTCGCTGCTATAAATCTACTATCTATATCCAATAAATAAAAATATATGTGAAAGTGGTATTACTTATTTTCACCTAAAAAATCTTATTGATTGAATGGGAAACATATTAAATCTAAACTATGCATTCTAACGATTTCAGTAGCTTGCTTACAATCGTGTTCAGTTATGGTTGAACGTGAGACCTTATTTGTGCTATTCATAACAATAATTCTATGCAGGTTCATTTACGACAATTGGTTTACCCCACATACTTCGGCAAGGTTGAAGTTTCCATATTTCTGGGATGTTGAATGTCTGAAAAGTGATTTAAATGATGCCTACACATTTGATGAATTAAGATGAGGGGCTCACTATTCACTATTGAGGATGTGCGTCCAAATTTCAAGGGTTATTTCCCTCTTTTGTAGGTATGATAATTGTCTTGCGCATCAAAAATGAACTTCCTTACATCATCTAGATAAGACCATTGTGAAAAGTGAAAAACTTCTATTATGGACTTGATATTTTTTTATATCAGCCCAAAGTTCATAATTTTTTTTAATTTCAGAAAATATCAATAGTGACTTTTGATGTGAATTTAATGATTTAAATTTGTGAGATTGTAAGAATTTGTCAAACTTTTGAGTATATTTTTAAAACTTAGATGCATAGCAATACCTTTGTACATAGCTTTACATTGTATGAGCTGCCTAGATCTATAGGTTTTTTTTTCATTCATCATGATGGTCAAAGGTGACTTTTGAATGGAACCTTTAATAAAAGACATATACGATCAGTTGCTATGGATTGCATTTGATAATGATAAGAAGTCATACCAAATATGGTTATCATCTTCTTTCCTCCATGGACAATGCACTAGACTCACATTCTACTTCACTAATTGATCTTAATGAATCATCAAGTGGTCTACTAATCTTCTTGCATGTTATGTTGGCAAATATGTTTAGGAAAGTTTTACTACGTATCTTTAAGTCACTAAAATGGGTTGCTTACATTTATCTTTATATTAAATTAAATCTACTTGACTTTTTAAGAATAAATTTATTTATGGAGCAATGTTATTTGATTCAATACAAAAACCTATTTTAGGATCCAAGAACCATGAAAACTAGGAGAATCCTATTAAACCCAAACAAAACCCTGATAGAAACCATAAGTTCCAATATGAAGTTAAACAAAAAAATTACATAGTCATAATTACTGTATCACCAAGCAATACAAACTAATAACCAAACAAAAAAGGTTGAAGCCATAATTCGAAACACCACCCAACCAAATAGTTTACACTAAATTGTACTAACATAAGTAAAGCTAAAAAACATGAGAAAGGGTCAAGGCAAGTTATGCAAGCCTCAAAATTTCCCATATGCATGAACTTACATTTCTCGCATAGGATATTAGAACTAGAAGGGATTTTTCTCTACATCGTCATCTCTATCCATACCCCATCACAACAATCCAAGAACATAGGAATGGTGTCCATGGGCAATGCCACCTTCAAATGTAGAGAAATTCCCTCCACTTCTTATTGGAGATAAAGAAGATGACACTTTATCGCATAAAGATACTCTAGGAAACGATCAAACTTTCCAAGTATTATCTGCTTTATCTTGTGGAAACTTTCCCCTTTTAACTAAGATATTTTATCATTGTCATCTCATCATGATGTCATCTCATTAGTAAGACATCTTGCAAAATGTTCATATGGCTACTGCCATCCAAAACTTGTCATCTCAGTTTGTCACACAAAGACTCCTCCATATAAGGATACCACCCCTCCATTCCTTTTTGCCTTGTCATTAGTTTCAAACCCCTGACAACAATTCCCTTTTCTCACTTCTATTTTTTTTGAAATATTGTCATGTTACTCCTCACCATCATTATGCAAAGTAGGGTTAACCGAAGCCATAAGTTTTCAATCCCCATTATAATTATTGTTTATTTTACTCTCCCCATAGGAGAGTTCTAACATGAGGTGGGGTGTAATCTATGTTTCTCTCACATCTGAGACCCTCAATTTCAAGACCCATGATTGTCATTTGTTAGCCACACTATTACCCTCTATATAGGAATGATTAATAACAAATAGATCAAACCCTAGAAAGAGTTTATGAATATCTCCAATAATTCCTTCTTTGGGCCAATTAGCTTTGGTAATGCCTTTATTAGCTTCAACCATTGGCTTAATGTACCCTTCTATTGCCAAAGTTTTTGTACCAAGTGAAATGGCAAATTTAATTTGCCACAGTAGGATCATGCCCACTAATACATTTGGGGGATTTTTTCGATGGTAACTTCCAACAGAGGATGCCCTTTTAGTGAATTTGACATTTTTTGTGTAATTCTCCTTGATAGACGCAATTTCAACGGTAATGTATTGATTACCATCGTACTTGCGAGGACATCGGGCGATATAACAAAAACAAAAACCAAATCATTTTTTCGTGGATGTAGTGCGAAAACATTGTTCGTGCGAGAGCAAATAGGAGCAGAAGGTCCGACATTTTCTCATACGCCTGTAGACATATAGAGCTCAAACTTCCATTTTGTCACGGTTAAATTCTCTAAATGGGTTGTCAATAATTTCACTTTCAAGGTTGCAAATTTGCCTGCAATTTTTAGGTGACTTCTCTGGGTAAGTGTTATTTTAGCCCTAAAAATTTATGGTAAAATTTCAGATTATTTAGATTTCATTCGTGTGATTTAGAAATTTATGGTCACAGTTGCATTTTTAATATTCATACGTTTGTATTAGACAATGTAATCAATTGAATCAGACTCTATAATCGAAGTTAGAGTATCTGATATGGTAACCGAACCTCATAACTAGAAAACTAAACTAGTTTGAGGTTCTGAGGTTGTGTTTGGAGGGGATTAGAGTAAATTTTTGCATTTTGAGATGTAGTAGAATCAGTAACTAGGTTTTTTGAATTCTTTTACTTAGATCTCAGAAAAGAACCATGGAAAAATCCTAAAAGTTGGTTGTTTGTGAGTTCAACGAGTGCCCTTTCATTTGAAATAGGTTCCAGGGCAGGAGGATGTGGAGTAACAAAGATTTGGGTAAACCCTAGACCAGGCATCGAATGCCACTAGTCAGATTAATGATTTTTGTTACATAACTCCTAGCTGGGTTCGAGTTTTGACTTGAAATTTCATAATTAACCTTCTTAGATGTAGCAATAGAGATCCCAATCGATTTGAAGGGATTGGGAATAGTTTTATGGGTGTTTTGGTTGCAGGTTGAAGCCTAAAAGATAGTAGAACTGGTGAGTGCCAAGATACAGATAGGGGTCTAAGAGATTGTTTGAGTCTTGGATTTTTTTTAAACAGTTAACTCATGATCTGTGGAGTGTGTAATAGAACTAAATGTTAACCTGGTCGAGGTCTGTAACCACTAGAACTCAAGGTGATTGTTGGGTACCCTAGTAGGTTTGTTGTAGCAGAATTGTGACTCTGTGTTTCAGAAGTGTGCATGGAGTTCTTTGTTGATTAAAATGCCAAGTTTTGATAGTTATTAGTTGCTATCCACTTTCAAACCAATGGGACACTCATACATATGATCTCATTGAGCCTAATATATATGGGACACGCACAGACAATGTGGTTTCTCCTTTTACGTGTAAAACCTAGGCAGAATGGAACACAATCTATGATAAGGAACCCATCGTATATTTTGAGATTCCAAAGCTTTCTTGCTTAAGTGCATTATGTGACATGACAAATTGTCTCCAATGAATTGTCAAATTTGTAGTGTTGGATCAGTTGATCCTTAGGAAAGATTGCATGTTAATTAGTAATCCTTTGCATCACTCATGTTTCCCTTTGGGATTTTCAATCATTTATATGTTTGTTCCATTCTTAGGAACTGATTAAAACTTTTGTAAGAGCCCATACAACCAATCTTGGTCAGTTTGAAAGAGGATAGTGAGTGGACAGTAATATATGGATAGTAATATAATACTGAACTATGTCCATATATTATTGTCCACTTACTATCCACTTTCAAACATGAGCAATAATATTGTCAAATTAATATGATTCTCTTTTGAAGGTGTCTTCATAATTTGATTCTTGTTCTAACATAAGGAACAATACCTTTACACCTTGTAGGAACTCACCATTGGAGTCTTCTCTTATAACATATGGACACTAATATAATACTGAACTGTGTCCATATATTATTGTCCACTCACTATCCACTTTCAAACATGAGCAATAATATTGGTTTTGTTATCAGAACTAATGATTTGTGTGTGGAGGCAGGGTGATGGGATGTAGTAGAGTTATGAGAGAACACTCCAATAGTGAGTTTCTCCAAGGTGTGAAGGTTATAATGAAAGTTGATAACAATAATTGATGATATATATATATATATATATATATATATATATATATATATATATATATATATATATATATATATATATATATATATATATATATATATATATATATAAGATAATTAAATTAGTTATCTTATAATTTATTGGATTCATATAATAAGGTCGTGTAGTAGATATATGTGTTGGGATTATGGAAAGATATGTATTGAGAGGGGAGGGGTGAATCAGTACCTTCAAAACTTTTCAAACTGAATCTTTGTAAATATTAATATCACTAACCGACTATATCAATTGCACTTAACATACATCCAAAACATAACTGGAACATAAATGCATGTAATCTAATCAATAAACCTTTCATGAAACTTCATACACATAACTCAAGTATTTTGGTATCGTAGAAACCCTTGTTAGAAGGTAAAAATTGCGGTTGGGATGACACCCACAAAGCTTCACTACTACAGTAACAAAGTTTGTTGGTTAAGGCTACAAGGATTTTGATCACTTCTGGCTATCTTGCCTTATTAGTAATAACAATGAGATCAACTAGATCTACTTGGTTAGAGGTTTTTAGCAACATAATTAAGTGTGCACTCAGTTAGGAGATTTACAAAAGAACTGTTAAGCTCACTCTGTTAAGAGATTTAAAGTCTACTACAATGGTTAAAGAGTAACCGTAGGATTGATTTGTAAATAGCAATCTACATGCCTGATTCAGATCTGTAATGTACTTATTTGTTATCACCTTAATGTGATTGATCTGTTCATTGTATACTGTTCGACAGCCCTTTGTTTTTGATAAACTGAATGTTCTGTCAATGCTTCTCAATCATAACCCTGTCTAATCTTCAGATGTCTTCCAATCTGATGGCTACAACATGTGTGGTGATACTTGTCAAAATGACATCCTTACAAATTGTATATCAAATTGATCTTGACCTAATAAGGGTTTAGACACTATCTTAGAAGACCTAAGATCAATGGTAGAAATGAATAACCTCACTAGTAAATTTTAGCTTGTTTTTCGACGAGGTTTAGTCGATTTTTAGACGCCAATTGGTTGGCCAAACGACCATAACGGCTGTCGAAGTTTTTTTGTCGATAATATGACACATAAAACCTCCGTCAAAATTGTGACATCTAGAGTGGTCGAATTATCGATGGCTATGATGTCGAAATAATCGCTTCAACCTGGAAGAATTATTGGCTATACCATTTATCTTTACGACCAATGTTGGTCAAAAGAGGTGTCGAAATTGTGACTACAAGTTGTCAGAATAATCGTCGACTATATAGCACTCTTGTCGATATGTCTGTTCTTTGTTCGTTGAAAAAGCAACAGAAAATTTAATTTTATATATATATATATATATATATATATATATATATATATATATATATATATATATATATATATATATATATATAAGTACAGCAATATTATGTCGATGTTGTTTACAAACAGTCACTTTTCTATCGTTGGTGTTTATATTACTAACAATTGCACCCCAATAAGATGCAATGGTTACGCTGATAGGAAGATATACCTGCATTTTGTTGAACAGTTGTGTGTTCCTTGTTTAAATTTCAATATTTTGCAAATATGGCTTCGAGGACACTATAAGCATATAACATACCATGAAACCACAATTCATTAAAATATTGGAGCTTTATGCCAGTAGATTTTTTGAGCCGGGGACAAGTTTGTTTTTTAGCCATGTATAGATTTCCCCAAAAACAATTATTGAAAATATGGCAATGGACTTAACATTGTGGTTTCAAGGCCGCTGATTAGGAAAAACCATGGAAAATATTGCTCTCAAATATATGCACATTGATTAAGGCGAGTTACAAGAAAGAATAACTACCAAAGGGATTATGAAGAATGATAAGAGAGAATAGATCCACCACTAATGTCCAACCCACTCATTTTTTTCAATACTACAGAAACTAAGATAAAGATAAATCACTTTCTTGACATAGGACTTTTCATATATCCAAAGATCACAACCATACCAAAGGCTTAATAACATAGTTTGATATGATATGATTTGAACTAGACTGAGAAATTAAGTCACAACAATATTGAGTCTAAACACAAATACTAATATAGCATATTCTTTTTCATTAAGATTGGATCCATAAAATAAAGAGTTCTCCCTCTTAAATAAACCGATTCCCATTAAATAAGCTTTTCCATTGTAACAAAAAAATTCTCACCCTTGATACCATGTGCAAAAAATCCATAATGAATTAGTTTAAACTACTCGAGTGCACAATGTCCTTTCAAGAACATATAATTGAGTTGTATACCCAGTCAATATGCATAGAATTGTTAAGAGGACATATTTGTGAAGGTTTTATAGACGTAGGTTACTGAATCATCTCCTCTGCACTAGTACTCAATCTGGAAACCCTCGTATGTATATAGCCACTTTAGCAAATCTCCACATCTAGAAAATCTCCACAAAATCCTTCTGGCCTCCACTGCATATACGTCTTCTCAGAATCTAAAAACTCTGGTCCATCATTGATTCTCATCAATGTACCAATTTGGATAGTAAGTCTAATTTAATTTGTCTGTGGACTGAGACCTTAGATTATTGAGCTTCTCTTTGTTTCGAGAAGAGTATAACATTCTCTACTTAACAGGGCCAACCACGTGAAGGTGGAAGCTCATCTGGCCCCTCCTAGGAGCCTCTTATGACCCTTTACGACATTTTAAGACCTCTAAGATGTATTCTTAGGGATCGTAAAGGGTTGTAAAGGGTCATAAGGGGTCTTGGAACACAATAGTTGAGAAACATAATTGTAGGCATCATGGTCACAATTTTTTGGAGACAACGTAATTGAGTGGTATACCAGATGATGAAGAGCAACTTCTGCTCCTCCGGTTCCAAGTTGACATTGCGGGATCCAAAGACCATAGATAAGAATAAATTTAGAGAGCGGAGGAGGGCCATAACGAAAAAAATAATACAGGACAAACCTCAAGTTAAATGAGGCAGCTACAAACATTTTAATAGATTTTTATTATTAAATAATGAAATTTGCATATACTAGTGTTCTAAGCACCCTCATTACATGATTTATTATTGTAAGCGTCCTTTGACTTACACATCTAGAAAATGAAACTACAACCTATTGGGATTGAGACAAACCTTATAAAACAACAACTAAGAAGGATCGCTTGCCAACATTTGTTGAATACATTTGTTGGAGGACTTTGTATTCATGAGCAACAGATGTATTTAACAGATGTTGGCAAACAATCCTTCTTAGCTACTATTGTTTTATAAGGTTTGTCTCAATCCCAATAGGTTGTAGTTTCATTTTCTAGATGCGAAAGTTAGAGGGGGCTTACAATAATAAATCATGTAATGATGGGGTTTAGAACACTAGTATATGCAAATTTCATTATTTAATAATAAAAATCTATTAAAATCTTTGTAGTTGCCTCATTTAACATGAGGTTTGTCCTGTATTATTTTGGTCGTTATGGCCCTCCTCCACTCTCTAAATTTATTCCTTATCTATGGTCTTTGGATTCCGTAGTGTCAACTTGGAATCGGAGGAGCAGAAGTTGCTCTCCATCATCTGGGTATACAACTCAATTACGTTGTCTCCAAAAATTTGACCATGATGTCTACAATTATGTTTCTCAGCTATTGTGATATCTACATTTATGTTTCTCAGCTGTCGTGTTTATGTGCATATTTTTTATGTGTTTGGGAAGACATCTTTCTAGCCCGGGCCTGGATCCTTTGGCAATTAGCTTCATAATAATGAAGTAGATGACAGATGAGCAATTAGCTTCCCAAGAAAAATCTCATAAATGCACTATGTGTACCCCAATTCATGTGCCCTCTGTGCGTACTCAAAAGAAATATTTGAAACAACAAGGGTAAGGCTAACCTTACCCTTGTTTCAAATATATCCTTTGAGTACGCACAGAGGGCACAGGAATTGGGGTACACAGAGTTCATTTATGAGAATTTTCTTGGGAAGCTAATTGCTCAGCTCTCATCTGCTTCATTTATTATCAAGCTAATTGTTGAAGGATCCAAGCCGAGGCTAGAAAGATGTCTTTTCATTCTATTTAAGCCATATTCTTTGTTCTTGTCAAACTTCCTTGGTACGGTAGGCCTGCTCTCTGCAGTACTCTTCTTCAATTTGTGTTCGACGATAAGCATCTTCTTCTTCTTCCTAATTGCAGCTAGAGCTTCCTTTTCATCAGGATTCAACTCTACTTCCCCCATCTCATCATCCTCGTCCACTCATCCCGATTGATTGATCTCTCAAGGACCTTGTATTCAACAGATGTTGGCAAGCGATCATTCTTAGCTGTTGTTGTTTTATAAGGTTAGTATTTACAATTAGTTTATTAGAGTTAGGAGTCTATTTCAAAGGCATCCACATGAAGTGGAGTGGGTGTGGTCGAATTGATGTATCAAGGAATAGATGGAATAACCAAGAAAACACTATACGTTAAATCATGTGATTGATAGCAGATTGGGGCTCACCTGAGCCATAAACATGAAGAATTATTGTAAAAAAAGATGTAAACCATATATATGCGCACTTGAGGCAAAGAGAAGTTACGCCATATCCATATTAAAATATTAGTTACAATATGAAAATACTAAACTGACTAATTCCTGAGCTCATCTCCGCATATGGTCGCAACAAAGATATGCGATTACAATATAGAGAAGGCATCGTAAAATTATAATTTCAGCATTTGCCCTAGCCTGACACGTTTTGCACTCAAATCCTTCATAGCGGATAAGTGGAGATGGGCGGATAGATGCAGATGAGTTGTCATCAACCCAACTAAAGTATCTGCAACCATTATTTCCCGGTGATGCCCAGTCTACATTAGTCCTTATAATATAATGAATAGTATTTACATTAGAAACATTAAATATATACACATTAGCAACCTTTTTTCTATTTGGGCAGCACCAAAATTATTGTCCAAGGTTGTTTTGTGCCTGTGAAGTCTTCAACACACACTACCCACCGCCACATTGACATTTTGATACATTGAGAAGAGTCATCAAGCCTATATCAATAATATTTCACCGCACCATCGTTACTACATTTATTATTTTTATATGGAATACACCAAGGAGTACCATCAGAAATATTAACCATTTACAATAATGAAAAGTAAACCTAAATCAAATAGCTCATTTTTTTATCAGCATGTGTAGTCTCTGTGTATATGAAAAATGAAAGAAATATCAAGCTGAAATAAAATAGTGAACAAAATAGTATTCCACATAGAGTGGATGAAATATACCATCAAAAGAAGGTGACAAAATTTTGTCACGAAGCACAGACAGGAAATAAAAAAGGGACAAAAGATAAGAAATAAGAAAAAACATTACGACTATAGAAAAATAATTTATACTATAATAAGAAAAAGAAACACTCTTTGTCAACAATTTTCAAAATCATTAGGACTATAGAAAAATAATTAAGACTATACAAAATCAAATTTTAGAAATGGATGGTTCTGATGCTTTGCCATTACAACAATTGATCATTCATCATTTGGTATTGTGTATTCCATTTAAGTATGTCAACAATGTTCAAAATCCTGTCACCAAGCACAGACATAGGAAATAAAAAATGGACAAAAGACAAGAAATAAGAAAAATCATTAGGACTATAGAAAAATCAAGTTTTAGAAATTCACAGTTCTAATATTGCTTTGCCATTACAACAATTGAGCATTCATCATTTGGTACTTCTTGGTGTATTCCATTTAAGTTTTTCAGCTGTCGTGTTTATGTGCATGTTCTTTACATGTTTGGCTTCTCTCCCTCGCAAGCGATACGGTGATAGGTAATTGATTTGAAAGCATAATGATTTGATAGCTAGAAGGTTGGTTAGTAGATTCCGGTCGCTTCTTTGTAGAGGGTTGTCTATTTGGAGTATGTTGGCAAGTTGACTATACTGTTGTATATGACTTAACATAGTGTTGCCATTAAGGCAACAAAGTCATATAGTGTTTTGGAGTCAACACACATGATAAAAAGATCAAAAATTGGCTAAGTACAGAAGACTGGACAGTTAACAGAGCACCAATAGATCAGAGCATCAGTGCACGTGCGTATGATTGAGTTATGGTATGCGCCCTTGAAGTTAAGCTTCTATATATGTATTCATGATAAGTCTAAGAGCGCATGATCAGATGAGACCGTATGAGAAAGATACAGACAGTTGAAGAGGTACAACCAGTGAATGCCAAAATAGAGCAGTGTATGCAGCCGACTATTGGTAATTTGATTAGCAACTATAATATTGTTTTGTAAAGGCTATGCGCCTATTGTAATTCGGTTATAGACATGTAATTAACTTTGTTTGTGAACATGCTTGAGCCAATTCACTTGGAAGTGTTGTATGTAATCGGTTAAAAGGTCGACCTAGTTAGTTATTTTGTATGTGCATCTAAATATTAGATGCGCCTTTGTAATTAAGCACGGAAGTGGATAGAGAGTTGAGATAAGCAGAGCAGAAGTATGCGAAGAGTTGTTAAGATATATTAGAGCTTTGCAAGAGGTCAAAGCATCAACGCATCAAATGAACTGATCAGACAAGCATTGTCACAGTGCCAGTTCATCCAAACAGATATAGTGTGTATTTGTTATGTGAAGGTTATTGTAAAGACAACTCCTAACATGGTTAAGAATCTTCTAACAAGGATCATAAGACACTAGTACAAAATATTAGTGGGTGTCAATTCCCATTGGGGTTTTTACCTCTTTGGGTTTCCCCATAACCATATTGGTGTTATGTGTTTTGTTTATATATCTTGCTTATGTTAATGTTCATTTCAGTACTTAAGCATTCAAATTAAGTTTCAAGAGTAAAAGTAAAAAGATTAAACATAGTGAACACCGATTCACCCCCCCCGCCCCCTCTCAGTGTTCCCATTCCTAACAATTGGTATCAGAGCTCTGGTCCTCAGCAAAGAAGTTTAACCACTTGAGGAGATCATGGACAAGACATAAATTAAACATCTGAAAAGAAATCTTGAAGCTGCTCTTGAAGACCTGGACAGATCTGAAAAAGAAATTGAAGAACTAAAAGAAAAAGTCAGTGATGCTCAAGCAGTCATCAAAAGGCTAATAAAAGATTTGAAAGAATGCTCTATCAGTGATTTAGGGATAATGATCAAGAAGTTGAATGAAGAAAATTCATCCCTGAAAGAACAGATTGAAGAATTGGATGATAAGCTAACGAACAATCAAGATGTCTATGAAGAACATATCAAGGAGAACCTTCAACTGAATGAAGAATTAAGGCAAGCAAACATGGAAATCTTGGAGCTAAGAAACAACAAAGAAAGCTTGGAATCCGAATTGAAAGAGGCAAAGAATCACATTGATAAGTTACACACCAGCTCTGATTTGATAGAGTCACAATTGTATGCTTGAAGGCTTAAAGGAGATACTAGCTGCATTGGATACAGTGAAGCACAAAACCAGATTGATGAGATGTGAGCAAGGATGAAAGCACCAAAAGACTCTACTGATACTAAGAAGACAAAAGATCAGACTAAAGATAATGTTGAACCACCTAAGGATGAGCGCAAGCCAGTAGACCGCACTTGTTATGCATGTAACAAGCATGGACATATAGCAAGGAACTATAAAGAGGTAAGACCTTTCAATGGTTACTGTTACTCATGCAATAAATTTGGTCATAAAGCTATGAATTGTAAGACAAGTCAAAAAAACAAGACTCAGCATAATCAGAGAAATTAGAATCAGCCAAATGTAAGAAATTCTCAAAATGGTACATGTCAGATATGTAACTATAATGGTCACTCAGCTAGACAATGTAAAATGGTAACCCATGTCAATGCGCCAAGGAATATAAGGCCTCCAGTTATTTGTCACTCTTGTAACAAGGCTGGACATATCTCAAAGTTTTGTAGATCAAGAACGCAAGGTCAGGAAAGCCCTAAAAAGCCTGAAGAATCAATATTGGACACCGAAGGAGAAGTCAAGTTTGTAAAATCTTTAGATGATGCGAGCATGATTTGGTCACAAGCGAAGAAGGATAAGGTTGATGAACATGTATTGGATGCATCTAGAGTGGACGCACCCTCTACATCTGGATGAATGGCCCTCAGGGTCATAGGGGGAGCTAATTAGCTCTAAACCCTTGCGCAGACGGTATACTCACCCTCAGAGTATGTGCCTTTGGATTTAACCTTTTGGAGACTAATAGAGGCTGTGTGCAAGAGCGCACTTCCTGATTGATAGCAGAATGAAAGTTGGAGATTTTTAATAAAAGTCTGGTTTATGCAACAAGCATTAATGGCAGAATTTTTACTTTAAAGTACACCGAAGCGTGTAAATCACTCATTGCATTCAAATTTAGAGCGATTGAAGAGCACAAAAGCCCTAGCAGTTGATTGTGAAGGATTGTAGATTGATTCACCAACGAAGCAGTGTGTTTGATCGGTTGTGGAAGCCCTAATCTGTCGTGCCGATTCAGAAGTTCTTGGAAACCATTAGGAAAGCGATATACAAGTGATGGATACTCCTATTGTATTTGATGTTGTGGAGAAGAAAAGATATGTATTCAAGAGGCACCCGTTCAAATCTACATTAGATGACCTAGAAGGGGCATTCTCCCGCACTCCTATGGGTGTTATGCATGTAGAAGACATCCGTGCATACATATACTGTAAGAAAGAACAAATAGGTCTTGACAGAATTAGAGCGCACATTGAGACCATAATGAAACTAGATAAAACCTTCCTTGATGAGTTTGCGCAGTTGGGAAACCATCCTATAGTGGAGTATGCTATGACATATGAGTTCTATGAATCAGAATGGATCAAGATCCTATTAAGCAGAATTCATGAAGACCTATTTTTGATAGGAGAAGTCCCAGTAAGAATCATAGGAGATCTCATTCATGAGATGACAGGTCTCTCTAAGAAAGGCGTCGTTCTTCCAATGGGTAAGGATGTAAGAAAACTTGTTGAGCAAACTTGCAAGTCAAGAAGTGATAGGTGCGGAATGACCATTGAGCCTATAGAGGAGAAAGACATCAAGTTGATGTCTATGATACTAGGATATAAGTTTGAGCATACCAGCAGGGTGAACAGTGTGTCAGTGGCCACAATTCTTGCAACAATAAGACTTGTGAGAGAAAATGGTGAGTTTAATTTGTGCGATATCCTGCGCGCACAACTGATAGACAACATTAAGGCCATTAAACATGACAAGACCAAAATATTCAGATTTGGGTCTTTGATCATATACATGTACTTCCACATAGTTGGAAAGGTCTCAGACTTGTATTTGGACAAAAGTTTACCCACAATGCCACATATATCTCTTAAGGCATCTAGTGAGAGTACCCTAAAGGATTACATGACAATGGAATTGAAAACATTCAGAATCAGAATGTAGATGAGGTATAGAATACTAGAGAGTATTGTAGAGAAGTACAAAGACACCATTTGTTTCATGGTAGAAACTGACACTACTTGTATGGAAGCAGTGGAGCCAAGAACAAAGTGGATCCATCCACTTGGATATGAGGTTGACGAACAAGTCCTAGAAGCATATGCACAAGTATTGCTATCAACCACTAAGGACCCTAATGAACCAAGGTGGGGGACCTATGAAGAGAAAACAAGAGAAGTTGATGCTATTTTGAATAGCACAACAACTAAAAGAAAAGTAGCCAAGGTTACTTATGAGATATTGAAAATTCATGGTGTAACTCAAGCAGACCTTGACAAAGCAAGACAAGAAAAGATTGCTTTGTGAATTGAGAGCGCATTTGCTGCAAAAGAAAAAACTGATGATCCTAAGTTAAAGAAGGTCAAAATAGAGAAAATTGAAGATCCTAAGGATAAACAGGACAAAGCTGATGTTGCCCCTCCTGCGCCCACTGAAACAATTGATCTTACAACTCCTCCTGAGTATAAGGCAATGCCTAAAAAGAAGAAAGAGATCAACACCAGTCATCCATCCTTGTGAGTAACAAGAAGCAGGAAGATCACTCAAGCACCTCCTGAGGTAGGTTTTAGACCTAGTCTTAAAGTGTTGAGTGTAAGGATTGTTGATGAAGGCATGATAGATCAAGTAGGAAAATTCTATGAGAAATACAGTGAAATAGAAAAATCAGAGATTCATGAAATGATCATCAAACACATGTTAAAGTTTAAAAGGACAATCCTAGAATTAAAGACAATGATTCCAGACAATGTGTGGAACATCTTGGAATTCCTAAAAAGACAAGCCATTGAAGAGGATCAAAGGATTAGAGAAAAGACTTTAGATGAAATCCTACTAGTATGTTCTCTAGAGGAGAAAACGTTGTTAGATATGGTGAAGCTGCACCTTAGAACTAAGACAAGAACCTTACATATCATGGATAAGAACTATGAGCTAGTTGCAAAGGAAACAGAGAAAGCCTTTGAGAAGGTTTTCATGAACAGGCACATGTACGTACCCACCTACGGCGCCCATAGCTCAAGTGCCCACAAAGGAAGTCAAGGTGGCAGAGCCCACTAATGTACCAGTGACAGGTCCTCAGGACTCAACACCTGTAGTTGCAACACATACAAAGGTAGATAAGTCTGCGCCCATAACAGAGACACAAAAGGAGAACACTATCATCATTGATAATGTAGGAATAGCCATGGTGGCCTCAGATATTGATCTGGATAAGTTTGAAGAAGCTTTTTTGAGCACTCGAGGCTGAGAATCTATGTGGTAACACTCCTCTTAATCAACAAGAAGTACTAATTGAGGATGAGACAGAAGTTGAAGGAGAAAAAGAAACAGAAAAAGAAATAGAAAAAGAAAAAAAGAAGAAAAGGAAGTAGAAAAAGAGAAAGGAGAGGTAGAGATGAAAGATAATGAACAAACAGATGAGCAATCTGTTGAAATGCCAAGCAAAGTAAAGCAAGAAGTGTTGGACAACACTCCCATCACTCCATGCATCATTGTTGACAAGATTGACACCAGACACCACCAGTTTGGATTCTTGGGGAGAAGAAGACCTGATCAAGATCAATGTCTTAGCTATGGAGAAGGCCAAAGAGAAACAAGTGATGAGGAATCCCCTATTTGTTGAGTCAGTGAACATCTTGAACAACCTTCTACCTTCAGACAAGAAAGTGTCTAAGGTTTATTCAGTGGATGATGTGAGCACAATTCTTTCAAATTTTAAAACAAACTTTTCTAGCTTGGAAGAATCTGCATCCCTAGTTTCAGAGGAAAAGTATATGAAGAAGAGGCTCAGTGAATTGGTCAGTAACTTTGCACTTGACCTAAGTTCCCTAAAAATTGGTCAAGCATCCTTGAAAGAGTTTGCAACAAAGGGCATGAAGATTATTACAGACTGCATGAACCAAGACAAGTTAACAACTGATCTATACTAGAAGATCCAAGAGGTAGAGGCTAGAGAATGTGAGGAAGTCTGTGGAAGATCCCTCCACTGATGTCAATATGTGTAATAATGTATATAAAGGGCAGATTGACAAGATTGAAAGAGTAGAAAAGGAGATGTCTAAGATAAGGACAAGGCAAACACACCTAAGGAATGCTCTTGCACCCTCCCTAGATGTGCTTAATCAGAATATCAAGGAGATCGATGCCACCATGGTGACATATGATCAAGGTCCTAGCTCAAATTTGGAGAAGATGGAGAAGCTGACTTATGCATTATGCGCCCATCTCCAAACAGTCAATGCACTGATTGCATTCTGGAAGCAAGAGATCCACAAATTGCAGATAGCATATCCGAATGTAATTTCCCTGTAAGTACTTGTAGAGATTCAATTTTTTAGCACCTTTGTCATTAATGTCAAAGGGGGAGTATGTATAGAATATGGAGTTATAGATATGTAAAGAAGATGTATAGTAATAAGATTAAGGGAGATATAAGTTAGAGTTTTTGTATAAGAGGACAGATAGTAACTTTGCCATATTCCTTTGTTGCCATCAATGACAAAGGGGGAGATTGTTGGCAAGTTGACTATACTGTTGTATATGACTTAACATAGTGTTGTCATTATGGAAACAAAGTCATGTAGTATTTTGGAGTTAGCGCACATGATAAGAAGATAAGAAATTAAGTACAGAAGACTGGACAGTTAACAGAGAACTGGTAGATTAGAGCATCAACGCACGTGCATATGACCGAGTTATGGTATGCACCCTTGAAGTTAAGCTTGTATGTATGTATTTATGCTAATTCTAAGAGCGTATGATCAGATGAGACCGTATGAGAAAGATACATACAGTTGAAGAGGTACAACCAGTGAATGCCAAAATAGAGCAGTGTATGCAGCCGACTATTGGTAATTTGATTAGCGACTATAATATTGTTTTGTAAAGGCTGTAGGACCCCTCCATTTCCCTCATCTTGGTAAGAACGCCCTGGTTAGCACTACAGTTATTTCTTGCAAAACTTTCCGTAGATTTTATGTGAAGTTATTAAATATCTTGATTGTAGTTCGTCAACTTAATTAGAATAGATTCATCTTCAAATGAATTCATGAAATATGTTAATTTAAGACATAGTTTTGAAGTAATATTACCTTTAGTTAACTATTGTGGTATTAGAACATGAAGGTGTAAACCTGTGCTTACATGATAGAATTAATATTACTCTAAGATGCTTGGAAATTCCATCTAAAATTATGATAAAAGAGCTTATGTGGATTAGAATATTGCCCTAATGAATAATTATGGTTAAGCTAGGAAATGATGTACAAATGAAACTCTTATTGCACTTTCATGTAATTATGGATTTAATAGTTAATTCAATTTGTTCAAAGTTTAACATTGAAGAATTGGAAAATGCTGACAAATCAGATTAGACAATTAATTGCTATGAACTAGAGGTGAAACTGCAATGAATGGTTAGGTTACTTAACCTTGAGTTAAAATGAGAAGTTTGAAATAACATTGATAACTATTTTACCATAGTCCCTAGTATACCCTGAGGTAGGATTAATAACGAAGGGTTGATAATTAGGTGACTTTAACTTTAGGTCACGATGTTTATTCAAAATTAATCTTACTTTTGGGAATTGAGAAGATTATAATTTCTTGATAGAATAAGATTGGTTCAATAAAGCAAATAGTGACGATTTCATAGATTGGAATTATGGATTAATTGTAATTTGAAGCATTTTGAAATCTAGTATCATGAGAGAATTGATGGATTCTTTAGAGGATAACTCGTAACCTAACTTGAAAGTGTATTGATAAAATGAAAGTTAAGTTTTAATTGTATTTTGATCATGCTCTGATTATTATGGGAATACTGATAATTACATTGAGTGTGTAGGACTAAAACCATGGAAAGGGGAAATCAAGCTATTCTGTTGTGCCTCCCATGACACCAAAATTTGTGTCCTAAAAGGGGACTAGGCTTATTGTGACGTGTCTTATTTTTTTGTGAAGAGGAAGGGGTTATGTGAATGTTTAATTTTATTATTTCCTTGTGGACCTTGTCATGTAGGAAAGTGATGTGTTTTTGGAGTTGTCTATGACACTTGTAATGTGAATTTAGTTGCATTTTCAATTTACTTGGTATTAGGAAGTTGTCACTATCCTACTCTAGTACAAATTGGTCTTCCCCATACCTCTGCCTTGGTTAGGACCCACATGGGAAGTCACATCTCCTTAGATCTCGGATTTCACTTTTTGGTGGGGTTTTGAGGGGTCATATTGACCCCTAGGGAGTTGTTTTACACAAAAATAGTAGGCCCATGGGTTATACCTATGGGTAAGGGTCTTTTTTAACCATGGGACACCCTAGAGCCACCTTGGGAAGCCCTCCAAAAGCAGGCTTTTGTCAAATGACGAAAATCAAACTCACATGTAAAACTTCATGAGTCAAAAAGTTTCCAACTCTCTTCCCCATTCACCTTTTTTCAATACCACCTTAGGAAAGTTGTAAGGTTTTGGGTAGGTCACCCAATGGGAAGCTAACAACTCTTCCAAGGGCATGGGAGAGTGTGAGAAGCCTATTTAAGTGGCAAAACTTAGATGGTGTTGCCCAATCACCCACTCTCCAACTTTGGAGACAATCTAGGAGTTAGGGGAAAGTTAGAGAAGAAAAAGGGAAGAAAAGGGAAGACTCATTAGATCTATCTACCATAACTTCAGGTGAAGGTATGTGCACCTCAACCTCCATTAATGGAGTTTATGCATTTCATGAGTTCATATGAGTAGGAAGGTATTTCAGTTTGTATGTGTGTTGTGAGTTGTAGTTATGCTTTTTGTAAGTCCTTGAGTTCATCCATGCGAGTATTGGGTGGGCAAAGTGTTTGGGATCTCTTGTGTCGTAGTGATAAACGTGTTTGTTAGGTGAGCTAGAGATGAACCATGGTTGTTTTTGCTTGAAGTTCTTATTTTCCTTCTTGTTGAGTGGGTCTTAGTAGATCCTTGTTGTGAATGGCCATGTAAGAAAAAAAAAGAAAGTTGTTTTAATCCTTGTGTGAGGCCAAGAATGACGTATATGTTGTTTCATGAAGTAATGTGATGTGTGCAATATTTGAGGGATGTATGGGTTTTTCTCGATGGCTTGATTTCCCCTTGCTCCGGGGTTGGCTAGGACCTACGAGGTCTCATGATGCCATATGGTAGGGAGGAGAGTACCATGGTTTTGCTAGTCGGTTTTGTTTTCTTGCAGGTTTTTCAAGATATCTTGGTTGGACCAGGCTAGGGCTATGAAAGAATGTAGTGTTGTGAATTCCCTCAATGTGGTTTTGGATGTAAAGTGTACCTTGTAAAAATGTAATGAGTCTTTGTCTCATCTATTTCTTCTTGTAAGATCTTGTAAGATAGAGTCTTTTTGTAAAGATTTGTAGTGTGTGTAAGAAGTGACATGCTTTTAAGTTGTTAAAAAAAAAAAATGCTTAATGATGTATCTCTTTGATTGTAATTGTAAATTGTAGAAAGAGTAATGTTCATTGTTTATTTATGTGCTTGTGATAATATGTCCGTACTAGTGCTTGTACTGCTGTTGTAAAATGTGTTTAGAAGAGTTCTTAGTAAGCTATACACTTTTCACAGATATATATGTTAATACTTTTAAAAAAAAAAAAATAGTTGTGTTTTTGCCTAAGGAAATCTGGGCATGACAAAGGCTATGCGCCTATTGTAATTAGGTTATAGACATGTAATTAACTTTATTTGTAAACACACTTGAGCCAATTCACTTGGAAGCGTTGTATGTAATCGGTTAAAGGGCTGACCTAGTTAATTATTTTGTATGCGCATATAAATATTAGATGCGCCTTTGTAATTAAGCATGGAAGTGGATAGAGAGTTGAGATAAGCAGAGCAGAAGTATGCGAAGAGTTGTTAAGATATATTAGAGCTTTGCAAAAGGTCAAAGCATCAGCGCATCAAAGGAACTGATCAAACAAGTAGTGCCACAGTGCCAGTTCATCCAAGCAGATATAGTGTGTATTTGAGATCAGAAGGTTGTAGCCTTCACCATTTGAGCAGTGAGCTCTAGGACAGTGTGTCCCCACCCCTAACAGGGTTATTGTAAAAGACTCCTAACAGGGTCTGACCCTTAACAAGGTCACTGTACTAAAAGCATTGTAAAGACAACTCCTAACAGGGTTAAGGATCTTCTAACAAGGATCATAAGACACTAGTACAAAATATTAGTGGGTGTCAATTCCCACCGGGATTTTTACCTATTTGGGTTTCTCCGTAACCATATTGGTGTTGTGTTTTGTTTATATATCTTGCTTATGTTAATGTGCATTTCAGTACTTAAGCATTCAAATTAAGTTTCAAGAGTAAAAGTAAAAAGATTAAACATAGTGAACACTAATTCACCCCCCCTCTCAGTGTTCCCATTCCTAACAGAGTACACTTAATTTCTCTGCAATTTTGGAGTACACTGTCCCGTAGGTACAGTAGAAACAACAACCTATTGATTTGAAAGTTTAGACTATGATCTTTGTTTGGTGATAACGTAGGAACATTTCCAGGCATTAGTTTTACTTGTTTATGCAAGACCTTTGTTGTTTTTGTTGTTTGTGATACCAAAGGAGTAACTGGTATTGTGGAGACAGTGACTGGCCAGATTGTTCCTGTAAAAAAGTTACAAAACTGAACCAACGACATGTTTACAACAAAAAACAAATTACAAAACTGAACCAATGGCATGTTAATTCACAATTTTTTTTTACAAAATTGAACCAATGACATGTTTACAACAAAGAAATAGAATGATAATAATATGCTGAAAATTCTATTATGTTTATTACACGCCAAAGGACCAATCCCAACAATTCTTAAACATACTTTATTTGATATGATGAATTCTTAATAAAGGTCTAATTCTATAGACTGCTAGCACGAAGGAAGATTTGACCTAGCCAAGTCTTCCTTGTACCACAAAAAAAATTGTTCATAACTATGTCTACTCTAACCTTAATTGTTTAAGAATTCATCAAATCAGATAACATATGTTTAAGAATTGTTGGGAGTTCTATTAGACCTTTGTTGTAAACATGTCATTGGTTCAGTTTTGTAAATTTGTTTTTTTGTGTTAAATGCATTTAAATGGAACTTTAAGCATAGTAATAATATGCTTAATCTATTAATAATTGGCATATTAAATCTATTAGTAAGTCGAAGTCTTTGGTTTAAATCACTAGACAATCAAAACAATGGTAGCAGAGTTATGAAGAGCACTTTTTTGGATGATAGCATCTCTTTTTAGGGTATTACTAATTTCTAACTGTGTTGTTATAATTTTTATTTTTTTTGGTAAAAGGCCAAGGCCAGAATTTTATTGAACATATAAATAGATATACCAAAAATACCCCGCTCAGTGCAGGCGCTGGTAGGGAAGAGCGGGGTTGAGAAACCCTCTACCCTAGCTTGGGATCATAGTCCGGATTCTAATACATTATGTGTTGTTATAATTGTTATTTTTCTTGAATTGAGCTTTATTAACAAAGAAAAGAATATAAACCAATATTATTTTTATTTGTCAAATTGAACACTTAAATCTAATACTATTGGCAGGAAAATACTGGACATCATCAGATACATAACAAAATATAAAACTTAATAGAAATAAAAATAAACAAAATGGTTACAAAGATGAGAATATGTCGTTAGAATAATGGGAGATAATAGAAATATTAAGTCAAATGAATTTCCAAGACAAAATAGAAATCATGTTAATGAAACAACAATTAATCTTGTCTAGTAACAACCCTTATGTGTGCCACAAAACTAGTGATGAAGAGAAGATAAAAGAGAGATCTCAATGTTATTATGGAGATCAAAATACTATTATTGTATGACATAGATAGACACAATTTGAGAAGAAGAGGATAGTACATCTCTATCATGAAAATTCGGTGACAGAAAAAGAAATGCAGTGAGAAGACAATATACAATGAAAATTTGAATTGGAATGATAGTGAGATAGAATGTGAAGAAGTAAAAAAGAACAGGAAGCAAAAGATCAAAACAATAATATCAAAGATGCATGTCAAAGAAGATACCTTAAAGAGATTTGAAATTTTAAAAATAGTGATTACCATACCCAATGAAGATCAACAATGTATTGGTGACATCAAGAATATGAGAAACTATGTAGTGAACAATGAGATAAACATGATTAAAACAATGAACATAAAGAATGTCAGTTTCCTCTTAAAGAAAATTAGATTTTTGTAAAGAATAATGAGCCTTAAAGAGGAAACATTAGCAAAAGAACAATGGAAGTAATGTCAAGGGCATAAATATCAACTTTTAGTATTATCATCTTGATCCCAATAGATCTTTAACTAATATGCTTTGGTGACAAATTCGAGTCAACCCTCGAGAGAGATGATCAAATGAATATGCTTCTAGGGACATTAATGGTGCAGGAGCACCTAGGTAAGGCTAATTAGTGACCTAGGGGCTTCTAATTAAGTTTTGGCTTGTAGGGGTTCTAGCCACACCACTAGTGGAATAATAGGATTAGATAGGTCTGAGGATGTGTAGAGGTTTATAGTGGAGGTCTTGTTATGTTTATGTGACCTCTATGAAGGGAAGTGCCAATTTGTGTATGTGACCTTTGTGAAGGCAAGTGCCAATTTGTACCCAAGTTACCAATATTGTGGCAAAAGTGGGAATGAAGCATTTAGGGGTCAAATTGGGCAAAGAAGTGCACAAGTGGCCTATGTGAGGTCTAAATAGCCTAACTAAGTCATGGTTAGGGTCTTATGGTGTTTGAACAACAAGTTTTGAACCAAAATCCCAAAGGTTGTAACAAGTTGTCAATGTTGTCATTGACAACATTGACAACATTTGTGCAAGGGAGCATTTTCGAGTAAGATGGTTATGTAAATGTCTTAAACCATCGAATTAGGGATCAGATCAACTATAAGAGGCCTCCCTCGACCTGTCCAAAAGGTTGGGGGGAAAAACATTTGGAATTAAGAAGATTTGCAGAGTAACACGGTTTCAGTGAATTCTTGAGTTTTTTTGTTTCTTTGTTTTCAATTGATTAATGGATTAGATAGCTTGCAGTGTCTATTGGACAAGTTAGTACAGGTTGTTTTGTGATTCTGTGTTGTGTTTGGTTTGAGTTTTAAAGCATTCCAACTAGTTTTGTTAATTCTTTTGTTAAGTACACTGTCGATGGTCTGAATCAGGTAGGTTGAACAAATGGAGTCTTAGCTCATCATTCCACATTCAGTTTTGTACGGGCTCTTGGAATGGGTGAGGAGACTCCATGTACTATATGTTTGGAGAAGGAGGGGCCCTGGGAAGCTTGTTTTCTATGTTTACAATGATGCCCTAGGTGAGCCGGATGAACACGGTTAGGGATGACAAAGCATTGCAAGGATATTACAGCGAGTTGAATGCATTGGTTACTTCAACTAAAGTCTCATGGAGAGGTAGACACACGTCTATAGAAGCCCCAAGTCGAAGTAGAAGATTGGGTGAGTTTCTTTGGTTGCCAAGGAAGCAAACTCTTAGTCAGACTGTCCAAGTTGCGTGAAAACACTGGTTTTTAGGCATGGCTGTAGGAGTTGGTGTACAGACAATCTGGGAGGAGAAGACCTTAGAAATCTTGGAGTTCTCAATAAAGGGTGTTTGAATCCTAAGCCCTTTAGGTAGCTTGATATAAACAAAAAGGCTTTGTTAGAAATAGGGAATACTGAGAGGGGGAGTGAATCAGTATTCTACAAACTTTTACTTTTGCCCAATTATGGATATAACGGATTATCTTGATACATGCATAACACAGTAAACTAAAGAACACACATAACAATAAAGCAAATGAACTCATAACACATTATTTGTTCTCGAGGAAACCCTAGCCAAGGGAAAACCCCGGTGGGGATGATACCCACAAAGATCCACTAATCAAAATGTTAAGGATGTTGACTCTGTTAGGAGCCTGTTGCATGCATATAGTGTCTCAGTCCTGATTAAGGGACTTTAGGCCTTGTTAGAAGCCTCAACCCTGCTAAGAGTTGGTAGTACAAAATATGATTACAAGATGAGCCCACTGCCCAAACAAGTAATGTACAATGATTACTAATTACAAAATAGGGCAAGGTACATAACCTTATGCTGCTTGCTTTGCTTTCACAACTTCGCATCAATATCTTTCGCACATATGTTCGCTATATCATCTATATTATTACAATTCTTTTTTTTTTACTTAGCATTCCATATGCCTTACATTTATACAAGTTATTAGGACTAATAACTCTTACAGTCGACTTCACAAAAGCTTATTACAAAATAAATATTTACCCAAGGGTTAACATCTAGGATGTCGTCCCTTCATATTATTAAGACATTACTTTGATAAACAAAATATTCCCTTAACTCTTTACCAATTTTGTCTTCATATTCTGTCCTGTCGGCTTAACATTGTCTTTGGTAAAACTACCATAACTTCTTCCGTACAGGCGTACAGGCTTGTGCTCTCAGGTGAGTCTTCAATAGTCATCATAGTATCTATGTTCAAGTGCACAAGCACTGAACTTACTCCAATCGACATCGCCAATCAAAACTGTCTCCGGGTACACTAGGAAAATACTGCTTTACACTTAGACAATTTTGCTTTGCACTCTGTTATACTTGCTCTTTGTCATGTGTGATCTTCACATAGATTATATGTTGCCATAATGACAACATCTAGATATCTAACTCAGCCAAATTGACAACAATCTCCCCCTTTGTCATTGGTGGCAACATATGAGAAAATTTGCTAAGTCTCAAAACTTAAAAAACTCAAAATTATGGCCATAATAAAAAATATATTTTCGTTGTCCTTATAACTCCATATATCTTATCTATATTTTGTACTCCCCCTAAGAATATACTTCCTTATCAGATATACATCAATTTTCTGCTATATATCTCTCCCCCTTTGACAACAATGACAAAAAATGTGCCAAAAACCATGTTAAAAAATATTGTATATCTTGATTCAAGTTTGCAGAGTCAATAGGCTTGCAACACAATTTGCAAAGTTTACTTTAATGCTCTCTATCTCCTTCTCCCAAGCCTTCTTAATGGAATCTGCAACACTAAGTAGTGCACACAATCCATAAGATGCAATCTCACATGCTTGAAGGTTTGCAAAACTAAACTTCTCAAAAGATGTCTTTGATGAAAGACATTCTTCTGACTGTCCTTCAACAATGCTTATCTTTATTTAAATGTGCTCTCTTAGAAGAGTGAATCTTTTTAATTTCTTGTCCTTTTCATCATTTAGAATCCTTATTTCATCATTTATTTTGCTGATTCTTTTCTCAATATCCAATATCTTCACATTAGGGTTGACTAAAAGATTTATCTCTGACTGAATTTCTGCTTCTTTAGCCTTAATCTTCTCAATTACTTCAGATACATGGTTTTCAGATTTTGTACATTGAATGTACAAAGTTTTACCTCTATCCAAATTCTTTCTCAAGTCTTTTATACAACATCCAGATTGTTAATATCATTTCTGATATTCTGACTTATATCATGAAATATCTTGGCCTCATAGGCTGTCTGAACCTTCACTTTAGCTATGTTTGATAAGTTAGTGAACTCATTATCAAATGCATTCATAACTTTCTTAGCTCTTTCTAGTGGATCTCTCTCTGCTATCTAGTTAGTCACAACACTTTGTAACTTATTTGTTATTTCGAGAAATGATCCTTCAAGGATTTTCACCTTCTTGTTCTTTCCAATTATTTTGTTCAGAGATGTGATCAATTCCATTTGATCATCATCATCAACCTCTTTCCCAAAGCTTTCAAATATTGATCCAATCTATGTTTTCTTTGTTGTCTCAGGTGTAGGACTGATTTCTTCTCTGCTAGGGACTTCTTTCTGTCTTTGCATTTCTGTACATGCTTGCTTTTCTGTTTGCTTTTCTTCCTCTTTCCTTGTTTCTTTCTTTCCTTCTTCACTAGATCTGTCATGTTCTTCTAGAGCCAAATTGTCAACAATGTTTTCAAGATTTTTAAAAGGATTATCATCACTGTCCAATGTGATCTTAGTTCCTTCCACATGCATTGATTCATCTTCAATTTTAATTGATGGTGGAGAGGGACTCCTTTGATGCTCAGCTGCTACTGCACTTGCTGTCATTACCTTCACTATTGCTTGCTTTGTTTCTTTGTTTATCTCTTCATAGTTTCCTCCCATTATCTGAATGGTTCTTCTCTTTGTTCTTAGATCAGTATTGAGTTCTTTCATAATTTCTGTAAAATGATTTTCATCTCTGACATCACAAAGTTTTCTCACATGATTTTCTCTGATTTTATTGTCTTCTTCTGTTGCTCTCTTTTTCCTGTTAACTAGCTTTTCAAACAAATCATCAGGTATCTTACCTTGAATTGTGTCAAACTTCTTATCTGCTAGGATCATATGTCTTACAACTGCATTCTCCAAATTCAATCTTTCTGAATAGTTATAAAGATCATAATACTTGTTTATCTTAGAAAAATCTCCATCATGAACAATCTGTTCATTTACCTTCTCAATCTTTGGTTTCTGTGTCTTCTTTTTCACTTGAATATCTTCATCATCTTTTATTTCTGCTATTTTCCTTTGTACTGGCGGAACTATTATCTTTTGCCTTTTCCCTGGTCCAGTAGCAATTTCTTTCACTCTTTTCCCTAGTGGAGTTGAAGATGATCTTGTAGACTTCCTAACTTTTTGTTCTTCTTGCTCTACTTTCACCACATGCTACAAATTTCCAGTTTCAACCGCTGATAGGGGTGGAATAGACAAAACTTCCTTTTGTCCAATGTCTCTAATAGCTACTGCTATCTGCTTTGCAATCATAAACTCTTGTTCTGTCATTCTTATGTCATTTATAATCTTCTTAATTGTACTTTCTACTCTATTCTTTTACTATTTTTCTTCCTGAATAGAATTGGCGGAGTTGAAGTTCTCGTCAAAAGTCCCAAATCTGTTGCTGTGAATATCCAACTTGCTCTTAAGCAATCTACTCACATACTCTTCTACTTTAGTTTTAGAAATTTCATAGCCAAGAGGGTCTATGAACTCTACTCTAGGTTTAACTGCTTCAATGTATGTAAAGTCAGTGTCAACCATAAAACATATCTCATTCTTATACTTTTCAACAATTGACTGAGGGATCCTTGATTTGTTTTTCATCAAATTCTGAAATGTCGTTATTACCAACACTGCACTCTCATTGACCTTGTCAATAAGATGTCTCATATACACTTTGTTTATCCTTTCCATTGTGGTCTTACCATCATTCCAATCATCACCAATAGTGTAAGGGAATCTTCTTAACAAATGGAAAAATATATAAGTGATCAATGATGAGAATCTAAACTGGGAGTTCTTAGTCTTCTTTATCTTCTCAAAGTTCTGAAATAATTAAATTCTCAAAATCTCACACATGTCTACTTGTACTTTATCAACACACATCAAATAGGCTACATGAATCATTCCAGCTACCATGTCATCTTCTCTTGAATTAGCACAAAATTTAGCTGTAAGGATCTTGCACAAATACCTAACATCATCCTGTTGTATCTTGCTAATCACTATACCTCTACCATTGTAAGATGATTTAGTGTTGTCTAATACAGTTTTTCTCATGTTCTTCTCATTTAACGGTATTACTCCAGATTTAGACAAACCGGTTACTTCATGAATTAGGTCAGCAATAATGTCTATCACTCTGTCATCTAACCAAAACTTTCCATTATGAATTCTGCTCAGAATTATCTTAGTGCATTCTTCATCATCAAATTCATACTGTAAAGAATAATTTATGATTTCATTATCCTTCAAATGCTCAAACCCTACTCTCAATGACATATCTTGATTGTAAAGCTTCTCATATTCTTTGGTAAAATCACTATCACTAAGGGTTTCAAGCTTACCTCCCAAATAGCTTCTAACATTCTCTAAATGTAGAACTCCGTCTGGTACAGACGATAAAGCTAATTTAGGGTCTTCTTCCAAGCGTTCTATTGGTTCCCTTTTGATCTTAGGTCTGTTCTTATCTCTTACATTATGAATCAATGAAACATCCATATCTTCTGCAAATTCTCTAACTGATTGATAGATTTGCTTAGTAAAATATTTCAATTCTGCGATTTAGGGCTTGCATAGATCCGACACAAAATTCTTTCACCAAATCTTTGCAAATTGCTTTCACTCACTACTCCTTTGATCTCCTTAACACTTGTATTCGCCTTAATGATCAAATAATACCAATCATAAGCTTTTAACCTTTCAATCTTACAAAATTTTGACATTGCATTCAATTCCTTTGCCGCTTCTTTCCAAAAAGTTGTTCCTGCTTACTTGCAAAACTTAAAACTTCTTGCGATCTCGCATAACATCATATTATCTTATGCGCTCTTAACCATAGCATCACTACATCATATACTACCTTGCATCATTTGCGCAAGACTCAATTCATCCTATACTAACTTCTATACTATCCTAAGTTCCTATTCTACTATTTTTTCATGAATTAAGTACTCTGAGATGGGTTAGGTAGAGATTCACTCTTACCATTAGATACTTCACCTTTCTGATTATCTTCAGTGCTGAATGTGTCTCCTTGATCTGTGGCTTTAACAAACTTCACTTCTTCTGAATTACTACAACATCCTCTTTGACTGTTGCTTACATGACTTCTAGGGTTAGGGTTTCTCATGTTATTCATCCTACAAAACCTTGTTGCATGACCAATCATGTTACATATCTAACAAACTACTCCATTGTTTCCATATCTCGGTCATGTCTGGTTGATTTGTGATCTGCAATTCCTAGCAATGTGTCCAACCTTGTTGCATCTATAACATACTATTCCATTTCTCCTGTTCATATCTTTAGTAGGTCTCTTATCTGCATGGTTAGTATCTCTAAACATTCTACTATTATTATTATTCTTATTAAATTTCTTCTTCCTACATTCAATAGCTCTATGTCCAAAACCATGACAATTATAACAATATCCATTAAGAGGTTTAAATTGCTTACCTATACAATCTTTCTTCATATGACCAAAAGTATTACATGCAAAACATCAGCACCTTTAAATTCTCTCTGCATACCTTTAGGTGATTCTTCTTGCTTAGGTGGTTCTTCTTCTTTAGGTGTATCTTCAGATTTGTCAACTTCATCAGATTTCTTTTCTTCTATGTTCTTATAAACTTTCAGATCTGGTTCCTTGCTTTCTTCACTCACTTTAGATGAGTTAAATCCAAGACCAGTTTTATCATAGAATGGCTTTTGATAAGACGTTTGTTCATCAATCTTCTCACTAGTGGAATATAGTCTCTCAAGTTGCTGCTTAGACTGAGTCAGTTCACCTTTCACAATTGTATTGTACTTTTCAAGTTCAACATACTGCAATTTAGTTTTCTCAAGTTCAGATGTCACTTTACAAAGTCTAGATTTCAGATCTTCATTCTCAGATTTCAGATTTTCATTTACAAATTTTAGATTTGCTTTATTCTTGCTATTTCCATCTTTCAAACTCAACTTCAGGTTCACTATCTTTAATTCATGTTTAAGGATTTCATTTTCTTTTTCCAGGTTATCATCACATTCTTCAATTTGAATTGTAGATTACTTTTCTGATTTCAATTCTTCTAGCTTATTTTTTAGTTTCCCAATGAGGTTCTTTGCATCATCATATTTTCCTTTCAGAGTATCTCTTTCTTCAGTAAGTATATCAATCTATTCAAGAGCTTCTTCAAGGTTTTTCTATAGTTGATCCATATCCATAGAGATCTTACTCAAGCTGCTAGGCTTTTCTTGAATGATTCTTTTCTAAGTAACTAAGTTCTGATAGCAATTGTTAGAAATAGGGAATACTGAGAAGGGGGTGAATCAGTATTCTACAAACTTTTACTTTTTTGCAATTATAGATATAACAGATTATCTTGATACATGCATAACATAGTAAACTAAAGAACATGCATAATAGTAAAACAAATGAACTCATAACACATTATTTGTTCTCGAGGAAACCCTGGCCAAGGGAAAACCCTGGTGGGGATGGTACCCACAAAGATCCACTAATCAAAAGTATCCTGTTAAGGATGTTGACCCTATTAGGAGCCTGTTACATGCATATAGTGTCTCAATCCTGATTAAGGGACTTTAGGCCTTGTTAGAAGCCTCAACCCTGCTAAGAGTTGGTAGTACAAAATATGATTACAAGATGAGCCCACTGCCCAAACAAGTAATGTATAATGATTACTGATTACAAAATACGGCAAGGTACATAACTTTATGCTGCTTGCTTTGCTTTCACAACTTCACATAAATATCTTTTGCACATATGTTCGCTATATCATCTATATTATTACAATTCTTTTTTTTTTTTACTTCACATTCCATATGCCTTACATTTAGACAAGTTATTAGGACTAATAACTCTTACAGTCGGCTTCACAAAAGCTTATTGCAAAATACATATTTACCCAAGGGTTAACATCTAGGATGTCGTCCCTTCATATTATTAAGACATTACTTTGATAAACAAAATAATCCCTTAACTCTTTACCAATTATGTCTTCATATTCTATCCTGTCGGCTTAACACTGTCTCTGGTAAAACTGTCATAACTTCTTCCGTACAGGTCGTACAGACTTGCGCTCTCAGGTGAGTCTTCAATAGTCATCATAGTATCTATGTTCAAGTGTGCAAGCATTGAACTTACTCCAATTGACATCACTAATCAAAACTGTCTCCGGGTACACTGGGAACATACTGCTTTACACTTAGACAATTTTGCTTTGCGCTCTATTATACTTGCTCTCTGTCATGTGTGATCTTCACATAGATTATATGTTGCCATAATGACAACATCTAGATATCTAACTCAGCCATATTGCCAACAGGCTTGACAAAGGCCTAATTGCTAGTAGCCTATTTTTGGGTGCAATTGGCATGGTTTGATGAACCCGATTGAAGTACTGATGAAAAGTATAGGTGCAGGAGTAGTATTGAAACCAATGGAGGTCCTAGTGGCCAACCTCTCCATGGAGTAAAGTTCTAGTTGAATGTGTTTTAGTTTGTGAAGACAAGACTAGGAGTGTCCTAGTAGCTAGATTGGTATTGAGCAGAGGTTGTGGTATTTCTTGTTGGTGTGCACTAGTTGAAGGAGTGGGATCTTGGGTAGAGATACCTAATGAGTGTTGGGATAGTTAAGCACCCTATCAAGTCAGAGCATTGGCCTAAAGAGACCCTAGTGAAGGATAGGGAGTGAGCAAGACAAAGTGTTACATCAATTAACAAGATCAATTTTTGGTGAATATGTAGGGGCTGCAAATTACGTTGCATTAATTGCCAACTTTGATGTAGATTCCAATGCAATAGTCATATTTAATAATAAAAATAATAGCATAACTCTTTGATCTGTTAGTACTCCCCCTGACTGTAAGAGTGTGACATTCAATATTGCAAAGGTTAGGGTGGAATGATCTTAAATGAATATGACAATGTTGGAAAACTTGTTTGAGAATCCTATAAATAAAATGCCATCTCATATGAAGATGGCTCCATCACTGATATATCAAATTGGTCAGGAACATGAAGTTGAATGAAATATCAAATTGGTCAACAACATTGTGTTCTTTTGCAAATTTGAAAGGGTTTAATGCTTACAATTTTGATTGTGTGATTCATGTGGAATAGCAATCAATCTAAATCATTCACTAACTGATTGAATGTATTTAGATTCATACTAAAACCTGTCCCATGCATTAAACACTGGTTAACCAGTGACTGTGACAATGAATATCCTATTTTCTTTGAAGTTTCTTTACATTTCTTATGTAAAGTGGTTTGATCAAGCATTTAGAGGGTTCAACAAGACTTTGGAAGGGTACATCACATGTTTGGAGTGCTTTGAAGGTCATCTTACATGACTGTACCCTTACAACCAGTGGCTTAGACTGGTTTAGTTTAATTTTCTTTTTGTTTTGAAGGTTAACTTGTAAACTATAACCTTTCCATGGACCCAAAGGCCTAGGACCCATGGAAAGAAGTAACTAACTATGTATTATAAGCTCCTAATGATTATATTTGTAGAAGACTTGATAAATGAAGTGATCATTGACTGCACATAGGAGGTTTCTTAATGAATTTGATGGTACAGGTATAGCAGTGGCAGATTGGGCTCAAGAGTATAGTCTTTTTATGATTTGGCTAGTCATATATTAGCATACTAATGGTGATTCAATCACCAAGAAGATCAGGAAGTGTTTGGAGAAGGGAGATTGAAGAAACCCTCAAAACAAGGGTTTAAAGCCACCAATTTGGGGCTTTTGATGTTCCAAGGAGTTTAGATCTAATTCCTCTTGGTTTTAGAGGTTTGGCAACATATTGAAACATTGCAGGAGGTTTGGAATCTTGAAGATATAAGTAGCTAGTTGATGCTTTGTTAAATCACCCAATTTTAGTGCATTTTGGGGTCACCTAATGAGGACAGTCATACATGGTCCAAAAGAGTCTATAGTGATCTTGTAGTATGTTGTGGTAGGGGAAAAAGGGTATCCAAATATATCATTTGTTTTATTCATCCTTTGGGAAAGTACAAATTTATGATCCATTTTATCGGTGGACAGGACAATTAGGCCTCTAGGACTGTTTAGTGACATTTTGCTATTGTGAGTGGGAGATAAGTCTAGAATCCTGATATTTCATTCAACTATTCATTAAAAATGGAAGCATATCAAATCTCTCTATACAACCAAGAGGATGTGCATTTCATCTACAATTAGAAAGTTGGCTGGATGATGTATTCTTTAAATAAAAATGATAGTATCAGGCTTAACCATATGAATTCTATTAGATATTTTAGAAACATTGCAATCTTATGCAAATCAAAGAAGATGAAAGGATTAGAGGAGGTGAAATACCATGGAGTCTTGTAATTGCACACATTAGATGTTTCTATGATCTTGACTGCCAATAATGATAGGCAATTTCAACGGTAGAAGGATGAATCTTGTATCTGTTTGACATATACAACAAGAGATGAGAAATCGTCTAGGAAATCTATTGTATTATAATTCAGCTGAGAATCTATTAGTTACTACATGGGTTTGTTAATTTTCTATTACTAGAAGTCGATACTCCTAGACCTCTTGGAAGCAGAGTTGGTTTGAGAAACTTAGAAAATGAAATCATTAAATCTTCTAGTTTACCTTTAACATCTTCATTCATCAATTGTGGTTTTCTTCTAAACTCAAGTTCTCTAGGGGTAAGAGTGGGCAGTGAAAACACGAATATAATTTAGAGATATTTTATGCTAGTATGACTTAGTATTCACAAAGGCTTCTTGCGGTTAGCATTGTTTCTCCTCTTCTAAAATGAAAAGTTAGTATTATTGGTAAATAGGCTACAATCACTCCTTTCATTGTTATGTATTGCCAAACTGAGACACTGTCTCTGTTTCCTTCATTAGATGAGTGTTTGGAAGAAAAGTGCTCATTTGAACAAAATGCGATAATTGTAGGGTATACACAAAATGCCTCAAAGAGATAACATCTCTTTGAGATAGCCTCAAAGAGATGTTATCTCATGGAATGCGATAATTGTAGGATATACACAAAATGGGTATGCCAAATGTGGAAGCATAAATAGGGCATGTAAAACCAAATGATACCAAATGTATGCAATGCAAAGCACAAAGGAGGGAGGGGAAGCAAAGGCTTGCCCATGAAAACCCACAGTCACTGCTGGAGCTAAGACAATAAAATCCAAATGTATGCAAAAATGGCATCACCGCTTTTCATCAATTTTAGCGAGTTCCCCTACTATTCTAAAGTGGGCTCACTCTCAACTCTCTTTAAGGGGGGCTCGATCTCTAACTATCTACTTCACCACTCTCGGTTCTTATCCCCAATTTCACCCCATCTTTCGCATCTATAGTTGGCACTTAACCGAACATGACTGCCCCTACCAGACAACTATAGTGGAGGGCCCCCACCCAACCCCATAGAGGTTGTTCACTGCCAAACACAGATGGCTTGGCTAGAGCCGTGCAGTTCTGGGAATTCACCTATAGTAGGGTATGCAAATGTATGCAATCAAGAGTTGTAAAACCAGTCTTGAAGCATAAATTAAATAGTAAATAAGTCTCGAAGCAAATGATAATGCTGATTGGGTATCCAGTAAATTAAAAAATTGAGAGAAAGAATGAAAAACCTCCAAAAACCCCAGGTTAAGGTTTCTAAGCTCAATCTCCTTGAGTTGTTTCAGTCGCTCAAGATCCTTCGCGCGCGCACTGCTCTTTTAATTCACAGGCCGGGAATAATGAAATGAGAAATGAAATTCTCCCCCTTTTTTTAAGTTATGCCCCTATTTGTCGAACTTTCGACCAACACGAGATTTGTTGATATTTAGACAAACACGGGCATAAATTTTTAAAAAAAAACAAAGTTTTCCTTCTATAATCCGACCAAGCAAAACCTTTTTATTTTTTGGTCAAAAATTTTGTTAGAAAAACTAGGTCAAATGTACTAGTGCCTAGATCAACATTACATATGAATCATCACCAATTTAATGATTACAATCCATATTAAATTTTATCTTGATCTTGGTAAATTATTTTCTAATGGGTGTAAACTGTTTGCCTTGTTGTTTGTGTCATTCCAAACTGCTATGACATTTCTTGTTTCACTCGATGTATACTGCATTCATCACTCGGCAATTTACTGGTTCTCGGTTCATATGAATGCCTGATGACTACTATGCACGGTACTTGGTGATCATCTGGCTCAGTAAGAGTGCTTAGTCAAAGCTATGTTCAGTTAACTTAGCGATTTGCCTTGTGTTTTGCTCAGTGTCTAGGCTCTGTGTATTGACCAACTGTCCTGTCTGGTCTCCTTTACCAACTATATGACTGAATGATACTAATGAAAACCATTAATGCTCTTTAGGAGTAACATTCTCCCTCTTTGGCATTAGTATCAAAAACTTTAATGTACATGTATCGACTTCAAAATTTGAACTTAACCAAAAATGTAAATCTATTTGAACTCCCCCTTTGTACATGCTCTCGGTGTAAAGTACATGAAATAATATATGCAAGAATATATATACATATATTTTCCCCCTTTTTTGAAATTAATGCCAAAAATATTCTGATGGGTTTTCTTCAATGTAGCCAAGAGGTTTTCCCATTCCTTTTTGAGATTCTCAGAGCAATGTGCTCTAATCCGACTTGTGTATGCAGGTCAAACATTTTCTAATACTGATATTTATGGGGTGGCAACTAAATCTTTTTCCTTATTCACATGCCTTTGCATACCTTGAGGTGTGGAAGTAATTGTGCCTGAAGCTCGGTTACTTGATCTCTGATTGTATCTTCTTTCTTCCTCAGTTCTAATCTTGACCATTGGATTTCTTGAACTTTTGAAAAATTCTCATAAAATGCATTTGGCTCGGTTAAAAGATTATTTGCACTGACCTTGATGTCTTCATCTAAATTTTGTACCCTTTCACTAAGCTCGGTAGTGAAGTGGTATATATTGCATAAGTTGTGCAAAATTGTAATAACTTGTTGAATAATTACATCGAGCTCAGTTATTACCTCTGATAACTTCACTTTATTGATTGCCACTTCTTGGCTTATTCTCTTTGCTAACTTCAACTGTATTTTGGCCTCTGCTCTTTCTTCTATTCTTTTCTCTGCATCTATATCTGGAGCATTTATATGGCCGGTTAGAGTAGCAAGTTGATCAATGATGGGAGTTGCCTCATCAACATTGATATCTGGGACGACTTGCATCAAACTTTCTTTAACATCTTCTAAAACTTGTTTATGTTTACTTTCTTGTCTTAGGTTTTCTTGTGCACAATTCACCATACCTTTTCAATGCTTCTGGGTCTAAAGTCCTCGGGTCACATGTGGGGATTTATATGATTTCATCTAATGTGACTGGACCCTTTCCATATTTTTTCTTTTTCTTCTTCTCTGGTGTGGGAGATTTCCCATATGGTACTAGAGATTTGGTCTCCGGATTTGACTTTTCTTGCATAGTAGACACTCTCTCTTCCTTTTCATGCCCTTTGACTATTGTCTTGGTTTCATGTACTTGGGCTTCTTGCTTGGTGTCTATGTAGATGTATCTACATGTGTTTCTGTCTCAAGATCTTTCCTTTCTGCCTCTTTATTTTTAGGCTCATTTGTGTCTTTTTGCTCTTATGCACCTTGTCCCTCGGTTATGTCCTTTTGTTGCTCGGGTGTTGGGTCATCGGGTTGCCCTTGTGTAGAAATATCAATTGCTTGTACTAATATTGGAAAATTACCTAGTATATCTACTGTTGTTGCCTCAGTAGGTTGATCTTCTTCGGTATTACCTACAGCCATAGTGATGTCTTCATCAGCCTTAGCATCATCATCAAGATCTCCATTTGTAATGTCTTCAATCAAGACTTCATTTGTCCTGGTCGTTACTCATTTCTTGGGAGCATCATGTGTGTCCTCTTCAGTATATCCAGCCAGATAGAAGTCCTTGACACGTGTATCATCTTGTACCTCAGTGTTAGATATATGAATTGGCTCCTTTGTCGCTATGTCAGCATCATCTGAGTGTACTCCTTTCCCTTTGCCTTTGCTTTTCTTTTCGAGGATTATAGTCAATGCAAGTTTATCTGCTTCTGCCCTTGATTCCAAAAATTTTGTCCATAAATTTCTATTCTCATCAACTTCTTCTAGTTTACCTACCAAAATGTTAAGTGCTCTGCTTTTCATCAAAAATCGATTGGCATACTATTTCATCAGCTCATCAATCTTGGTAACTGTAAGAGCAGGCATTACCAAAATTAAAGAATGTTCCCTTATTTTCTTTTTTGTATGCAAGGTATATGTCCACCTCGCTAATACCTCATCATGTAGTTCCTTAGGGATATATTTCACAAACTCAATAGGTAGTCTTTTAAACTTAATCATCATATGGATGATTGCCTCTTTTACTCTCTCATGATCCTTGGTTGACATGTATGTATACCTATTCATCTTAGGGTGACCTAATCTACTCGTTTGTTTTATATTATTAACTAACTCATCAACATGTTGACTCTTATTTACAACAACTTTAAATTTACTTTGATCATCCTCTTCTTCTTCAAAGTCTACATCATATTTCTCTCTTATGAGTCTTCTCCTTTTCTTAGGTTTCTCAGTGGTGACTTGTGCACCTCTTTTCTTCTTCTAATAAGTCTTTGTGGGAGTAGTCCTTGTGAATTTTGCAATTCCTTTCTTAAGGGGTAGAGAAGTTGTTGTAGAGGATCTTATCCTTGCTCATGTAGGTGTCTCTGCTTGTTTCCTCTTCCCTGTGGCCTTTAGTGGTGCAACTTGAATTTCCTTATCTGACTTGGTTTCCTCCTCATGTTCATTGTTCCCAATTAGAAGTTGTTCCACGGTTGCTTCTTCAACTGGCTTATCTGTTGATTCTTCTTCTTCTTTATCTTCTATGAATTGTTTCACTAATGTTTCCTTCATTTTCTTAGATTTCCTATTAAAATTTACTCCAACTAGATCCATTTTTATCCTTGGCTTGGTTTCCTCATAGGTTCCAAACCTAAGTTCTTTTAGATCTTTGGGTTGGGCCAGCAGTGCCTTTATTGATCTAGAGGTTCAGTCAATATCCAGTTCATAGCCCATTGGAGGTAGCAAAACAGTTCTTAGCTCAATTGCCTTGATCAAAGTGGTGTCGATATCCACTAGAAAACACATATCTTCCTTGTGTTCCTCAACTAACTGACCTGGAATCCTGCTCTTTTTGTGCATTTTGTCCTTAAACTTTCCAAAGTAATCATCCATGACAGTTACAAAATTTTGATCTAAATTTTTTATAAACATTTTTATGATGACTTTTCAGCTGATATCCCAGTCTACATTACCGACAGATGGTAAGTAGTTCTGCAAGTAGAAAAATATGCAGACTGGTAATGAACCAAACTTACATGTATTTTTCTTTGCTACTCGAATGGTTCTCATGTTCCCTTCTAGTTGTTTCAACAATAGCTCGATGAGGTCCAATTTTAGACCTTTCTTGACAATCTTGTATGCTATATCTACTACTTTGCATGGGATGTTGTTGGGCCTGCTAGATTGAAAAATCTTATAGAAAATGACATAGGCTCCAAGCCTTGTTTCCAGGTCAGTGATGGTATTTACTCTCATCCCTCTGCCATCCCACTCGGCTCTTGTGAGCTTCTTGGTTTCAGCACTCGGTGGATTCCTCATAGCCTCCACCTTATCACTTGTGCGGTATTCGGTAACCATGTGAATGATATCCTTAGATATTTTAACCAATTCGTCCAACCACATTTTGCCTTCATGAATGTGGCTAAGCACAACTCTAATCCATTCAAATTTTAACTCCCTTGGGAAATCTAGGGCACTAGTCAGTACTTTGACTTCCAGGTGTTTGTGCTCATCCTTGAGCTTTCCATTCTCGCTTAGCTCCTGGTAAGTTGACTGAAGTTCAAAATCTCTGATTTCATTTATTTTGAAGTAGATATAGGCACGTATATCCTGTACTAGTAAAACCCTAGGCGAGATGCTAGAAAATATGTAGTTTGATCAATTTGTGAAGCGATTTTGGGATGCAACTTGTATTTAGGTTCCTCGTATGTTGCGAACTTGATCAATGTGTTAGGATTAAGTAATACTAAGAGGGGGGTGAATCAGTATTACAACACTTCAAATTAAACTTCAACCAATTGCAAATAAACCATATCAATGCTGAAATGAAAAGAACATAAACACATAACACATAACTCATAACACCATTATTTTTTTTCGAGGAAACCCTAGCCAAGGGAAAACTCCGATTGGGATGGTACCCACAACTATGTACTAAAATATTGAATCCCCGTTAGGAGATCTAGCCCTGTTAGGAGCTGAGTATTACATAGTACATTTCCTTGTTAGAGGAATACAAAACCCTACTAGGGGTATACAAAAAACCCTGTTAAAGGTGTGGTGAGCTTACAACTCTTACAATCAAAATTATGTTACAAAAGTGTTATTTAATAAGTGAACTGTACAAGCATCTGCTATGCTTTGATAGTTCCAGTTATAGCTCTGTCAATCTTTGATCTTGCATCTGCTATCTGTCTTTACCAATATCCCAAATTCACATCCATCACATATCCATCTCTATCACATAGTTTCACACTTATCACTTCCACAAAACACTCTATACTTATATTAATTCAACCATCCAGTCGCCTCCCAAATATAATACAAAACATAACAATTACTTATACAAAAGATAAATGTAGAGTCGACGATCTTGTATTACCAAAGTGTGGGCAATATACAACTTTCATCTGACTTAGCACGTTACCACACTAGTACATTTGAGACCTTTTTCCGATGGCCAATCGTTAGAATTTCGACAGTATACCATCGATTAAGTCACACCACCCACCATCACAGTATTGTGGTTGCAAAAAATGATGGCTTCGGTTGGAGTTGTAATTACGACGACTATGGCTTTCGCAAAAAGGGGATGCCAACATGGCAAACCTACCGTCGGGCCTATTTGTGGTCGTCGCAATTGCGACGCTCATCCGCCGCAAACAAATACAAATGATGGCGACCCACCAAAATCATTTGACGGGTAGCCGTCATTTGTAGTTTGTTTGCTGACAGAGATGATGTTCATGCGACAGATATCTGTCAGAAGTTTACGATGAATATCCATCCTTTGTAGTTTTTTAACGATAGCAATGTAGTGCATGTGATGGGATACCCGTTGGAAGTTTACGACGAATATCCGTTGTTTGTAGTTTTTTACCGATAGTGATGCTGTACATGCAACGGCTGGCTGTGAGATGTTTTCGACAGATAGCCATCACTGTTGTATGGTCATCGTAGTTGCGACGAAAATAAGTATTTGTTTTAAAAAATATATATTTGTCGATCGAGTTGGTATTGATTCAGAACAGTGTTCTTGCAGATCTGGTTCGAGTTGGTTGTATTACTTTCAGATCTCGATCGACTTGCAAGGTGGTTTGATGAGTCGAGGTCTTTTATTCTTGCTTGTGATTTGGTTGTCATTCGGAGATGACTTTGTAGTAGATTCGATAGCAGCTCGTGGATTATTGAGTCGAGTCTAGAGACCTGGATTTGGAATGGATCCGACCGAATTGAGATTTGTCATATGTGGATTGAGATCTTAAATTATTGAACTTCTCTTTGTTTCGAGAATGGTTTAACATTCCCTACTTAACAGTGCCAACCACGTGAAGGTGGAAGCTCATCTAACCCCTCCTAGGAGCCTCTTATGACCCTTTACAATATTTTAAGACCTCTAAGATGTATTCTTAGGGATCATAAAGGGTCGTAAAGGGTCATAAGGGGTCTTGGGACACAAGAGCTGAGAAACATAAATGTAAGCATCATAGTCACAATTTTTTGAAAATACAACATAATTGAGTGGTATACCCAGACAATGCAACACAACCACTACTCCTCCAGTTCCAAGTCAACACTACAAAAAACAAAACCCATAGATACAAAATAAATTTACAGAGCGAAGGAGGGCCATAACGATCGAAATAATATAGGGACCCTGTATTATTTTGGTCATTACGACCCTCCTCCGCTCTCTAAATTTATTCCTTATCTATGGTTTTTGGATCCCGCAGTGTCAACTTGGAACTGGAGGACTGATATATACTTGTGTTGCATCATCTAGGTATACCATTCAATTATGTTGTCTCCAAAAAAATTGTGACCATGATGCCTACATTTATGTTTCTCAATTGTCGTGTTTATGTGCATGTTCTTTATGTGTATCTACTAGAAATTCTAAAAAAATATTCAGTATCTACAATAGCCCTCTGTTAACCACATTTACGCATATGGTCCCAACAAAGTAGTGCACAAACTACACAAAGAAGGCATCAAAGAAATATGATTTCTTCTTTCACTATTGAAGCAATCTTGGCGGCACTAGCTGCCTCTCGAGCCTTGCACAAGTTGCACTCATTTCCTACATCAAGTATAGATTTAGATGGGGTAGATGTAAATGTGGTTTCATCGACCCATCGAAAGTATTGACATCCACTATTTCCCTGCAATACCAAAAGTACATCAGTTCTTCATAAAATGATTAGTTGTCACATTATTTTTAAACATAAAATATAATTACGTATCCAGACTTTTTTCCTATTTGGGCAAACCCAAAATTGACGCCTAGGATTACTTGTTGTGCGTGACGTCTTCAACATGCATGGGATAACATCACATTGACACATAGGCACATTGACCGAAGTCATCGACGCTATTTCGACAAATATTGCATTATCACAAATATTGCATTGTCATTATTTTGTTCAATCATACTAATTATAATTACAATAAAAAGAAACATACTAATGTAGACTTGCCCATTTTTTGGCTAAGTCAAAGTCTTTGGTTTAAATCACTACATTCAAAATAAAATGACAAACCAAAGACAATCATGCAATAAAAAACAATTACTAAGCAATTCAGAATTAGCTCACTCCATTGCAGGGAACAAAGAGAATCCCTTGTGATTTAACATCATTGATGTGCAAGGAAATAAAAAATTAGCAGAAACAACTCTCATAAGATAGTATTTAGATTAAATGCATTGATATAAAAAAATACCCCAAAAAATTATAAAGAAAGATAATTTGCTTAATCACGTCACTAATTTGTGCATGTCTAAATACTGGTGTCTTTCAAGTGATTTGATTCTTATCATGCCCACTACAAATGAGAACAATCTTAACTAGTGAGGTTGTTTAAGCATTTAGAGATTAAATACACTCTTTTAGAATGAAATTTCTCTTAACAAAGATCAAAGATATAAGGACATATAAAACAAGGTGAATAAGAGTAGTACATATAATACAATCATTAGAACATACCAAACATCTAGCATAATTGTACATTTAATTCATGTCATTGATATTTTTTTTCATCCATCTCATCATCAAGATCGTTGTCGTTGATGACATCATCACCACCACTATCATTGTCGTCATCACCATCAGCATCATCATCATCGTCATCAATAGCAGCATCATCGTCGTCTTCTTCATATTCTTCTTCGACTAGCTCTCGATCGTGATCATCATCTACATCATCTTCCACTTCTTCATCTTCTTTGGTATCTTCTTCCATTGCATTATACTTTATCAGCCTTCCTCTTGGATCATGTCTAACAACAAATGACTAACTCGGTTTATGTAGAACCTCTAAGTAAAATACCTGCTCACATTGGCTTGGAAGAACATAAGGCTCTTCTCCAACTAGCTCAAACAACTTTGTATTAATCATTAGAAATCCATTTTCATGTTCATTACCAATTTTATCAGGATCATTTTTATTGAGTCGTAGTCTGTACCATTTCACAACGAGAAGAACTAATTTGAAAGAATTAAAATCACAATCAAGTATATCAGCCAAAATACCATAGTATCGATTTTGCGACTCTCGAGGATGTAAGTCATTTTTAGATGAAATATTAGTCACCTGAAACACTGCACTTATCCCAAAATCACAAGTTTTCTTCATGTCATCCAACTTTTTAATGCGAAATTTATAACCATTGCATAACATAATCTTGTGGTGTTTCACCTGCAACAATGCCAAATATGTATAAATTATTGCATCACGAGTTGAAAAATATACGGTTGCTTAATTAACAAATTTATAAGTACCTGGTGATCTCTTAAACCATATGCTAAATCTATTTCCTTTTGTATAACATTGAGATCTCCATTACGATGAGCTTGTATAACCAATGAAGATACAAATTCTCATGTTAATCTATGACCATCATGTTGACATTGTTCAATCCATACCGTCATCTAATGTTGATTGTTTGCAATAAATAAATGTATTGCATCTCACTTTTTAACAGTTGTACAAAAGTAAATAGATGACTTACAAACGATTTATTTTAAAGATTAAGAATTAATTAACTACAATAACATCTCATAATTTATTACTTTTCACTTTCCTAAATCTACCATTGCCCACCAAGTACTCCCCTTCAAATTTTTTAATAGAGTCGAGATCCCAAATGCAATCTATATGAGTCTTTGTTGCAAGATTAGGAAGATATTGAGTAATGTACACTATCATCTGGTATACCATATATCCCTCAACCATAGAACTTTCGGGACGTGCTCTTTATCGTACCAAACCCTTAAAAAATTTCAAGTATCTCTCAACCATCCACATTGACCTAGCATGTACATGTCCACACAATTCAATCCCTTTAACTTGGTGTATGAGTTAGTGTTCTTGTGCATTGAGAAAAGCTGAAGGTAAACACTTTTGCATTTCACACATTAGTCGACAAATTATTTTTTTTTCTAATATTTTATATCTTCTTTATGGATTTCTTTAGATGACAACTACCTACAAGGGATTCAAGACACATAAATATATAAATACGAGACTTTACAATATATTAGTTGTTTGATATTATTATTTGATATATTGAACAAATATCATTGCTTATCTCATGTATTTTTCAAGATCATATATCACTTGTTGATATTATTGTCAAAGTTCTCTGGGAGAGATAGGGGTAGAAAATACTACAATAATTGTCAACTGATCATTTCATACAATGAAAATTGAATGCAGTTACACAAATATATTGTAAATACAAAAGACTATGACTTACCTTAATGAAGGTATGTCAATCATGCGTTTTCATCTGACCCAAAATTATTTTTTTTTGATATGAAATTGCTTATATCCACATCAAATCCTATAGGAAATCAAATTTTTTGAATGACTTCTTTTATGACATTACTTTGTTGCTCTATTAATAACCAATGAAGAACAATTGCATTAATTAGGTCTCCATTGCTATTTGATTCAATCATATTTTTCATTACATGATTGAAATCATGAATGTCACTACAAATTTTGCCAAGATTTTCTTTGTTACGCCTTCCGTCCAATATTTTTCACAGTGTCTTTGTTACATTCTTTCTAATATGCATAACATCAAACAAATGCACAATTTGTAGCTACTCATAGTAGGGTAACCTACTAAATTTTTTGAGATAACATTTTAGTCCCTTTCTAACATGGACGATGATGCCTTCACGACCTTCAAGATCATCAACTACATAATTAGCCAACAAAACACAATCAAAATATATAATTTTCAAATATCGACCATTAGGTGGAATGATATTACCTTTAATTCTATTATATTCCAACTGCCATAGGTGAGGTGTCATTCTTCGGGGCTTTTATGTAGTCTCTTCTTTCTCGTTGAAAATATGTATTTTTGCGCTTCGATACTTATGATTTCTGGGGAGGAACTGTCTATACTCATCAAACACTTGATTTCTTAAACTTTTGGAATGACGAGATTTCATCTTTGGACCACACATTGGATATAAAAATTTTTCCTTTGTTTGAAGACTTACAAGATAACGATATAATTGGATTAAATATGTATATTTTTAGAATTTGAATTATCGCGTACCACTAAAATTCACCATAACATACCATAGAAATGTGTCAACCCTAGGGCATCATGAATTGTCCACACAAGCATTGTATGAAATTGAAATTGTATTTGTCCAATTGGTCTAGAGATGTCATACATAGTGAAATCATTCCATAACACCAACAATTGGTCAATAAGAGACACAATATATACATTCATATCTTTCACTTGGTACTTACCTAGTTGAATTAACATCATATAATTATTGTGGCCATTTCACTCCAAGACTTATAATTACATGTAAATAACTATAAAATAATAAGATACTTGAAACAATCATTGTCAACATAATATGCTTCCTCTTTATTGACATCCATGGAGGAAGGTTATTGTTTATAACAAAAATAGGCCACATCGAGTAAACGGATCTCTTCGCTCCATGCAGATTGATACCGTTTGCTGCCAGAGAAAGCTTGAGATTTCGAGGTTCTTCTTTAAAATGTGGCCACTTTTCCTCTATGTCCATAAATGATGAACTATTCGTAGACATTCGAATAATGTCATCTCGACTCTTGCCACGTGCATGGTAATCCATAAATTGTGCCAAGCTATTGCACCTGAATAATCGTTTCAAATGTGAAATAATGGGGATGTGACGAAGAACCTTGCGAGACACATTTTTTGTCATTTGATCATCTCGATATTCGCTCGTATGACATTTAGGGCATTCTGTTGCATTTTTGTGTTCTTTATAATAAATAATATGATCTTTGAGACAAACATCTATTGTTTGATACTCCATTCCAATATGTTTCATAGTGGCACATAATTCTCGGTACGAGTGAAGGAGAATATTTGATGGTGGTAACAAAAAGTCACCTATCAATCTGTAACAAATAATATAAGTCATTACTATAAACAATCTTAATGGTACATGTTTCACCTTTTATAGACTATAATGACATATATGACAAACCTTAACATACGTGACATTGTTATGTTGGATAAACCATTCATAACCTTCAAATTCACTAACAACAATACAACAGAGACAAGAGTAAATTGGAAGCCTTCGTAAAGGGTCGTGTCCGCATTCTTAAGTAGAGGCATATCATGGATGTCATCAATGTCATCCTCATCATAATCATCATCATCATAATCATCATCATCATCATCAACATCACCAGCACCAATACCAAATGTGTTAACAATCAATGCATTCATACCATCATCTTCAAATATGTTTTCTGGTGCATGATCGTCATCTTCCATGGGATCCTGATTTTCAACTTCAATACTCACACCTCCATGTTCCTCTATATTCACACCGGGGAGATCGACCTATATAAAAATGATGATAATCAAACCCCCCTTCAATGTGATAATCAAATCTTCTTTCATAGTTCATATGTATATTAATTGTGAAAACACTATAACAAACAACTTACCACTGGATGATAATCAAACCCTTCTTCAATGTAACCATTCTCCCTACAATGTCTACAATGTCTCTTTATTGTTTTGATTTTGATTCTTCTTGTCTTTAAGTCGTTACAACTCTTGCATGGATAATAACATTTGTCATCGCCTTCTTTTTGAAAGTTAGACAACAATCTAGCGATTGTCTCCCTATTTTAATCGAATTCCCTTGTATTATCTGACATGATCCTTAATGTGTATATTTGCAAAACAAATTAGAGATGCCTCAATTCATTAGCTTCATGTTACCTTCTCATAACTTCTCATTTTATGACAAATTTCGCCAAAGACTTTGTAGGAAACCAAGCAAGGGGTATTCTTAAGTTCAAACACATTGAGCTGCTACAATTGAATTATAAATCATGAATTCACTATAAATCAAGAGACATTATTAATCATGAATTCTCTATAAAATTAATGTATTGCTCTAGATTTCATATATACATTTTGTCAAATGGCTGACATGCATGTTTATTCAAATGGAGTTATATTATTTGGAATAGATATATGATAGGTTGATATCTAATTTTATATCCCTATTTGATCTAATAGCATCAATATAACAAACAAAGCACCAACCAATCAAATAGGGACATGAGGTGCTCAAACAGTGAGCTCATAAAATAATATATTTAGTCTTAATAAAATTTTATAAAATAATATATATTGTGTGAAGTGTTTGATCTCTCTTTATTTATTTTGTTATTGATATTCACTATGTGGTACTCCTCGTTTATGACCATTTCATGAGAAAATGTCTTGATGGCTTGTGGGCTACAAGCTAGGGTATTATGCATTATTTATGAGGTCACTGTTTTAGCATCGACCAATCAAATAGGGACATGAGGTTCTCAAATAATGATCTCATAAACAATGCATGATGCCCTAGTTGTAAGTAGTTATTTCTTCTATAATGATGGAGTAAAAGGTAATGATCAATGAGGTTGTTATTAAATCATACATTAATACACTTATTGTTTTGAATTTGAGCTCGGACATCATGTAATGTTATTATTTTCATTGCATGCTTGCTGCTATTGTGCACCATATATTGTTTTATACACTGTTTATTTCATTGAGACCACAAGTTTGACATTTGTAATGTATTTTCTATTATTGGATTGATGTCACCATGTTGTTGAGGCTGTAGATGCATTGAATCACCACTGTCATTCTATTTTGATAGAAGCAATATAACAAACAGAGCACCGACCAATCAAATAGGGACATCAGTAAGACATTTAATGTATTATTACTTCATCATGATAAAAATTTCATTGGCTCAACGCACATAGAAATTCAAAATAGTAGGATATCTTAATCTTAATGAGCTCAAATTCAAAACAGTAAGTGTATTATTTTATTACTGATGTCCCTATTTTATTATTTATGTCCCTATTTGATCTAATAGCATCAATATAACAAATAAAGCACTGACCAATCAAATAGAGACATGAGGTGGTCAAACAATGAGATCATAAAACAATATATTTAGTTTTAATAAAATCTTATAAAACATATATTGTGTGAAGTGTTTGATCTCTCTTTATTTGATTTGTTGTTGATATTCACTATGTGATACTCCCCGTTTATGATCATTTCATGAGGAAATGTCTTGATGGCTTGCGGGATGCAAGCTAGGGCATCATGCATTATTTATGAGCTCACTATTTGAGCACCGACCAATCAAATAGGGACATGAGGTGCTCAAACAATGAGCTCATAAATAATGCATGATGCCCTAGTTGTAGGTAGTTATCTCTTCTATAATGATGGAAGAGTGAAAAGTAATGATCAATGAGGTTGTTGCTATTAAATCATATATTAATACACTTACTATTTTGAATTTGAGCTCGGGCATCATGCAATGTTATTACTGTCATTGCATGCTTGCTGTTGTTGTGCATCATATATTATTTTATTGAGACCGTGAGCTTGGCATTTGTAATATATTTTCTGTTATTGGATCAATGCTACCATGTTGTTGAGACTGTAGATGCATTGAATCACCACTGTCATTCTATTTTGATAGCGTCAATATAACAAACAGAGCACTGACCAATCAAGTAGGGACATCAGAAAGACATTTAATGCATTATTACTTCATCATGATGATAAAAATTTCATTAGTTCAAAGCACATAAAAATTCAAAACAGTAGGATATCTTAATTTTTATGAGCTGAAGTTCAAAATAGTAAGTGTATTATTTTATTACTGATGTCCCTTTTTAATGTCCCTATTTTATTACAGATGTCCTTATTTGATCTAATAGCATCAATATAACAAACAAAGCATCGACCAATCAAATAAGGACATGAAGTGGTCAAATAGTGAGCTCATAAAATAATATATTTAGTCTTAATAAAATTTTATAAAACAACATATATTGTGTGAAGTGTTTGATCTTTCTTTATTTATTTTGTTGTTGATATTTACTATGTGGTACTCCCCGTTTATGATCACTTCATGAGAAAATGTCTTGATGGATTACGGGCTATGAGCTAAGACATCATGCATTATTTATGAGCTCACTGTTTGAGCACCGACCAATCAAATAGAGACATAGGATGTTCAAACAGTGAGCTCATAAACAATGCATGATGCCCTAGTTGTAGGTAGTTATCTCTTTTATAATGATGGAGGAGGGAAAGGTAATGATCAATGAGGTTGGTGCTATTAGATCATACATTAATACACTTACTATTTTGAATTTGAGCTTGAACATCATACAATGTTATTGTTGTCATTGTATGCTTGCTACTATTGTGCACCATATATTGTTTTATACACTGTTTATTTTATTGAGACCGTGAGTTTGACATTTGTAATGTATTTTCTATTATTGGATCAATGTTATCATGTTGTTCAGGCTGTAGATACATTGAATCACCACTGTCATTCTATTTTGATAATAGTAATATAACAAACAAAGTACTAGCCAATCAAATAGGAACATCAGTAAGACATTTAATGCATTATTACTTCATCATGATGATAAAAATTTCATTGGCTCAAAGCACATAGAATGTGGGTAGATGCATTAAATCACCACTTCTATTGTATTTTGATGAAGATGAACTATGTTATCAAATTTCAACACATGAAATTTTATAACTATATATATATTTTATGAGTATAACTATACAACATAAGAGCACCCACATGCCTTTGTTGTTATTGGTCTATGAAAAGTTTTGGTTTGCCTTTCTCAATTGAGATGTCATCCTAAGATTCAAAAGGACTAAGGTAATAATAAGTCTTGAACATAAATGCATGATTGTGGATCCTCAAGTAGGAGTTGTGATGCAAAGGAAGAACACTTATATGAGTTTACCCACATAAGGACAATGGTTTCATTCATCTTTCTTTCAAGTGCTCTTGGGTACTTTCCTTGGCCTCTAGGCTTGGGCATCCTATAGGGGTTGAACCAAAATTATAAAGACAATAAGGACACATAGAATAATAGGTTTGGGGACTTAGACTTATGTTCAATCCTTAATAATGGTTTGGGGAACTAATTACTAGATGATTGACTATAGTACCTTAGTTTGCATTATTAGATGATCTTGTTTAATTTGTGTTCATTTCATGCAAAAATACATGTATAGAAAAATAAATTTTTGCATCTAAAGATTACATGTATATATATGAAAAATAACTTGTATATACTATACAAAAAAAATAACTTTCAGAAGAAAATGCAAGAGTACATGCATACATAAAAGGATGAACATAATAATAATGGTGTCAGACATTGCCTGAAGTGATAAATTTTTGACCTGGGTATGAATCTAGTGTGCTCGTGTGTGATTCACAACCTACAAAGAAAAGAGAGATGGGGGTTAGATAAAAAATATCTAAGCAATGAATGACATCATATTATTAATCCTCATCTACAATTATGCATGTGCATAGTCAAGTCATACACTTTTGAAAGAAAAACCATGCTACATGACATGTGCACTCAGAAGAATGTTGTAGAAAGTAAGACAATCATGAGTAAGCAATGGAAGGGGCATACATCATCATCAAATCAGAGGAGAAAAGCATCAAATCTGCATATTAAGGGAGGAGTATATAATAGATTTCAAGTAAAGATCGTATCATCACAACATGATTGGTAGCCCCAAAGAGGCTCCATTGCATGCAGTGAGTAAGCTACATCAAAACAAAGAGGTACACAAATCTACATCATCTATATATTAATGCTATGGCATGACATATATTTGAATCTGCATTTTAAATAATAAGTAAGAAAGCTGCATGATGCTAGTGAAATTAACAAAGGTACAAATCTAATGAAGTAATGAAGCTTCCCACATTCTATGTGCTTTGAGCCAATGAAATTTTTATCATCATGATGAAGTAATAATGCATTAAATATCTTACTGATGTCCCTATTTGATTGGACAGTGCTTTGTTTGTTATATTGTTGCTATCAAAATAGAATGACAGTGGTGATTCAATGCATCTATAGCCTCAACAACATGGCAACATCAATCTAATAACATAAAATATATTACAAATGTCAAGCTCACGGTCTTAATGAAATAAAAAGTGTATAAAACAATCTATGATGCACAACAACAACAAGCATGCAATGACAACAATAACATTGCATGATGTCTGAGCTTAAATTCAAAACAGTAAGTGTATTAATATATGATCAAATAGCAGCAACCTCATTGATCATTACCTTTCACTCCTCCATCATTATAGAAGAGATAACTACCTACAATTATATTTCATAATTCCTCCTTTGAAGTATATATATATTTCACCAGCTAATCAAATAGGGACATGAGGTGCTCAAACAGTGAACTCATAGACAATGTATGATGCCCTAGCTTGCATCCCGCAAGTCATCAAGACATTTTCTCATAAAATGATCATAAATGGGGAGTACCACATAGTGAATATCAACAACAAAACAAATAAAGAGAGATCAAACACTTCACACAATGCCTTGAAGGTAATAGAAATGATGCCCTAGCTCTCAAAGCTCGCGGGTCATCAAGCATTCTAAATGAAAAGATGTAAACAATGCCACTATTAAACAGTGAGCTCATGAACAATGTATGATGCCATAGCTTGCAGCCCGCGAGCCATCAAGATATTTCCTCATGAAATGATCATAAACGGGGAGTAGCACATAGTGAATATCAACACTGAAACAAATAAAAAGAGATCAAACACTTCACACAATATATGTTGTTTTATAAGATTTTATTAAGACTAAATATATTGTTTTATGAGCTCATTGTTTGAGCACTTCATGTCCCTATTTGATTAGTTAGTGCTCTGTTTGCTATATTGATGCTATTAGATCAAATAGGGACATTGGTAATAAAATATGGACATCAAATAGAGACATCAGTAATAAAATAATACACTTACTGTTTTGAATTTGAGCTCATAAAGATTAAGATATCCCTATTTTATTACTGATGTCCCTATTTACATCTTTTCATTAAATGACCCAAAATATCAAGAATAGTCCTATATGATCGCTAATAGCCAGCTTTCAGAAGAATATGAATGAATGCAAACATACATAAGTGGATGAACATAAATAATGAAAGTAACAAACATTTCTCGAAGCAATGAAGTGTTGACCTAGGGTTCAATCCAGTATGCTCTTGTATGATCCAAAACCTGCAAGGAAAAAAAAGATGAGGTTAGATCCAAAGGATTTAAGCAATGTCTGTCACCCTATTATTGATCCTCATCTACAATTATGCATGTGCATAGTCAAGCCATACACTTCTAAAATGAACTATGCTACAGAACATGTGCACTCAGGAAACATATGCATGCAGTGAGTAAATCAAGACCAAAATGGAGCAAAAAATATGATGTCAAATGTGTTATCAAGAAACACCTCATGGGTTGTGAGTCAACAATGTATATATGTTGTTTATACAAGATCAGTAAAAGGATATCTACAACCTCAACAACATGGAAATATTAATCCAATAACAAGAAATACATTACAAATTTAAAACTCACGGTCGCAATGAAATAAACAATCTATAAAATAATATATGATGCCCAAGCTCAAATTTAAAACAGTAAATGTATTAATGTATAATTTAATAACAATAACCTCATTGATCATTACTTTTAACTCTTCCATCATTATAGAAGAGATAAATACCTACAACTATATTTCATAATTCCTCCTTTGAAGTCATAGGTTAATTTAAAATGGAGAAAGTATACAAACTCACTAATTTAATCCTAAAATTTTATAACATTACATTCTTGTTGTTGTTATGGTGCACAACAACAACAATCATGCAATGACAACAATAACATTGCATGATGTCTGAGCTCAAAAGGGGGTGCCAAGATTTTACTAAGCCTAAATATATGATGTAAACTCATAATTATACTTGATATATATAATACAATGGTATGTCGTATAATCTATACATTTGTGAGATGTGATTAATTTCAGTTATATGATGTTTTGGGATTAAATTGGTGAGTTTGTATAGTTTCTCCATTTTAAACTAACCTATGACTTCAAAAGAGAAATTATGAAATATAGTTGTAGGTAGTTATCTTTTTTATAATGGAGGAGTCAAAGATAATGATCAATGAGGTTGCTGCTATTAGATCATACATTAATACACTTACTATTTTGACAACAATTAAATTGCATGATGCATAAGCTCAAATTCAAAATAGTAAGCGTATTATTTTATTACTGATGTCCCTATTTTATTACTGGTGTCCCTATTTGATTTAATAGCATCAATATAACAAACAGATCACCGACCAATCAAATAGGGACATGAGGTGCTCAAACACTAAGCTCATACACATTGCATGATGCCCTAGCTTGCAACTCGTGAGCCATCAAGACATTTCCTCATGAAATGATCATAAATGGGGAGTACTGTATATAGTTGAATGTGCACCTCTAATCCAACTACACACGCAACATAGTCATTATTCACATGATCGAATTACGAGAGAGAGAGTATGGATTACTCATTTTGAAATTCATGGTGAAGTGACCTGTTGCCTCCTATGTAGATGACATGTTTGATTACTCTCAGAACGAGAGCCAACAACCATAAGACCAATACTACAATGGAGGATTTGAAAACTATGAAGATAATCAAAGTACAATTAATCTAAAATGAAGTGCAATTGATCTAGAATGGAGTGCAGATTTTAATCTAACAATTTGAAAGAAATATGAGATTAAACTAAGAGAAAAATAAGTAAACTAATTATAATGAATATGCAATATTAAACTAAGATGAGAAAAATTACACTAATATGCAATAAAAGCTTTGAATTAAATGAGACAAAAAAACACTATAGTTTAATTACTCTCAAAATTTGCTCTCCTTGAATGAAGAAAAGAGGTTCATTAAATAGACAAGCCCGGGAAGAGAATGAAGGGGTTCTTGATTTGAAACTCCCGACTCTTCAATTCCATTTGAGACAAAAAGACAAGAATTACTTAAGTAAAAGAATGGAAAATGCCACACGGGGTGACCTTTCGAATATTGTGAATTATTAATTCAAAAAGGAGTGTCCATTCAAATAACAAGTAATTATTAATTCTTTTTCATGTATATTAGCCAAATGGGGTGGGTTTAATTTAATTCCAAGCACTTAGGACTTTAGGATTAAATTAATTTATCATAGGGGTAATTTAGCTAATAAAAGTCGAAGACTTTAGGAATTAATTTTAATATTTGATTATGCAATTTAAGGTTTTTTGCAATTAACATCAAGTCAAATTAAGCCAGGTAGGAGAGAGAAAATTGCTTAGCAAAGTAGGACTTTGAAGATGTAAAATTGACTAAAATGTACCAAAATTGATTGAATTTAATAGGTGCCAATTTTGGGATATTACATTTGCCCCTCTTTGAATTGATGTGCGAATAGTGTGTTGATTCAAAGAATAGTCTGAAGTGACAGATGACGAGAAATTCAGAAGTCTAGGTTAGGTTGCCAAGACATTGAACAAATCAAAGCATGATTTTCCAAAGTCTAAGTTAGATTGTGAAGACAACGGTCTTGAGAGAACCGGAATCAAGGTTAGATTGCCCCAATACCAATTGATGAGAGATGCAGACTTAGGACTGTCTCCGGAATCAGGGTTAGATTGCCCCAATATGAAGCTTAGCCCTCTGAGACCCAGGTTAGATTGCCCAGATAACGGTCTAAAAGAGATTTCGAGAGCTATCTCTAGAATGAAGATTGACTCCCAGGAATTAGGGTTAGATTGCCCCAATACCAAAAAGATTTCGAGAACCATCTCTAGAATGAAGTTTGATTCCTGAGAATCCGAGTTAGATTGCTCAGATACCTAAAAGATAGATGACCAGATAGCAAGATGCGAGGCATGAGATGCCCCTAGCAATGAGAATTGATGATTCGGATCAGACTGATTCAAGAATTGATTCGACAAGATTCAAATGATGCAATCATCTTGCCCCCTCAAGAGCGAAATTGAAAGATGACATATCAGAAGGACGATTGACAATAAGAGGTTGCAGAGCATAAGCAATTAGACTAGATTTGAGAAGCTGCAGAAGCAAATTGGAGCAATGTAGGGGTCTTGTTGACCAAGTTTGACCATGGTTGACCATGGTTGACTAGATTTGACTAGACTTAACTTTGATGAAAAGAGAAAAGATCTTGAGAACATGATGCAAAGATGAGGGTCTGGCAGGAAGATGACACCAGAAGGCTGATTGCACAAGCGTCTGATCCTAAAGGGTCCCAAAATTTAAAATGCGATTTCGAGCTATCTAGAGATGTTAGATTTCGATTTCAATCCTGAAAACTTGTGCATCCATGATGAAATCAGGATAAAAGATGAGAACCTTTGATGAATAGAAAGAAACCAAGAGAGCACCAAGATATCGTCTCAAATGCAAGCTTAGAATGAAAGATGCAAGCCTAAGCTAAATGCAAGCCTAAAATGAGTGGATGCAATTCCTAGGACTTGGTTGTTGGACTCATCGTATTTATCATCATCGAGTTCATTTAGGCACGGGACAATTACAAGATGCCATACAATCCTCACTAACATTGCAATCATGAGAATATGAATATGACATAAGTCTTAGATTTGTCGAAATGAGATGTAAGCATTAAGGCACAAGAAGCCAGAATGACCTGAACACCTATTCCTTTTGATTTAGTAAGTTAACATAAGCATCAAAGCATAATTGCTAGAATGACCTGAATTTTTCTTGTGAACAAACACACCAAACACGCGAGAGTTCCTTCTTTTGCCAAAGATTGCTCGCAGTGACCCTTACGTTCACTTAGCAGGATGAGCGTTAGCAGTTTTACTTGTAGCAGAATCAAGTTACTCAAAACAGACAAGGAGAAGAACCAACCTCACCAAAGTTTCCATATAAAAGGAGTCGAGGTACGCATGGCCATCCAATATGAGATGAAGGCTCTTACAGATGAACACCCCTCTTATGTAGATTCATTGGATCATTGGAACTAAACCGATGAACAGAAAACAAAGAAAAGATCATGCCCCCAGTCTTTGCTTCTCTCAGTCAAGAAGACTTCTTAGAGTTGCTCAAGGAGGAATGATAAAGCGAAAGAACAAAACACAAAAGAAAAGCTTAGCATGCTTCAAAGGAACACAAATTTAGTTTTCAATTTCAGTTTCAGTTTGTGTTCAAGCAGATTAAAGTCAAATCGGAAGCGTACAATGTTCAATGTCTCGACGAGATAGCGACAATAGACAGACGCAGTGAGAACCACTGGTGACCGTCGCGAGAGACGAAGTCTCAAGAAGATATCAGAGCGTGGGCCAAGTATCAGCAGGCGAACACAGTGAGAACCACTGGTGATCGATAAAAGGAAGATTCTTGAAAGAGATAATAAACTACGAGCGAAACATCAGCATGTAGACGCAGTGAGAACCAGTGGTGATTGATGTAAGGAAGAGATCCCGAAAGAGAGGGGTTTGAACGAGAGCTAAGTATCAGTAGGCAGGCATAGTGAGAACCATTGGCGACTGATACACGAGAGATCCTCAAGGAGAGAAATCTCAAAAGTAGCTAGACATTAGCAGGGAGACGCAATGAGAATTGCTGATGACTGATGCATGAACAAAACTTTTGAAAGTGATAGGACAAAGCCCCCTAGACCAGGAAGGTGCCCCCAAGTGTGAACCAGTTCCAATCCATGAAGAGTCGAGGAAAATCTCGAAGAAAACTGAAGGCAAGAGCATGAGCTAGCAAACTAAAGCAGGAAGCGAACTAGAAGCAGGAAACAAACTAAAGCAGGAAAGCGGGAAAACAGACTACAGCAGGAATCTAAAAGCCAAGTGATGTTGAGATGAGATGTAGCTTCAGGAAACAAGAGGTGCATGTTTACCAGGTTTTCACTATCTTGGTAGAGATTCTATTTTTGCTACCATGACACCTGTTTACTAGGTTTTCATCAATGACACATTTTCTTCTTTTTCAATTTTTTTTGTACTTTTCTCTTTTTTCTCTTTTTTTGTATTTTTTATCTTTTCACTTTTTTTTTTGTATTTTCTATTTTTTTTATTATTATCAAGGCACCTGTTTACCAAGTTTTCACCAAGATAATAGATACATCAAAGCGCATGTTTACCAGGTTTTCACTAAGATGATCATTTTTTCAGGACATTTTGTAATTTTTAAGATTTTTGCAATATATCATTTTTAGGATTTTTTCAGGACCAATAAGTATGTACATGAACATACGAGGAATGACTCAGCTGTAGAATTTCTTCAAGTGAAGAGCATTATAGGCTCTTTGCACTGTTCTCCTTTAGTAGTAATCTCTGAGAACATAGTATCTTGTAGTAGTAGTCGACTGAGAAGTTGTAGAATCAAAACCAATAGTATCCAACTATCGAGAGATCCATAGTCAAGGAAAGGTCACTTAAGTGAGACCCACAAATATCTGCATGGACACATCTTAACTCTTTGTCAGATTTCCCATGCTCTAAACGCTTAGGGAGAGTAGGTTCTAGATTTCTCCATTAGCAATGAGGAGATGCTGATATGCACTTTGGGACAAGGCAAGATGGAGTGAAGAGGGTAAAATATGAGAGGCAAGGGTGATGGAATGGAGGGAAGTATGATAATTTTGGAAGCTTGAATGGAAACTTTGATTTTCCTTTTGGAATCCGCATAGCTTTTGATTTTTTTCTTTTTTATGCTGAGGTGCTTTTGATGACAATGCTTGTAAGATGGATTTCGAGATCCATTTTTGCTTTTGATTATCTTCTTCTCTTTGAGGACCTTTGTGGGCTTTTGAACACCTCTATCACTTTTTTTCTTTGTGGTCACATGTCGATTAGATGGGACATGATGACCTTGAGATATAAGTGGATTCTTATTATTTTTGTTTTTATGTTGCACATCCAAGTTACTTCCAAAAGACTCAGAGATGGTGGATGAAAGAGGCTTGTATGATTGGTTTAGGTGGAGAGATGGAGATGGAAAGTGGATGAGCCACTTATCTTAGGGAGGAGGGGGAGGATGAGTAGTCAATGGAATGGGCTCAAGTGCAAAGATATCAGCATCATCCTCATCGTTCATGAATGAATCAGATAGATCAAGAAAGTGATCTTCCATAGAATGCTGTCGATTGTGAGTTGTCCTAGAAGAGTCAGATAAGCTTGGAGTAATATTATGTGAGCCTAACCAAGATAACCTATTCTGAGAGTTAGGTCCCCTTTCAGGTGGAAATAATACGTGAATAGGAACCATTTCAGTTCTGGATCTACCAGGTTTCCACGAAGCTGTAATAGGATGGGGTCTTACATACCCATGATTTGCTGGAGTAGTAGAAGTATAGCTTGGAATAGATGGCCTAGGAGCCATAGGAATGATCTCCACATAAGGGTGAAAAGGATCATCATCAACAACATATTTGTGTGTAGCATCAACTGGTATCTTTGTAGTAGCATTTGACATTTAATCAACTAAAGATATAGTAGGCGGCAGATTTTCTTCATCGCTATTATCTATCACAGGAAGTGTTTCTTCAACAGCAAGACCCTTCTCAGTAGCAGAAATGGTGGAGCAATCTAGAATAGATATACCCTAAGGTATACCCGACATAAGGGAGATGCCAGATAGTTTCCCCCAATCAGTATGTGTGCCATTAGAGTCAGCGGTAGTAGGAGTCTGTTCAGTAAAGTGTATAAAATCCTCTTGATGAGGACCAGGATCATGTTCTTGAAGTAGATAGTCGGAATCAGAATGTTGAATATTCAAGAGTCCTTCATGTGTCATAGGTTGGATTTTTGTGTCTTCATTATTTGAGCCCTTGCATGAATGGAAGTTGCAGCTAGGTTGGTCAAGTTTATGCTCTTGATATCCCATACCAAATCTATCTTCAGAAGGCCTCTCACAAGAATGCAAAGATGGTGGAAGAGCCATCTGTGACAAGATGGACTCAATCTGATATTCCGCCATGCCAATATCTTTGATCTGTAGGGTCTTTTCTATCTCTTTGAGTTTAGCTTCATAAGATTCTATAAATTCCCCGTTGGTCGGGACAAAGCTATCTCCAAATTCTGTGAGCATTTTGCAAGTAAGCAGGGGAGCATTATGCGGATGGCTCAGGGAATGATCACCTTCTTTGGAAAAGGACAAATAATGAGGCGAGGTCAAATGACCCACCATAGATTGAAACCGATCAAGATTGAGATCTTTGGGGATGTTTGCCTCAGTGAGGGCTTTATCCATAGATAGTTTTGGTCCGGATGTCGAAGGCTCGGGACCTTTGAGCGCGATCTTCGCATGAGATTGAGGGATAGCATTCACACAAGCTGGAGACTATGTGGAGTTACAAGAGGGAGGCGTAGGGCCTCGCAAAAAAAAGGAGCTTTGGGTTTAGGGGCATCTCCACTCCCTGGAGCAATGGTCATGTCACAGTATTCAACATCAACAGGTTCAATCACATTGATGACAATGTCGCTAGTATTGTACATATAGTTGACCACATTGTTGGTATCTTTAGACTTGGGTGATTCACCTTTCCCGTGAGGAGGGAAGGGGTCTTTGAATTCCTGATGATCTGAATTCTTGTTATGGTTTTGCACCAAGGTCCTGTAAACCACATCAAGCGGTTCTCCCAAGGAAGTGGAGTCACACTTGGGTTGAGGGATCCAAGGTTTGTTTCTAGAAAATCTAGAAGGTGGTTGACTTTCCATCACAACCTTCTCAGTGGTCTTGACCGCTTGTATACTAGAGCTAAGATTAAAGATAGACTTTGAGGGTTTTGGCATCATATTGTCAACAACCCCGTCATTCATAATATCTATGTTTTTGTTGACAATATTATCCTTATCCTTGTTCGAGGGAGAAGGTCCTTTCTTGTTGTCTTTGTTGAAAGTCAATCCTCCCTTCTTGACCATAAATGCTTCTATCCTCATAGCTTGCCTAATCATATTGTCAAAAGTGAGGGGACCTTGTAATCATACTTGGTATCAAAAATTTGGGACAAGATTGTTCAAGAAGATATCGAGCTTTTCAGACTCAGGTAATTCATGTGGATACTTTGTGCATAGTTGTCTCGATCTCTGGAGAAATGTTAGGAGAGGCTCCCCTTGTCGCTATTTCAAATTGCAAAGGTCTCGGATGTTGAACAGATATTGAATATTGTGGGATTGATCGTAACTCTTGCCGTTTCAAGACTCACCATGACCTTGGTCGTTTGGAGATTGCTCATGACTATTGCTGAATTTACCTCCCCCTGGGAAGTGGAATGAATCTCCCATCTTGTTGGTAGTATTCTGAGAGATCATGAAAGTAAGATTGAAAGAGTCGATAGGTTCGATTCTAGAAAGTGACCCTTTAGAGCCTTGCTAGTGTTGAAACAATGGGTTATAATATTCTTGAAATAATAAGTTAGACTGCATTTGAAACAATGGATTGTAATACTCTTGGAATGAGGAGGAATGTGAGGATCCCTCACAACACTCAAGTTGCGTGACAGGTTTGGAACAACCTCTTCCTTGTCCAATACCAAGAATGGGGAATGTATTGCCACTTCTAGTCGTAATAGTCATAGACTAAGATGAAACAAGAGAAGACTCGGGATAATGCTAGACTCTGTCTCTAAGAACAATGCAAAGGAGATAAATGGCTAGAACAACCAAGATGCGAGATGGACCTGGTACGAATCATCAAAAGAGGTGGCTAGAACAGCTGAGATAAGACTCTCGCAACATGAGATACAAAAAGCATAAAGAGATAATGTAAACCAACGAGAGATGACATGAGTCAAAGCGAAGATCGAATGATTCCTAACTCGAGACAACCAGTTTTTGATAGTGAACGATAGGAAAAATAGAAAAATAGACCTCAGACAAAAAACAAATTAGATAAAAAGTCAAACAATCAACAGCAAATAGGTCTCTATTTTTAAAAATTGGGCTATAGTCTCGCGTGAGAGAGTACCAAGCCGTGCAAGAGAACACAAACCTTCACGTGGGAGAAGTCCAAAATCTGACAGTCTGACACAATTTTCAAGGTTAAAGTTTGAATTTTGAGGTACATCCTGAATTGATGTCTGATAGAAAATCTAGTTCCTGACAGGGTGGAAGAATAGTTTAATCAACAATCTCATTTTGAGGTTTCAAGCATTCGTTTAAAGACACAAAGGTTTAGATCAAGCAGTTGTGATACAAGAAGTAGTCGTTAATAGACCTATCAAGGACAAAGCAACTTGATAGCATCAAGGGAGTCTTTGTTTGATAATGATTGGACAATGTTTAAGACTCAATAACAAACACATAGCTTAGTCCTACAAAAAAATGGTAAGAAGACAAAACTTTTGCCCCATTGCTTATTTGCATATGTGCACCTCACACAGCCATGTCACCCCCTAGAGGGCGCCTGTGTTTTCAGTGTTTCCAAGGAATCAATAGTATACATTCAAAGGTTACCCTTGTGGCAAGGGCTAGTGTCGTATACCACCTTCAAGCATCCAGGTGTATGCCTATGATGGGAATCTACAGGAGAGATTCTTCCCCCTCCTTGTGCAAAGATTATGACTCCTTTCGGAGGTGAACCGGGTAGGCCACTAGCTAGGGAAAGTTCTTAGTAGGCTTCTGTTCATGCTAACCTTCAATGCCCCTGATACAGGGTTGAGGTCTCGTAGCCACACCAACACCCAAAAGTCATACACCCCCGCAAGCAGGGCTAGGAGTGGCACCGCTTAGTATAACAGACAGAGCCTTCTCAAGATGATAGTCAAAATCTTGAGAAGGAAGCTAAAATGGTTTTGGAGTCTTTAGACTCGACAAAACGTTCTTTATTAGAGTGAGGCGGAATCACCGGCGATAGGTGCGTACTCACTTGGGTCATTCCCGGAGGTTCAACTTCTAGCAGGCCCTCTAAAAGGTGACACAACTTGGCTTAGATCCAAGGGTTTGATTTTCTATTTCTCTCAAAGAGAGAAGAGCATACTTCTCTACCTCATCACTTCACCCAAACACATCAAGAAGATTCATCACTGAGTTAGCTTCACTCCACCACATCTACAAGCTTTTGGGTTTATGTTTCTCTCAAAGAGAGAAGAGCATAATCCCCTGGCAAGTAGAAGCGTAAAGATTCACTACCTTTCTCCTCTTCCCCAAGAATTTGTCATATTAGTAAGATCATTAGGTTTTCGGGTTCATTCATGGTCATCACCTCCATGTAATGAAGAGCCAAATTCCCTACTCACTATCAAAATTTTCAAGAAATTTTAACAGAGCCCTATTTAGACTATGTGAATGAAAGCAAGAAACAAACACAACATTTTAGCAAGTCTTCGACTATCGTCCTGCAATCAAACCATTAGCATGTTTTATGTTCTTGGTCAAACATCCTGCAGAAAATTGTTATGCTATGAAAATAACAGAGAAATAGTAAACAACAACAAATAGGAAACTGTCAGAAATCTAGAATAGGAAAGATAGAGACTGAAAATTTTGAAACACTGTATCCAAATCTCGCACGAGGAAGTACTCCATAGCACACAAGAAAGTACAGGGTGTTGCACAAGGATGTAACAGTTCACGCGAGAGAATGCTACAGGGAGCAAAACTTTGCACGATACGCTCTGGATTCTTGCACGAGAATTTGTACACAGATAGTACGGATGCACAACAAAGCTTAAATTTCCTATCAGAAAAAATTGAGAATGAGGCCAGAAATTGATCTTTCTGCCCCACGGTGGGCGCCAAAATGTATATAGTCAAATGTGGACCTCTAATCCAACTACACACACAACATAGTCATTATTCACATGATCGAATTACGAGAGAGAATGGATTACTCAATTCGAAATTCATGGTGAAGTGACATGTTGCCTCCTATTTAGACGATGTGTTTGATTACTCTCAGAACGAGAGCCAACAACCATAAGACCAATACTACAATGGAGGATTTGAAAACTATGAAGATAATCAAAGTACAATTAATCTAAAATGAAGTGCAATTGATCTAGAATGGAATGCAGATTTTAATCTAACAATTTGAAAGAAATATGAGATTAAACTAAGAGCAAAATAAGTAAACTAATTATAATGAATATGCAATATTAAACTAAGATGAGAAAAATTACACTAATATGCAATAAAAGCTTTGAATTAAATGAGACAAAAAAGCGCTATAGTTTAATTACTCTCAAAATTTGCTCTCCTTGAATGAAGAAAAGAGGTTCATTAAATAGACAAGCCTAAGAAGAGAATGAAGGGGTTCTTGATTTGAAACTCCTGACTCTTCATTCCCATTTGAGACAAAAAGACAAGAATTACTTAATTAAAAGAATGGAAAATGCCACACGGGGTGACCTTTCAAATATTGTGAATTATTAATTCAAAAAGGAGTGTCCATTAAAATAACAAGTAATTATTAATTCCTTTTCATTTATATTAGCCAAATGGGGTGGGTTTAATTTAATTCCAAGCACTTAGGACTTTAGGATTAAATTAATTTATCATAGGGGTAATTTAGCTAATAAAAGTCGAAGACTTTAGGAATTAATTTTAATATTTGATTAATGCAATTTAAATTTTTTTGCAATTGACATCAAGTCAAATTAAGTCAGGTAGGAGAGAGAAAATTGCCTAGCAAAGTAGGACTTTGAAGATGTAAAATTGACAAAAATGCACCAAAATTGATTGAATTTAATAGGTGCCAATTTTGGGGTATTACAAGTACCACATTGATGCAGGAGCATCCTAGGTGTAAGAGAAATCTTGCATCACCCAAAAATATTTCTGTTTTTGTATTCAATAAGGGCTATTTTGTGCAGAGCTGCTATTTATGGAAAGTTACTATTTTTGGTAATTTTCGTATGTGCTCGGAATGATCTGATTTCTTTCTTGGAGGTTCATTTTGGTCATAGAAGTCTGCCAGTAAAGTTTCATTACCAGATCAAGTGTATATTGGAAGATATTGAAGATTTTCGGTATTGGCAGTAGGGTACAGAAACTTTGAACTCAATTTTGAAGACTTTAGAGGCCCCGGATGAGGTCAAAAATTTGGGTGACGGGCACTTGCCTGGGTCAAGCCTGTAGAGCACTTCGTGGCGTTTTCGAAATGGGGTTATAATAGCCGATCGGGTCAATTGGTGATGACTTATGGTCTTCGAAAGTTGGGCCACCTGAAATGGCGGAAAATAATTTTCTTCAAAATTTTTGACTATGATGTAATAAAATGTAAAATAAAATAATTCTAAGTTTGGTCGGCCTTATTGGCTAAATTTCTGGAACCTTCCCAGGCGGTGAAAAAATTGCCTATATAAGGAAGGCTGTATTATTGTCTTGGGAGTTCAGAATAGTTCTGGGTAGTAGATCTGGGCATTGATTCGAGGCTTTGTCCTACAGAATATTGGGAGCACCCTTCATCAGGTGGTATCAGAGCAGGTTTTCTTGAGTGTGTAAACAGATCGTCGACTGTGAGGCAGTTTGCACCAGGACCGTGGCTAGGGTTTCAGCGCGCATCGTGAAAATGCCTCCACGAAGGGAACGTGGCGGAAGAGCTGGTGCTGTGACACCTGAGGTTAGAGAGCTGCAGAGACAAGTGCGAGCATTGCAAGAAGAGATTCACAGAGGAATGAATCTTAATGTCAGAGACGAAAGCGAGGATGAAGCCGAAGAAGAATATCAAGAAGGAGAAGTTGAAATTATGAACCAGGAGGAAGAAAGACTTTTTCGGGCGATTTCCAAGATTGGGAAAAGACCTAAGATTGAGGTTCCTACATTTTCTGGAAATCTTAACCCAGAGGAATTGATCGACTGGATCAATGAATGTGAAGAATATTTTGAGTATGAAGATGTTGAGGATCCTGATAGGGTCAAATTTGCGAAGGCCAGACTGAAAGGTCATGCGAAGATATGGTGGTAAGAGATTCAGTTGGAGCGAAATAGAAGGGGAAAGGAGAAAATCACGAGATGGGATCGGATGGTGGATAAATTGAAGCGACAGTTCATGCCTGTTGATTATGAGCTTGACCTACTGAAGAAAATGCAGAGTTTGAAGCAAGCAGGAAGATCTGTTCAGGAGTATACAGAGGAGTTCTATCGACTTCTCATCAGAACAGGCCATGCAGAAGCTGATAAGGAGAAAGTTGCTCGATACCTTAATGGGTTAAGGCCAAGCATTTAGGAGGAGCTGAATCTGGTTCGAATGAATAGTATTGAAGAGGCATACCAGTTTGCCCTAAAAGTAGAGGAAAAGCTGAACAAGAAGTTTGAGAGCAGACAAAACGGAAGAGGTCGCGGTGGACGATCTGGTGGACGGTCATATGGTGGCCGAAATGAAGATACAAAAAAGAAAGATGAGGCCAGTAGCAGTCAGAATCAGCGAGGAAATAATTTCAATCGCTTCTAGGATCAGAATAATAGAGATCAAAGAGGAAGAGGAAGAGGACAAGGATCTGGAAGAGGTGGCTTCCATGGAACATGTTTTCACTGTGGAGAAGAAGGTCACAGGGCATTTGAATGTCCTCAGCGCCAAGGCAGAACAGATAGGAGAAATGAAGGTAGGCCAGAGTTGCGCATGTTGATGAAGATGCTAGATCATCAAATTCTGAAGATGCTGAAAGAGAAGAAACGCTAATTAATAGAAGAGTCTTGCTGAGTGGTGAGAATGAACCTGAACAAAGGAGGAGCCTGTTTCGCACTAGATGCAAGTGTGAGGGTAAATGCTGTGATGTGATTATCGATAGTGGAAGCACTGACAATTTAGTGTCAGAAGAGATGGTGACAAAGTTGAAGCTCAAGAGACAGAAACACCCACATCCATATCGGATTGCCTGGGTGCAGGATGACCACAAGGTCATGGTCAGTGAACAGTGCCTGGTAAAGTTCAAGATCGGCAGGTACCAAGATGAGGTACTATGTGATATCATCTCTATGGATGCATGTCATATGTTGTTGGGTAGACCGTGGCAGTTTGACAGATGTGCTGTACATGATGGTCGTGCGAATACCTATTCCCTGACAAAGGATGGAGTGCGACATAAGCTAAAACCATTGAAGGAGACTGAAGAAAAGGTATGTGGTAATGCAAGAATAACATTTGTTGATGGAAGGAAATTCCTAGATGGTATGAGGCATGAGCATGTATGTTTTGCTTTAATTCCAAAAGCTGGTAAAGAAGAAGTAGAGGATGTACCTGTAGAGGTTGCAGATTTGTTGAATGAGTTTCAGGATATTGTATCTGATAATGTACCTGATGGATTACCACCGGTAAGGAAGATCAGTCATTAGATGGATTTGATCCCAGGAGCGAGTTTGCCGAATAAGGCAGCACACAGAATGACACCAGCAGAAAGTGAAGAGTTGAACAGATAAGTACATGAACTGTTACAGAAAGGATTGATCTGTGAGAGTCTGAGTCCCTGTGCTGTACCAGCGGTATTAGCACTAAAGAAGAATGGAGAATGGAGGATGTGTACAGATTCTAGGGCAATAAACAAGATCACAATCAAGTACAGGTTTCCATTGCCACGAATGGATGATATTATGGACTGTTTGAGTAGAGCTGTGTATTTCTCAAAAATAGATCTGAACAGTGGATATCATCAGATTCGGATCATAGAAGGAGATGAATGGAAGACTGCCTTCAAGACAAAGGAAGGACTGTATGAGTGGTTAGTCATGCCTTTTGGGCTAACCAATGCACCGAGCACTTTCATGCGGCTCATGAACGAGGTTCTGAAAGAATTTCTGGGTAAGTTTGTCATTGTTTACCTAGATGATATTTTGATCTTTAGTAAGACATTGGAGGAGCATATGATGCATATTCGTATGGTATTTGAGAAGCTGAGAGAAGAGAAATTGTTGATTAATTTGAAGAAGTGCAGTTTTGTGAAGAAAGAGTTAGTGTATTTGGGATTTGTAGTTTCAGCAGAAGGTCTAAAAATGGACCCAGAGAAAGTACAGGCTATCCTTGAATGGCCTACTCCAAGGAGTGCTACTGAGGTAAGATCTTTTCATGGTTTGGCTAGCTTTTACAGAAAGTTTATCAGAAATTTTAGCAGTATTTGTGGACCCTTGACTGAAACAATGAGAGGGGATAGAAAAGAGTTTAAGTGGACTAAAAGAGCAGAAAAGAGTTTTCAATTATTGAAACAAAAAGTTACAGAACAACCTATTTTAGCACTTCCAGATTTCAATAAGGTGTTTCAAGTAGATTGTGATGCTAGTGGTACTGCAATAGGAGCTGTTATGAGCCAAGAAGGTAAACCTGTTGCGTATTTCAGTGAGAAGTTAAATGATGCCAAGAGGAAGTATTCTATGTATGATCAGGAATTTTATGTTATAGTTCAGGCATTGAAAAAGTGGAGGCACTATCTGCTTCCTAAGGAGTTTGTTTTGTATACTGATCATCAAGCTTTGCAATATTTGAATAGTCAAGGAAAATTGAATCAAAGGCATTTGAAATGGGTTGAGTTTTTGCAGAGTTATACATTTGTTTTGAAACACAGGAGTGGAAAGTCTAACAGGGTTGCAGATGCTCTTAGCAGAAGGCAACTATTGCTGACAGAAATGCAGATTGAAGTGGTTGGGTTCAAGGAACTCAAGAATTTATATCTAGAGGATCCTGATTTTGGTGAAGCTTGGAAAGCTTGTACAGAACCTGTTACTCTAGACAGGACGAAATGGTTGGATTTCATCATCCAAGATGATATGCTATTCAGAGGGAGTCAGTTGTGCATTCCACGAAGTTCTATGAGGGAGAATCTCATCAAGGAGAAGCATAGTGGAGGATTGGCTGGACATTTTGGTCGTGATAAAACCCTTGCTTTGGTTAGTGAAAATTATTATTGGCCACAATTGCAGCAAGATGTGAAGAAGTTTGTACAGAGTTGCAGAGTATGTCAGATGGCAAAAGGAGTGAAGCAGAATACAGGATTGTATCAGCCATTACCTGTACCAGAGAAGCCTTGGGAGGATATCAGCATGGACTTTGTTCTTGGTTTACCGAGGACTCAGCGGGGACATGATTCAATTTTTGTGGTGGTTGACAGATTTTCAAAGATGGCACATTTTATTCCCTGCAAGAAGACTAATGATGCTGTTCATGTAGCAGAATTGTTTTTCAGAGAAGTAGTGAGACTTCATGGTTTGCCAAGGACCATAGTTTCAGATCGGGACACTAAGTTTGTTGGATATTTCTGGCGTACATTGTGGAAGAAGTTGAAGACAGATTTGAAGTTCAGTTCATCACATCATTCACAGACTGATGGACAGACAGAGGTGGTGAATAGGAGTTTGGAAAATTTGCTGAGATGTTTGGTTGGAGATAAGCCAACAGGATGGGATTTGATTTTACCACAAGCAGAATTTGCATATAATAATTCTGTCAACAGGAGCACTGGTAAATCACCATTTCAAATTGTATATGGAAGTAGTCCAAGAAATGCATCTGAATTGAGGAAGATAGATAAAGGAGAAATAAGTAGTGCTGAAGCTGAGGATTTTGTAGAACACTTGAAGAACATCCATGGGGAGGTGAGGAAGCATATTACCAAGATGAACGCACAGTATAAGGCTAAGGAAGATGAGAAAATGAGGTATAAGGAATTTCAGGTCGGTGATGAAGTCATGGTTCATTTGCGGAAGGAGCGGTTTTCAGTTGGTACATATAACAAGCTGAAAATGAAGAAGTTTGGACCATGTAGGATATTGAAGAAACATGATTCAGGAAATGCATATGAGGTAGAATTGCCTACTGAGCTAAATATTTCACCAGTGTTTAACATTTCAGATTTGACAGAGTATCATGAAGGCAGTGTTGAAGATGAGATCACAGCAGCACAGTGGAGTATTCCAGCAACTAGTTCAGACACTAAGGAGATCGAGGATATACTGGACAGTCATGTTGGCAGAAGCACAAGGAACATGACATATGAAGAATATCTGGTCAAGTGGAAAGGACGACCTGTTGAAGATTCATCATGGCTGACAAAGGAGGAGGTTAGCCATCTTGATTTTCCTCTGCACACCTGAGTCGTGACAGGGTCACTTCTCAAATTACCCCGGGTGTCTGATGCAGGAGCATCCTAGGTGTAAGAGCAATCTTGCATCACCCAAAAATATTTCTGTTTTTGTATTCAATAAGGGCTATTTTGTGCAGAGCTGCTATTTATGGAAAGTTACTATTTTTGGTAATTTTCGTATGTGCTCGGAATGATCTGATTTCTTTCTTGGAGGTTCATTTTGGTCATAGAAGTCTGCTAGTAAAGTTTCATTACCAGATCAAGTGTATATTGGAAGATATTGAAGATTTTTGGTATTGGCAGTAGGGTACAGAAACTTTGAACTCAGTTTTGAAGGCTTTAGAGGCCCCGGATGAGGTCGAAAATTTGGGTGACAGGCGCTTGCGCGGGTCAAGCCTGTAGAGCGCTTCGTGGCGTTTCCGAAATGGGGTTATAATAGCCGATCGGGTCAACTGGTGATGACTTATGGTCTTCGGAAGTTGGGCCACCTGAAATGGCGGAAAATAATTTTCTTCAAAATTTCCGACTATGATGTAATAAAATGTAAAATAAAATAATTCTAAGTTTGGTCGGCCTTATTGGCTAAATTTCTGGAACCTTCCCATGCGGTGAAAAAATTGCCTATATAAGGAAGGCTGTATTATTGTCTTGGGAGTTCAGAATAGTTCTGGGTAGTAGATCTGGGCATTGATTCGAGGCTTTGTCCTACAGAATATTGGGAGCACCCTTCATCACACATAGTGAATATCAACAACAAAACAAATAAAGAGAGATCAAACACTTCACACAATGCCTTGAAGGTAATAGAAACGATGCACTAGCTCTCAAAGCTCGCGGGCCATTAAGCATTCGAAATGAAAAGATGTAAACAATGCCAGTGTTAAACAGTGAGCTCATGAACAATGTATGATGCCCTAACTTGCAGCTCGCGAGTCATCAAGACATTTCCTCATGAAATGATCATAAACGGGGAGTACCACATAGTGAATATCAATAGCAAAACAAATAAAGAGACTTCAAACACTTCACACAATGCCTTGAAGGTAATAGAAATGATGCCCTAACTCTCAAAGCTCACAGGTCATCCAAGCATTCCAAATGAAAAGATGTAAACAATGCTATTATTAAATAGTGAGCTCATGAACAATGTATGATACCCTACCTTGCAGCCTGTGAGCCATCAAGACATTTCCTCGTGAAATGATCATAAACGGGGAGTACCACATAGTGAATATCAACAACAAAACAAATAAAGAGAGATCAAACACTTCACACAATGCCTTGAAGGTAATAAAAATGATGGCCTAGCTCTCAAACCTCGCGGGTCATCAAGCATTCCAAATGAAAAGATGTAAACAATGCTAGTATTCAATAGTGAGCTGATAAACAATGTATGATGCCCTAGCTTGTAGCCCATGAGCCATCAAGGTATTTCCTCATCAAATGATCATAAACAAGGAGTACCACATAGTGAATATCAACAACAAAAAAAATAAAGAGAGATCAAACACTTCACACAATGCCTTGAAGGTAATAGCAATGATGCCCTAGCTCTCAAAGCTCATGGGTCATCGAGCATTCCAAATTCTAAGATGTAAACAATGCCATTATTAACATTCATATTGTGTCATTAAATCAACAAATGCCATCAAAATGAAATTGAGTTAATGAGAAGACAAAGCTTGAATGCCTACCTCAAGTGTCAATGCCCTCTTCCCACATGGTGTCGGCCTCTTTGCGCATGCCAAACTTGAATGTCCTATTCGTGCCACGCAAAATTACAGTGTTGTCTTCGTGGTAGCTCTTCAAATTTTCAAAAATTACAAATGACACTTTCTTTTTCTTTTTTTTTGTTTATAACCAAGCAGGTGTCGCAATTACAATGTCATCAGTGCTATTACGACACCATCAGGGGCACTTGCAAAAAAACACAAAAAAACAAACACAAATGGTACCGGCGTCGCAAATTGGCATTGAAATTTGACCCCAAATGTTGTAGTGCCATTCCATCTAACCTCCCTTCAATCATCGTGATTGTTCATATACCATGATTCACTATTTATATATCTTCGCATACCTTCATATCACTGTATCTTACTAATATCAACACCAAAACATGTGCGACCTTAATTGAAGGTCATACATATCCCAAAATGTCTTCCTCTAAGTTCAGAAGCCATATTACATCATATATAATCTTCGCTGACCAAAACTGTACTACAGTATATTGTTATTCTGATTCTGTACTTAGTCATTTTCATGACTATGTCTCCAATACTTATAATCACTTCATGCGATCACTCTAGCATAAGTGTTGTCATAAATGACAACCCTTAAGTAATCCATAGTGCTCTAAAAAAATCACTTTCCAACAATCTCTCCCTTTGGCATTGATGGCAACACTTAGCGAAAAATGACTAAGTGTCAGAACACTATCTTCCTTCTATTTCTCTATATACATATCCTTTCTTTTTTTTCTTTTTTAATTTATACTTTTCTCTTCTCTTCTTTTATTTAGTTCTTTTTCCTCTTCTCATTTTTCTCTTCTCTTCCTCTACCTTTGACATCAATGGCAAGGTGCTTACAAAACTTCAAAATTGTAAGCATATAAGACTTATTGCTTACTCACTAGATTCAGAATGTCTTGGAAAGAGTCTTCCAAGGTCTTCACTTCATCATCCCATGACTTGATCAGAAGTTCACTGACATGGATTAGTCTATTCAGTGCATAACATGCAGTCTCTGTTGCCTTTAGCTCGGTGGGTACAGAGTTTGTCATTGATCCTTCTATCTTCTCCATCTCTGTGAGATGAGCTTCAAGAATTGATAACTTAGGAGTGATTAGAATATTTAGAAAACTAAATCTTTCCACTACTCTCCCTTTCTTTGTATTCAAAGCACTTATCCAAAAATTTGGATGTCCGCTTGTCCATTTCCAACACAGTTTGTGAAGAGGTCTCACAACTGTCCATTATGTTGTCTAATGTAGCCCTGTCCTTGGCTATGATATCTTCAATATTCTTGACATGTCTGATAGGATTTATGCAATAGCTATATACCTTTCTTCCTTGTGCCATGCAGTTTTTAGCTTTGATTGTATTTGCTTTCAGAATGTCCAAGTCCCATGAGATGGACTGACAAACTTCCTTCAACTTCTTTTCTAAGTATCTCTTCTCAACCTTATCCTATGTGATCTTCAACAGTGACTCAAAATGGCTGTAAAAGTTGTCCAATGCCATGTTCAAGTTCTCTGCATCAACCTTTCCTTGAAATGTAAGAGGTGTAGCGAGTATTTTATTCACAGTCTCTACTACCCTAGCAATCACCTTTACGTTCTTATCCCCCTTTTGTTATGACCTTTCTTTTGCCTTAGCAAATGCCATGAAGGATAACCTCATGAGTTCATCCTCATCCATGCTTTCCACTTCAGTGTTCACTGGTTTGGCCATACTTTCCAACAATAGGGTGTAGGAGTTACCCGGTTCTTGTTTAAGCTCAATTCTTACTTCTTTTTCTGCTCATGTCTCTTTTGCTTGCATTTCCTCTTGTTTCTCCTTCTCATATTCTTTCTCTTCCTATTTTTCTTCTTTATGTTCTTCCACTTTTTGTTCTTTCTCTTCTACTATCACCGCACTGTCCAAATTGTCTTGAAATGGATCATTTACATCAAGTGAAGTGTCTAATAATATAGGCACACCAGAAATGAAGAAGTCTTCTTTCTTGTCAACTTCGCTTGCTTGCACACTCTTTTCAACTATCTTAGAGCTTTCTCCCATTCCTAAAGGTGTAGGCTTGGTAACCTTTGGAGGTGAGGTCTTCTCAGGCAGGTCACACATAAGAATTTAGTCCAATGCCTTTTGTGTGTCTTCTATAACCTCATCATACTTCCTTGCCATTATCTTCACAAGTCTGGCCTTTGTTTTTAGTAGAGGTTTCAAATCTTTAATGATTCTCTCCCTCTCTTGTATGGAGACTACATGAAACATGTCTTCAATAGCCTTATTTCTTATAGTCTCATCCTCTGAATATGCTAATTATTTTCTAATTTCCAACTTTCTATACAAGTCCTTAGGAATACTGCCCTCAATTTCTAATAAATTCTTCTTGTTAACTAGCAAGTGCTCAATTACTATATCTTCAATTACGGCTTGATTGTTAGAATCATACCTTTCATAGTATCTATTTACTGTTTTCAGATTTCCATCTCTTATTATCCTCTTTTGTAACATCTTGATATCCAACTTCCACAGATCTTGTGGCCTCTTTTGTACTTCTTTTTCTTCTTTGTTCTCAATCACCTTGTCCTCTATCTTTTTTGTTTCTATTTCTACCTTTTGTTTCTTAGGGCTGCTTGGTTTGTTAGATCTTGTAGATCTCCTAGGTGTGCTCACAGGTACATTTACTTGTGCTATCTTCTCATGTGTAATTGATAAATCGATTATATCAAGAGTAGGACTTACTGTCTTTTCTTCTTCAGAAGGAGGAGGTGCCTCAATTGCCAAGCTAGAGGATCCTTCTATCATCTTTGTTCTTACTTCTCTTAGTTGTTCCTTTGTAATTCCTTCCTTCGCAACAATGTCATCAACCATTTTCTCAATCTTCCTCTTCCTCGTCCCTTTATCCCATTCTTCTCTAACTTTTGTTGACTTTTCCAGGTAAGTTCCCCATCTCTCTTCAGATGTATCTATCTTAGCTGCTAATCAAACGGTGTAGAAATGGTATGTTTCAAGGTGTTTTATCCATCACAAGGTGAGTGAATGCATTAATCATAGGTAGCTAGACTACGCACATTGTTCAGTCAATCATAAATTTCGCGATCATAGGATATGAATCTCGAAGTGCTATGATCACTGCAAACATAAACTCCATTGTGTCTATACATACCATATCTAAGCTCGCGTGAGCTTATTCCACATAATCTGGGGCTGGATATATTCTGTTATCTACATCCAATGCTCCCCCTAAGGCCATGTGGTCTTCTAGGTCGATGTAGTAATGTCAACATCATGCGAAGACACAATAGCATCTACTATCTCTCCCTGAACCAATGCCTTATTGAAATATTTTACCTTCCATATCTTCTCATCATCTTCATTTGTTGGTTTCTTGAAATGATTCTTAAACTCATCCATGTACTCATTAAGACTTTTATCACTGTCACCAATATTCTTCTTCATAACCACAAGTGGTGGTCCTTTTATATTGTTCATTCCATTATACCTGCAAAACTTTTCTATGTGTCCTAAGTTGTTGTATTTGAAACATGTAGATGGTCTTCTATCCTGATTAACCTACAACTTACAATACCTTGTAGTATGCCCAAGTTTATTGCATTTGTAGCATGTGATCTTGGTTGCTGACTCTTCTTTGACGTAATCTTGTTTGTACTTTGACTGATCTGGCTTTCTACATTCTACTTTCTTATGTCCATATACATAACAATTATAACAATAACCGGTAAAGGGTTTGAAAAGACCTTTACTTCTGCAATCTCTTTTCATGTGTCCAAATTTGTTGCATCCAAAGCATCTACTTCTAAAAGGTCTGATATGATCTTTAGGTTCTTCAAAAGTGGATCTATCTTCAATTTTCGCTTCATGTGATTCATCATTAGTCTTAGAACATTATCCTTCATTGTATCCAATTCCAGTCATTTCTCCTTTAGGTTTTTGTCTCTCTTTGTTCATCAATTTTATCACTGCACATGTGTAACTTCTCAATGTGCAATTTGGATTGAGTGAGTTCACCTTTTATGATCTGATTGTACTTCTCCGATTCCTAACATTTATCCTTGTAGTGATCAAGTTCAGTGTTCATTTGTCTTATTTGCACATTTTCTTCTTTTAGTGTCTCTTCAACTTTGTATCTTGCATCTTTTTCATGTTGAATTTATTTAATAATCAGAAGATTGATTTTTTTTTTCTTGCTCCAACTTCTTTACTTGGTTTGATGTGTCATTGTTTGAATCCTCTTTGATCATATCCATAAGTTCTTGTCTTTGACTTCTTGAAAATTCAAGTTGTTCTTTTAGTTTATTGATGAAACCTTCTGCTCTTCTTAATTTGAATTTGAATTCGTCATTCTCAGCTTTTTCTTTGTTCAGGTCATCAAGTGATGCTTCAAAGTTCTTTTACAAACTTTCTAAATCCATTCTGATCTCCCTTAAGCTATTAGGTTTTCTCTCCAAGTGCCAATAAATTTGATACCAATTGTTACGATTAAGTAATACTGAGAGGGGGGTGAATTAGTATTACAACACTTCAAATTAAACTTTAACCAATTGCAAATAAACCATATCAATGATGAAATGAAAAGAACATAAACACATAACTCATAACACCATTATTTTTTTTCGAGGAAACCCTGGCCAAGGGAAAACCCCGGTGGGGATGGTACTTGTGTATGTGCAGGATCATGGTATGCCAAACTAGGCCCTTAAGTGGCAATGAAAATTTAGAAAATCAAGTTTAGACAAATTGACATAAAAATCTGAACAAGTTATATATATTATATCAAAAATATGTAAGAAGAGAATCTGTAGAAAATTGAATTTAGTTTCTAAGACACTAGGCCTTATTTTAAAAACAATTATTCTATATATTGAAAATTTTAAATTTCAATGTAGTAGTACAAAAATTTCAAGAAAAAAAAAGTAGGTGTATGTCTGACCACCTTAAACACAATCAAATGATAATAATTTTTTACAAGATTCTAGATATAAGTAGTAGACTCATGTCCAGATGTGAAACATATTTTTTTGTAATTTATTTGTAATTAAATAATTAATTATGATTTTTCTTCTACAACTTTTCTAGAATACAAAAACTCTCGTGTCTGACCACGTTAACTTAGTCTAAACTTTATCAAATTGAAAACTTTTTTTTTCTTGTAATAGGAAAATCATAGAATGTGACACATGTTTTGGATTTCAAAAATGTTATGCAGTTTGAAAGTTATAGTTATTTTTCAATAAGTCTATCAATCAGGACTATAAATATAACAAGTAGGTGTATGTCTGACCACATTAAAAAAAAATCAAATGATAATATTTTTTAATAAGATTTTAGATAAAAGTAGTAGAATCATGTCTAGATGTGATGTATATTTTTTTGTATTTTTTTTCTAAATAATAATTAATTATGATTTTTCTTCTACAAATTTTTTTGAATATAAAAACTCTCATGTCTAACCTCCTTAACTTAGTTTAAACTTCATCAAATTGAAAGGATTATTTATTATTATTGTATTAGGTGAAGCATAGAATGTCATGTATATTTTAGATTTAAAAAATGATATATTGTTTGAAAGTTATAATTTTTTTTCAAAGAGTCTATCAATCATGACCCCTTTTTCACATAGCCACTTTTTGGCATACCATGATCCTGCACACACCCACCCATAACTATGTACTAAAATATTGAATCCCTCTTAGGAGATGAGTATTACATAGTAAATTTTCTTGTTAGAGGAATACAAAACCTTGTTAGGGGTATAGAAAAAACCATGTTAAAGGTGTGGTGAGCTTACAACTCTTACAATCAAAATTTTATTACAAAAGTGTTCTTTAATAAGTGAACTGTACAAGCATCTGATATGCTTTGATAGTTTCATTTATAGCTCTCTCAATCTATGATTTCGCATCTGCTATCTATCTTTACCAATATCCCAAATTCCCATCCATCACATATCCATCTCTATCACATAGTTTCACAGCTTCCACAAAACACTCTATACTTATATTAATTCTTTTAGCATAAAGAAATGATAACCCGTATGCCTGCTACCGGTACAAGTATTATCATTGATTGGAAAAAGAGGATAGAGATTTGTCATCTCTCTAAAGTCTAAAGATCCAAGGAGATCTGTATGAAAAGAGGCTGGTTTGGCAACAAGTGCCAACATACAAGAAAGAAAAGATTGTAATCAAGAGCAACTAGTCACTACACAAAGCATCAGAAATCAGGTAATGTATACAGTCAAGGAAAAGAGGATTCAACCGTCAACCGAAGACCAAGTTACAACCGGTGTAGACAAGCACAGAGAAAGTAAAATTACAAACTGGTGTCAACAACACAACCGAAGAATGTGCGATCGGTAAGCCGAGGAAGGGACAGTGACAGGTCAAAGACTCTTACCTGTTCGCAACATAAGGATCTCAATCGATCTAGTCATGACTCCAGTATGAACCGAGGAATTCATAGTCAACTATTTATTTCAACCAACTCTTTGACTAAGATTTCTTGCACTAAATCTGGAAGTCTTTGAGTTAACATGGTGATCGGTTTAAGGCATGTCTTGAGGTTTTAAAGCCAGAATCTGTGGCTTTAAAACAAAGCGTTATCTCTTGTGAAGGAAAGATGTTTGACACACATCTATTGTCAAATGTTTCCTCTGTAAACTAATACTTCACTAGTGATGTATCCAAAAGAGATTTGAAGTCAAGTCATGCATGAGAGGTGCAATTAGGGTAAGAAATCTATATATTCTTCTACATGTTGAGAATATGAGTTGCCTTCATTCTGCTAAAGAAAAGAGTGAACCTGAAAGCTTAAAAGAAGCTAGGGAAATGTTACCTGATTTTTCCTGTTCCATACAAAATTGGTTAGGCTGGTTTCTATCCTTGGTCTGCATTTTTTACCCTGTTGAGCCCCTGGAATTTTTATGGCCCTGTGTCTTGTTTTCTGGCCTCTGCAGTCTCTTTTAGCCCTTGGAATACAAGTTTGAATTTGAAAAAAGTAGCCGTTGACCCCAAAAAACCCTAAAAAACCCTACGGCCTTTCTGTTTCGCGGTTACCTTTTTGGCCACTTAAGTGATTTCTTTTTCCACATGCTCATTAATTCTCTAACTGGTCATGAGTTCTTAGATTCCCCGTGGTTAAGTCCTTAACACCCAACAACCTAGCCAACGGTTACAGTTTGTTTGGCGGTCTCAGTTTCCTGAAAAAGTTAAATCTCAGACAAGATCTACGATCATCGTTATAGCACTGAGGAGATGTGCTCGAAGGTTAACATTACGATGTAACAATGGTCATCGATCTTCTTTTCAGCACGACGCTTTTGTGTCAGTGGGTCCACTGCCACATAGTCCGAGGTGTAAGTTTCTTATTGGTCAAAGGGCTGGTGATGTGGTGCCATGTCAAAGTGGGCCCAGCGTGTTGTTTTTCTTGATGATCTACGACTGTCATATGATCGCATGGAATATTCTTGGCCCATGCAATCATATGCCAACTGTTGATCTTACTTTATCTCTAGGCCCTGTCAGGTGGGTCCTCTTGTTCTAACGTGCTCGCGTTTCATTGGTTGGCTGGATTATGATGTGGAAACCTGTCAGTGGGCCCATGGTCTTTGGCTTATGTGGCAGGTTAAGATCCAAGCAAGATCTACAATTGTCGTTATACCGTTGAAGTAATATGCATGATCTTTAGCATCGCGGTATAACGACAACTGTCTGATGACAGATTTAGTATGTCGTGGGTCCAATGTGTTACCTGGCGCTGACATGCTCGATTCTTATTGGCTACTAGGCAGAACAGTTGGCACTTGTTAGTGGGTCCGGTTGTCAGAAGATTCACAGAGTTGATGAAGATCTATGGTTGTCGTGTGATCGCAAGGGATCTTCTGGCCCCATGTGATCATGCAACCACCATCCGATGCAGAGTCAGGATTCTTTCTTAAGTGAGGTGCCAGTCATGCTGAGGTGTTCGCTTCTCATTGGTTCTGATTGATGAGTTGGTGCTTGAATTTTCAAAGGGTCTCCTAATTGTTACAAGGATGATCTGGGCCGTTCATCTGTCGAGAAAAATAGATATCGACGGTCACGTTTCAAATTGGACCAGCTAGCCGTTGTTTTTAAATTTAAATATTTTTCACGGGGTTTTTTCTTGATGGTTCGTTGCTATTGGTCGAACGCGGCTGTGGGTAGCTTAGGATTTATGTCTTTGGGACAGTTGCAGTTGGGAGAATGATGAAGATCTGATGGCTGTCGTGTATGATTTTTTAGGGTACCATGTTGGTATTCTCGCGCTGAAGAAATATTAAAAGGTGGCGCCACCTATGGCCTTCTGTACTTCAAAATACAAATACCAAGACCTGGACCAGTTTTGAGCATTCATGGCAAGGCCGAGTTGCAGAAAGGGTAGATGGATCAAGGCGGCTTGTCCATAGGTAGATGTAGTATAGGGATGGACACGCATGATATTTGATCGGCCATGATACTTTCAAAGATACATTTATGATCAGATATGACAGAATTATGGTTTCTGATTATTTTATGTCAAATTTATGTAACCCTAGTTAGGTTTTGCTCCTGCCTGCGTGCTTTAGAGGTGTATATAATTGTTTTTGGAGCTTTTTAGAGCTCAGAGTTTGCAATTGTAAAGGAGAGATTTTTTTTCTTTCTGAGGAGTTATCCATGGCATTATTTCTACCCTCTAACTTTCTGCAGTTTGTAACCTTTCATTGATTTTTCAGATATTGCAAAAGTATTTTGTGACATCCTTTCTTTCCCTGTGCCTTCTTGTCTGAATTTTCTCTTAATGAATTGAGTATATGTATGTTTTCAATGATATCTTAGGGTTCCTAATCCCTCTTTCTTTCTGCAATTCATGAGTATTCCTGTGGATGATTTGATTTGAATGATCTTGTGGGTATACTTCAACCCCTTGACAATTTGTCTCATTCCTATACCTAGTTGCAGAGGCGAATGTTTGTTTGCAGGTTATAGATTGTGTCTAAATTCTTAGGAATGCTATTGTTTGTGAAATTCTCTCTTTCCCTGAATATCCTCTTTCTAATATAGACCCTTCTATGAAATATTGATGCAAACCTATTCAGTGAGTTGTGATCTCCTAGACCTGAGTTTGTGCATTGATTTCATCCTCCATACTGTAATTCATACCATCATTTCAGTGTATCACCTAGTAGGTAGTTTGCCTTCAGTCATTTCCCTTTCATGCATTCCTTCTATCCCTTTTCCCCTCAAAAATTTAATTTCCTGTCAAAGAAGCAAATTAAGGTGATTATCCAAGAGGAACCAGCCTAGAACCTGGAGGTCTCATCTCAGTTAGCATAGGTCCCACAACCTGGAGATGATTCCCATGTTATACTAAGTTATCAAGACCAAGAGAGCTTGAAATAAGGGTGCAAACTTAGTGTATAATAGGAAAATTGAGAAGATAAGAAGACAGAAAGAAGAGTGCATAGAAGCACAATAGTAGAGGAGAACACACCTGTGACGACCAGTGATGCTTCTTAGTTGAGCACAAAAAGAGATCTTATCAGGCTATGCAAAGCCATTTGTAAAAGGTCAATCTTTTAATTGTTTTCTAGCAATTACAATAGTTAAATTCTAATATTTGGGTGGACATTTATCAAATCTCTTGTATCAAATCTCTTAACTATGTGACATCTTTCAAAGTGTTCTAAGTCCTCTGACCAGGCAGGCACTAACCGACCTTATTGTAACAAATCTCTTAATCGGGTCGCATCTAACAGTGCATTGTAATCGTTTAATCGGGAAGGCTCCTAACAAGGCGTACTCTAAAAGAGTACAAAATTTGTGAGGTCTCCTCACACTATGGTTTTCACCCTAATCAGGTTTCCACGTGATAAATTTGGTGTCTCTGTGTGATTGTTTGCTTGCTATTATTTTATACTTGAATTTGTTTGGCTTACAATTATAAATATACTTCACCAGATTTAAAGAGAAAATTTTTAGAGGTGTTGATTCACCCCTCCCCTCTTAGCATCGGTTGGGACTATCAATTGGTATCAGAGCCTCGTCTTATTTTCTTTACTACTTAACTGCATAAAGAAAAAGTCAAGATGGTGAGAAAGGAAGGACCAAAGTTTTCAAAGGAAAACTTTACTTTGTGGTGCAACAGAATGAAGCTGTATATGAAGACCATCGGAGATCAATACTGGAATTATGCAACCACTGATTATACTAAACCTTCTGGTATCCTAACACTTGATGAACATAAGATCAAGTCTGAGCACACGACTACTATGGATATGATAGCCAACACACTACCTGATCATGTCTATGTTGAGATAGAACATCTAGATTCTACCTTCAAAATGTGGGCCAAGTTGCAAGTGGTATATGGAGGAGACACAAATGTTCAAAGAGCCAAGGTTGAAAGCCTTGGAGGAAAGTATGATGACATGAGAATGAATGAAGGAGAAGACATTGAGCAATACAACAACTAGATCAAAGAGGAGATCGATTCCATCAAAAGTTCTGGAAGAAAGCTTAGTGAAGAGGAGGTGGTTAGCAAAATACTGAGAACTCTCAGACCTCAGTATGCTATTAAGATCTCTACTATTCACAAGCTCAAATCGGTGACCAAAGATCAAGTCACCATAGACTCCCTAATCGGTAAGTTGGCTACTTTTTAATTAAGTAATTTTGATAATAGCTTACCCATTCAAGAATCATAATTTAAGTCCTCTATCAATATCTCTTCCACCAAAAGGGGAAGAGAAACCGGTAACTTCTCTATCGGTAAGATTGGTAATCTTGTTGAGAATTTTCTCTCAGAAGAGATGGAGCAAGATGAGTTCAAAGCACTCATCGCTAGGAGATTCCCCAAAGGGAAAGGGAAGTACAAAGGAAAGCTTCCTCTGAAATTCTTCTCTTGCAACAAGATAGGACATATTGTTGCAAGATGTCTAGATAACGATAATAAAGATAAGATAGACCAGTTCAAGAGCAAAGCAAAGAAGGAATGCTATCTTGTAGAGGAAGGAGTCACAGACAATAAATCTGAAGACTCTAATGATGCAGAAATTGTATTTGTTGCAATAAAAGAGGAGAGCCTAGTGGTAAGTGAAATAACACTTATATCAAGATCTCACCAACATCATGATTAGATCATTGACAGCGGCTGCACTCAGCACATGACTGGTGACAAGAACAAGTTTATCAACTTGGAGCTCAATGACAACGGATCACTAACCTTTGGAAATAATGTTACCTATGCCATTAAAGGAAAAGGTTCCATTGCACTCTACAACAGTGCTGTCTGTGAAGATGTGAACTGGGTTGAAGGACTCAAGTACAATTTAATGAGTATTGCACAACTGAATAATAAAAGTTTCCTATTGGAATTTAGAAAAGGTTCCTGTATAGTCAAGAATCAGTCTGGAACCCATGTTGCAACCGGTAGATAGAGAAAAGGTAATCTGTTCTACCTAGACTCAAGGGAAGGAGCTTGTCTCATAGTTTCAGTCAAAGGAGAATCAAACAAAATCTGTCTTATTTCTAAAAAACACAATAGTTGGTTATGGCACAAGAGAATCTACCACATAAACTTTGACAGTACTGTCAAGGTGAGCAAAAAGAAATCGGTTAGAGGACTTCCTAAGATTACAAAACCCATCAGAGGTGTCTTTAAAGATTGTCAGTTAGGAAAACTGACAGGAACAAGTTTCAACAGTAAATCATTCTCTGCTGAAAATGTTTTAGATCTTGTGCACACAAATTTGTGTGGACCGATGAAGACAAAAAGATATTATGGAGACCGATACTTCATGCTTTTTGTAGATGACTTCTCAAGAATGATGTGGACACTCTTTCTTAGAGAGAAATTAGAGGCCTTCCACATGTTCAAAATCTACAAGGATAGAGTGGAAAAAGAAACCAGTAAAAGCTTGAAGTGTCTGAGATCAAATAGAGGAGGTGAATACACCTCTTAAGAGTTCACTCACTATTGTGAGGAACATGGAATAAAGAGAGCTATCTACATCAAGGACTCCTCAGCAAAATAGAGTAGCAGAAAGAAGAAACATGAATTTGATCGACTGTGCTAGAATCTTACTGATTCAGAAGGATCTTCCTCATCACTTCTACAAAAGCCATCAACACTGTTGTCTACACACTAAACCAAGTTCAAGTAAAAAAGGAAACTAGTAAGACTCCTTATGAACTATGGTTCAAACATACTCCTAGTGTAGGCTACTTCAAAAGCTTTGGTAGTAAATGTTACATCAAAAGAGATATGTACTCTAGGAAGTTTGATCCCAAGAGTGATGAAGGAACATTTTTGGGATACTCTACCAAAAGCAAGTCATATCGGTGTCTGAACAAGAGAATAGGAAAAATAATTGAAAGCATCAATGTAAAAGTTGATGAATCTTCAAAACCAATTAAGAAGACCGGTCATAATGATCATGACAGCCTTGAAGGTCAAATTGAAGGAAATGTCTTTGAGTTCAATGAAGGAGCAAGTGAAGATGAAAGAGAACACCATATGAACAGACATCTGGAGTAGGAGACTACATCTGAAGCACATGATGGTGAACAAGAAGATGTTTAGAACCATGTGTTAGCAAAAGTTAAAATTTCCATGGTTGTAACATTTTTATTGGGCCTCTGTAGTTATTTTTCCCATTTTCCTACCAAAACCCTAGGCAAAAATTCAAATTCTAGCCGTTTGGGTAGAAAAACCCTAGTGTTCCCTAGCCCTATTCTAAATTCGCGTTACTTTTTGGGCCACTTAAAAAACTTTATAAAGCATGTGCGTTAAATTTTTTTTTCACCCGATGGTCTTCATTTTCCCTAAGTTTCCATGCGCTTAGTGAAATATTTCCTAATGTTTTTGGCCTTTATCCTTTCCTGGGCCCGGCTTTCTAACACTATCTCGATCCAACGATGGGCGTAAGATCTGATAGAATATGTCAGAGGTTTGCGAAGTTGTGCCAGCCATTGATTCTCTTTCATGGCAAAGGTTTTTCAATGTAATGGGTCCACATGCCAGGTGTGCTTAGTCAACACTTTCTCATTGGTCCACGTATTAATGACTCAGAATATTGTTAGTGGGGCCAACGATTTTGGAGGTTCAGTGATTCTGACAGTGGCAGAGCATCGACGACCAGCGTATGATCTTAAGGGTTATTTCTGACACATGAGGCTATAAGACCAGCCTTTGATTCTTTTCTGTGTTAGAGGTTTGTTAGAATAGGGGTGAGATTCTTCATCGACGGTGGGCGTATGTTCTGGTGGAATCTTCATGGCTTATGAGGGCTTAAGACTGACCATAGATTTGTTTCATATTAGGGGATCTGTCAGAGCAGTATAAAAAGGTTGATCCAACGGTTGTCGTAAGATCTGATAGAATATGTCAGAGTTTTGAGATCTTCAGACAACCATTGATCTCATTTAAGGCGGGCCCAGTTTCTGGTCTAAGGTTTTGGCGGAGCGGTTAAATCTTTGGCAGTCCTGATAAATGTTTTTAGTGTTTGCTTGTTTGCGGAGTATTATGGCAGGGTTCTAAATCTTTTAGCGATTTAGCGAATACGTGTTTGCTGAATCTCTAGATAAAGTAGTAGTGTTTCAACTTTTTCAGCGAATTGGCGAAATGTCTTTGGTCGCTAATTTGCTAGATAATCAGTGGGCCCTCAAATTTCTTATGTATTCACTAGTTCACAAGGAGTAACCTGAGGTTAAGAAGGGACTTTGTGATTTAGCGAATGCAGTCATTTGCTGAATCGTTTGATCTAACATGGGTTAAGTAACGTATTCTACGACTTGGAATTTTCATGCAGTCGCGTATTTGCCAAATCTTCTATGAGTTAGTTCTTCGCTAATATAAAGTGGGCCCAAAGGTTTTAAGGTAAAGTACAAGGTGGAAAATCGGTTCGGATGACATATCTTCTAATAGAGCGTGTCAGAGTTTTGAGATCTTCAGACGACTGTTCGATTCAAAGGGATTTGCAAAGTGGGTTCGATGCGCCATTTCATCGCTGATGTGTCATTTTCTCATTTGCTAGAAGATAAAAAGGTGGTGGAGGATTTTATAAGATTTTGTTGACTATTGTGAGATTCTACAAGCCGCCCGATCTGCCGAGAATAAGATGCATCAACAGTCACATTTTAAAGTTGAGCCGGTTACCATTTTTATTCAAATTCAAATATCCTGCAGGGTTTTTGAACTAGTGAGTCATGTAAAATGAAGCGGTGGCTGAGAATTTATTGTTTCAGGACAATTTGCAGTTGGGGAAGGATGTAGAAAATGTTTGAATTGCGGCCAAAATATGATTTTGTTCCTGATGATGCTGTGCCAGTTGGTTTCCAGGGTTGAATAAGTTACAAAAGGGCATTCATTGCAGATGGACAGCGTGATGATAAAATTAAATTTGTGGAAATTAAGCTAGGAGTAGCATTGAAGACATAAAGCATGTCGTCTCAGTTGAAAATATCTCATCTGTTTCAGTGGTGTAGTTATTGTAAACCCTTTGGGGTTGTTGTAAAGGTTTTTTAGGTTAATTTTTGTAACCCTAGAATGATCGATTTCTTGTGGTATCTCTTGGTATAAAGGGATTTTTCTTGGTCATTCGAAGGGATAGAGTTTAGGTGTTAAAAAGATAGAAATTTATGAAACCCTAGCTTTCAGTCAAGGATTGTAATTTTTTATATCATTTTATCAAACAATAGAGAAGAAGTACAGATTGATGTTCTTATCTTGCAAGCTTACTATTTTGGGTACTGTATGCACATGGTGAAAGGTTATACTTAATACAAATCTCAGATCTTTGTCTCTCCTTTGCTCTATTCTTTGAATCTTTAAATCTTTGTATAAGGTTTATGTGAATGTATTGATGCTTTGAGTTCTAACCTAGGGTTAGATTAAATATTGCTCAAAGTGGGATATGTGTTCTTGGAGTTTATTTGAAGGATTTTCATAAGTAGGAAAGAGTTGAGATATTTTGTGTTTATGTCTAAAGACCAATTTCAGACACCATTGTATTCATCCTTTTCCTTAATATTTTTCCCAATGGATAAGGCACTGGCCTATATTCTCCTATCTTTGTGTTGAGAAGAGTGATTCAAACCTTGTAATCCCAAATCATTAAAATCATTATCATACTTTTATTTACATTTATGTATTATCCTGCCCAGTGATGGAGAGTCAATGAACAATAGGTTCTTGTTTAGTACTTTCTCACTGTATTCATCTGTTGAAAGATCCAATAAAGAAATAAGGGGCGGAGTTAGAACTATCAGTCAGAGTTAATACTATTGGATCAGGTGCACCCGCCTTGGTTTTGCAGAGCTAGAGCCAGAAGAGGGTAGTCTTATCCCTATAGTTGGACCAATTGCTTATAGATTGCTCACATTTGGAACTAACCAATCCTCAATATCTATCATAAGCATATTGGTATCTCATGGAGTGCAAAATCTTATCCAAGAAGCAACAAATTGGTGACTCTACTGGGGACTAAAGCATAACAAACAAGTAAAATCAGTTCTGAATCAGTGTTTATATTACAAATTTCAATATCTCATTACCCATTTGGTTCAGCCCTTCCAGGTCACCATCAAATCAGTGATTCTATTAGAGAATAGAGAAATATTGTCAAGAGAAAATAGTGTAGGTTTCAAGTTGAGCTTGACTCCTGACCTACTTATTTCAATCATTTGATATCTCTGGTGTTACAAATCAGCATAGATAACGTGTGTACGAGTTGAGCTTAGACTCCTGGCCAGCTTATCATTTATCCAGTGGTTTTCATTAAAGAGTATAAGAGTCAGTTTCAGTAAGGTTTCAAATTATCTCACATATTGTGAGTGGCGACTCTCTAAGCATCTCTGTAACTAGTGCTTTAAGTAATATATCACAATGAGTTTCAAAATCACAAGGTCTTGGAGGAAGGAACACCCAGAAGAAAGCTTGCAAGGTGGGCTTCCTACCACATCAAGAAGAACTCAGGTTAGGAAAGAAAAAAGTGTTGATGATATGTCTCTAACCTGGAAGCAAAAGGGAAACCCAAGACAAGAGGGTCTTACTCCTCCTGGTCATGAAGGAAATGCCTCAGAATATGAGGAGGCAGTTGATTTGGGCCTGGACTACTATGAAGACTATTATTCCCCCATAGACAAAGAGGGTGAAAGACCATCCCAAAATAGAAGGATTTCAAGAAAATTTAGTAGATCTAGAAGTAAAAGTAGGGGTGGACAGGATTTTGTTCCCCCTTTAGCCCTTGATTCATCAATGCCTCAGGGCCTTCATGAATCTCAGGATTAGCAAGAAAACCCCCAAGCACAACAGATTGAATCTGAAATAACTTTGTCTAATTCTGAAGAAATATTTGAGGAAGTGTATGAATTGGAAAGGAGAATTCAAGAACAAGCAGCTATCAGGCAGAAAAGAGAAAAGGAGAAAGAAGAAAAAGTTAGACATGCTATGATAAGAGTTGATCAATTAAGAAGGCAGTTGCTAGATTTAGAGGCTATAAATTATGTCCCTATTCCTAAACAAACAAATGAGTTGCCTGTTGTCCATAAGACATTTGAAACAAGGAAACCAAGGGATAAAGGGAAACAAAAGGAAGTGGGCATTTCAATTAAAGAACCTGTAGCCCCTAAACTCCCTAAAGACCAGGCCTTAAGATTGGAAGCCAACCTTGAAAAGGCCAAAAGGGAATAGGAATTGCTAGCTAAGGAACTTGAAAAAGTAGAATTAGAAGTTGCAACATTAGAAATGAAAAAGAAAATTGATTTTCTTAAAAGGTCTGCAGGACCTACAAATTTTACCAATTCTAACATGACAGAAGGAGCAAATCTCACAAATTCAGCAAATTAGACAACTGGTGTTCCCCCACCAAGAGGTTTCAATGGTTCTTCCACCACCAATAATAATGCATCTACATCTCAGGGTGTTGGTATTTTTAATATAGGGATTATACATGAAAGATATAAAAAATTGGTTTTTACTGGTATCCCTGGTTATCCTAACCCCATCCCTGAAGAAATCAGAAAGAAGCTTCCTAAATTCACTGGAAGCAATGTTGTTACTTGTGAGGAGCATTTAAAAAAATTCATTGATGTAATTGATGACTATAACATTGTGCCAGATGATGTTATCATGAAATTATTTGTGCAATCGTAACAGAGGACTCAAGGGATTGGTTTAGAGCCTTGCCACATGGTAGCATAGGTTCATGGAATCAGCTTAGGCATTGTTTTAAGGAACAATATGGTGACAAAACTCATGAAGGTTTTATGCTGAATGAGTTCAATAACATAAAAAAGAATTTCAATGAAGATGTTATTGAATTTAATGTTAGATTTCAAAAAGCTATGCACAAATTTTTGCAGGTTATCGGATTGGATGATAGGGTGTGCCTTGTCACATATTTAAATGCTTTTGATTCTAAGATGGGTTACCTATTGAGAGATAAGAATCCAAGGAGCCTGGTTGAAGCTTACAAGTTAGCTGTGAACATAGAAAGCAACTGAAGAATCTCAGGAAAGTTGGGAAGGAGAGAAGATAACAAGTCTCCTTTGTTGAATAGAAAGGATCCGGGAAAGCCTCAAGGTGTGAAACCTAAGGATGATGAAAGCCTAGAGCAGATTTTGAAAGCAATCAAGGATCTGAAGCCTAGTGAAAACATAGGTAATATAGCTGCAGGAGGGGACAAGCCCCCCTTTAATAATTTCAACAAATTGCCAAGAATGCAGAATTACCCTTACAATACTCAATGGAAAGATGGGAAGCCTTTTATTCCTGAGAAAAGAGACAAACCAAATGATAGGACCCCTAATCCATTGCAAAGAAATTCAATGAATGTGGTGGAGGAGGTCCCATGGTGTATTGCCTGTCAGTCACCACATGATCCTAATTATTGTGCCATATCCCAAAATGTCTCTCCTCAAGAAGAGCAGGAGTGCAATGAGGAACAACCTTATGATGACCAGGGATGTGGGATGTTCTCTTCTCATGTTTTGAGTGAGGTAGACTCTTCTGAAGAGGATGAAAATCAGGATGCTTCATATTCCCAAACTAGAAATGAATCATATCATCAAGTTTTTTCAAATGATGAAGATAGTGAGCCTGACAACATCCAGTGTAATGTTCAAAAGAATGAACAAACAACTACTTTGAGAAGACTTTATGATGAGGAAATTGCTTTGATAACAACCAATTTGGTTACTCAGGCAAAGGCAAATTATAACTTGAGGAATAGAGTTGTTGGTGATTCAAATCCTAAGCCAACTGGTATTTTTATCAAGAAAATAGATAAGAATGTAAAAACTTCACAAGAAAAGACTAAGGATGCTAATCCTATTGATAAAGTCAAGGTAAAGAAAGTTGCTAAGTCTAATATTGTTTATAAGGTAAAAACTAAGCCTACTGCTGAGGTTATACCAGTTTTGCAAAATAAAAACAAGGCCCAAATTGACAAACTTGCAGATACATCCACCCAAGAAGCTGATAAAGAGATTGTAGATTCAAAACCAGATGTACCTGATTTAAAGTATGTTCCAGTTGACATGAGTAAATTGTTGTCTCAAATCACTATCCAAGTTCCATTATTAGAGATGATGAGAATAGAAGAACATAAGAAAAATGCCTTGAAATGGGTAAAAAGTGTAGTACATACTGATTCTCAAAGAACAGAAAAAACTGAGAAACAAGTAGCAATTGTGGATGAAGAAGATGAAAATTGTAGTGAGGAGATTGTTTCTAAAATCCCTCAAATATATTTGGACACAAATGTTGTTAGTACTGCAGTAGAATCAATTGATCCTTTTTTCTTGACTCTGCAAATAAATGGAAAGTTGCTAAAGAATTGCATGATTGATTTTGGAGCATCGAATACTGTTATGCCTACTGAGATTATGAAGTCATTAGGGTTGAAAGTGGATACACCTCATGGTAGGTGTCAAGCTATGGATTCAAGAGAAGTACCAGTTGTTGGTACTATTAAGGCTTTTCCTTACAGATTGGCTGCATACCCCAACAAACAATTGACCATGAGTGTTTTGGTAGTTGACATTCCTCCCCAGTATGGAATGTTATTATCAAGAAAATGGAGTGCCTCTATGGGAGGCAGCATACAGTGTGACTTATCATTTACCACTTTTAATTTTGAAGGACAAAATATCAAAGTCACTAGGGAGTCTAGAACCCCACACATGATTGAGGAAGAAGAACAGGACAATATGAATTGTTTCCTTGATATTGATATTAATGTCTTTAAGGTCCAAGATAAGGAAATAGAGGAAGGTGTTGAGCCTCCCCACAAATTAGAAAGCCAAGAACGATGGATTGACCTTGATAGTCTTTGGACTATGTTTTTTGATGGAGCAAATAGCAAAGAAGGATTTGGAGCTGGAATATTGCTCATATCTCCAAATGGTAAAACTTTCAAGTTCTCATTTACTTTGTTATTTTCATGCACAAATAATGTTGCAGAGTATGAGGCTCTGTTAATTGGTCTAAGACTAGCATCAAGGCATGGCATAAATTTTTTGAAAGTTATAGGTGACTCTGAGTTAGTCATATCACAGATTAGATCAAAATATGCTTCAAAGAATCAGAAGTTGAAACAATATAGGAATGCAATATGGGATGAGATTGAAAGCTTTAGTTCTTTTAATATTTGTTGGATGGAAAGAAGTCAGAATAGGATGGCAGATTTGTTGGCTAATATAGCCCTTAGACCAGAAGATGTTACATTTGCAGATGTTTCTAATATAGAGGTACAAGCTAGACCTTCCATCCCTGACAATCTAGATAATTGGCAAGTTTTTTTCTGATGACCAAGATATATTAAGGTTTCTCCATTGTGAATCTCATTTTGGTGATAAAGAAGTGGATTTCAGTGCTTATGTTAATACAGTGAATGGAAAAGATGTCATCTTTGGGAAAGAGGTTTTGAAATTAAAATCAAACAAGGTTCCTAAAGGATTGGTTGCCCTTGAAAGGGCATTTGACAATAAAGACAAGGTTTTTTTTGCTAGTACTAATAAAATCAATGAGCTTGAGGAAATAAACTTGGGAACAGAGATAGCTCCCAAGAAAGTTTATATAGGCAGGTCTCTCTCCCCAAGAACTAGAAAAAATTTGGTTGACCTTCTCAGAAAATTTAGGCATGTTTTTGCCTGGTCTTATGAAGACCTTAAAGCTTATAAAGAGGACCTTTCTCAGCATGAGGTTCCACTTAAGGAAGGCACAAAACCTTTCAGACAGAAGTTGAGACCTGTTAACCCTACCTTGGCACCCAAAATGAGGAGTGAACTCAAGAAATGATGGATGCTGGAATAATCAAGCCAATCAAGCATTCCACTTGGGTTTCAAATTTAGTGCCTATCAGAAAAAAAAATGGTGATATCAAGTTATGTGTAGATTTTAGGAATCTTAAGATAAATTCTTTAAAAGATAACTATGGGTTACCCAATATGGAGAACATGTTGCAAAAGGTCACTGGATTAGAATTGATGTCCATGATGGATGGCTTTTCTGGTTACAATTAGGTTATGGTCAAAGATACAGAACAGTTTAAAACTGCATTTACAACTCCATGGGGAACATATGTTTATGTAAGGATGCCTTTTGGGTTGACTAATGCAGGTGCTACTTTTCAAAGGGCTATGGATGTAGCCTTTGCAGATTTCATTGATAGATTTATGGTGGTATATGAGGATGACTTGATAGCCTTTTCAGCAAAAGAAGAACAACATTGTCAACATCTTGAGAAAATTTTTATCAGAGCATTGGAATATGGGGTCTCTTTAAACCCCAAAGAAATGTGCCTTTGGTGTGACAGAAGGGAAACTTTTGGGGCATACTGTTTCAAAGGATGGTGTAAGGATAGATCCTGAAAGAGTGGAAGCCATTGACAAACTATCCTTACCAAAAAATATCAAGGGAATTCAGTCCTTTTTAGGACAGGTCAACTTTTTAAGAAGGTTTATTACAAACTTTGCAGAAATCAGTACTCCCATATCAAGGATGTTAAAGAAAGGAGTAAAAATGGAATGGAATACTGAAGCAGTTCAAGATTTTAATGATATTAAGAAAGCTATTAAGCATGCCCTAGTCTTAAAGACACCAGATTATAGCAAGCCAATGCAAATTTTCTCTTTTGCATCTGCTCATACTATTGCTGCAGTGCTATTACAAAAGAATGCTGAAGGTTTTGAACAACCTATTTCCTTTTTCAGCAAGACTTTACAAGCAGCAGAATTAAATTATGATATCATTGAGAAATAGGCTTATGCCTTGGTCAAGGCCATTAAAACATTTAGATGCTATTTGGTGGGAGCTACAGTGGTTGCTTATGTACCAAGTGTTGCAGTTAAGGACGTTTTGGTCCAACAAGAGGTTTCAGGAAGAAGATGTAGGTGGATTAACAAAATTTAACAATTTAACATTGATATCCACATTACAAAGTTGGTTAGAGGTTTAGGCCTAGCAAAGTTGATGGCCCAAAGTAATTTAAATGCAAACCAGATCAATATGCTAGAAGAGGATCAAAGACCTTATGTGTGCAACATGGACTATTGTGAATGGTACAAAGATATTGTCAAATATTTACAAAGGATGGTTTTACCCCCTGATTTGGATGACAACAAGAGAAGAACCATTAAACTCCACTCTTTGAGATATGCAATTATAAATGGTGAGCTCTGGTGGAGGAGTAATGAAGGTGTTTTTCTTAAGTGTGTAGACCATGATAAGGCCCAACTTTTGATGGAAAAAATGCATAATGGAGTTTGTGGAGGACACTACATGGCAAATACTACATCCCACAAGATTATCAAGGCAGGTTTTTGGTGGCCTTCACTTTTCAAGGATACCCATCAGTTTGTCAAGAAGTGTGATTCTTGCCAAAGGTTTGCAGGAAAACTAAAATTCAGTGGAAATTTGCCTCTCAGACCTGTTTCTATTCAAGTCCCTTTTCAGAAGTTGGGTATGGATTTCATTGGTGAAATCTCTAATAAGTCTAGTGGTGGACATTCCTATATCTTGGTGGCAACTGACTATTTCACTAAGTGGGTTGAGGCAATCCCTACAAGAAGAGCAACCAGTAGGGTAGTAACAGATTTTATGATGTAGAATATTCTCACAAGATTTGGTTGCCTAGAAACTATGGTGGTCGATAATGCATTATGTTTTAGGTCAGAAGAGTTTGTTGATTTCTGCAGACATAATGGTATTAAAATTTCATATTCATCTGCTTATCATCCACAAGGCAATGGCCAGGTAGAATCTAACAATAAAAGTTTAATCAAAATTCTGAAAAGAGTTTTGGACAAAAACAAGAAGGCCTGGGACTCCAAATTGCTACAAGCCCTGTGGGCTGACAGGGTTACAGTTAAGAAAGCAATAGGATGTGCCCCTTTTGACTTAGTGTATGGAATAAATGCAAGATTACCCCAAAATAATTTGTTACAAATATACCAATTCATTCAAAAATATGATGAAGATGTTGAAGAAGATATGACAGTCAGAATGAATGATTTGATTCAACTCAATGAGGTAAGGAATGATGCACACATCAAGAATGAGAACTTGCAGGCCCAGTGCAAAGTCATGTATGATAGAAGGACTATTCAGAGAAATTTTGCAGAGGGAGACATGGTATTAATGTGGAATGTAAGAATGCAAGACAAAGGAAAACATGGGAAATTTGATCCCATATGGTTAGGCCCATATATCATTGAGGAAAAATGGGGAGCAGGCTCTTACATTCTGAAGAATTTGACAGGAGAACTCCTGGTGTTGCCTGTTCATAGTCAATTTTTGAAGTTCTACTTCTCCTGAAGATTTTTGACTCTCTGTACAATTGTGTTTTAAAGTTGTTGTTTGCCAGTTTCCTATTTTTGGTTCGAAGTTTTGGTTCTGGTCTGTTGTACCAGGAGATTCTAGTTTCTCATTGTATCTGCAGGAGATACACGTCCTCAGAAAGAGCCACTGTTAGCACAAGTTAAAATTTCCATGGTTGTAACATTTTTATTGGGCCTCTGTAGTTATTTTTCCCATTTTCATGCCAAAACCCTAGGCAAAAATTCAAATTCTAGCCGTTTGGGTAGAAAAACCCTAGTGTGCCCTAGCCCTGTTCTAAATTTGCATTACTTTTTGGGCCACTTAAAAAACTTTATAAGGCATGTGCGTTAAATTTTTTTTTCACCCAGCGATCTTCATTTTCCCTAAGTTTCCATGCACCCAATGAAATATTTCCTAATGTTTTCGGCCTTTATCCTTTCCTGGGCCCAGCTTTCTGACACCATCTCAATCCAATGATGGGCGTAAGATCTGATAGAATATGTCAGAGGTTTGTGAAGTTGCGCCAGCCATTGATTCTCTTTCATGGCAAAGGTTTTTCAATGTAATGGGTCCACATGCCAGGTGTGCTTAGTCAACACTTTCTCATTGGTCCATGTATTAATGACTCAGAATATTGTCAGTGGGGCCAACGATTTTGGAGGTTCAGTGATTCTGACAGTGGCAGAGCATCGACAGCCAGTGTATGATCTTAAGGGTTATTTCTGACACATGAGGCTATAAGACCAGCTGTTGATTCTTTTATGTGTCAGAGGTTTGTCAGAACAGGGGTGAGATTCTTCATCGACGGTGAGCATATGTTCTAGTGGAATCTTCATGGATTATGAGGGCTTAAGACTAACCGTAGATTTGTTTCGTATTAGGGGATTTGTTAGAGCAGTATAAAAAGGTTGATCTAACGGTTGTCGTAAGATCTAATAGAATATGTCAGAGTTTTGAGATCTTTAGACAACCGTTGATCTCATTTAAGGCGGGTCTAGTTTCTGGTCTAAGGTTTTGGCAGAGCAGTTAAATCTTTGGCAATCCCGATAAATGTTTGCAGTGTTCACTTGTTCGTGGAGTATTATGGAAGGGTTCTAAATCTTTTAGTGATTCAGCGAATACGTGTTCGTTGAATCTCTAGATAAAGTAGTAGTGTTTCAAGTTTTTCAGCGAATTGGCGAAATGTCTTTGGTCGCTAATTCGCTAAATAATCAGTGGGCCCTCAAATTTCTTATGTATTTTCTAGTTTGCAAGGAGTCACCTGAGGTTAAGAAGGGACTTCACGATTCAGCAAATGCAGTCATTCGCTGAATCATTTGATCTAACATGGGTTAAGTAACGTATTCTGTGACTTGGAATTTTCATGCAGTCGTGTGTTCGCCAAATCTTCTATGAGTTAGTTCTTCGCTAATATAAAGTGGGCCCAAAGGTTTTAAGGTAAAGTATAAGGTGGCAAATCGGACAGACAACGTATCTTTTGATAGAGCGTGTCAGAGTTTTGAGATCTTCAGATGACCATTCGATTCAAAGGGATTTGCAAAGTGGGTTTGATGCACCATTTCATCGCTGATGTGTCATTTTCTCATTTTCTAGAAGATAAAAAGGTGGTGGAGGATTTTATAAGATTTTGCTGACTATTGTGAGATTTTACGAGCTACCCGATCTGCTGGGAATAAGATACATCAACAGTCATGTTTTAAAGTTGAGTTGGTTACCATTTTTATTCAAATTCAAATATCCTGCAGGGGTTTGCTAGGGTTTTTGAACTAGTAAGTCATGTAAAATGAAGTGGTGGCCAAGAATTTATTGTTTCAGGACAATTTGCAGTTGGGGAAGGATGTAGAAAATGTTTGAATTGTGGCCAAAATCTAATTTTGTTCTTGATGATGTTGTGCTAGTTGGTTTTTAGGGTTGAATAAGTTACAGAAGGGCATTCATTGCAGATGGACAGTGTGATGATAAAATTAAATTTGTGGAAATTGAGCCAGGAGTAGCATTGAAGACATAAAGCATGTCGGTTCAGTTGAAAATATCTCATCTGTTTCAGTGGTGTAGTTATTGTAAACCCTTTGGGGTTGTTGTAAAGATTTTTTAGGTTAATTTTTGTAACCCTAGAATGATCGATTTCTTGTGGTATCTCTTGGTATAAAGGGATTTTTCTTGGTCATTTGAAGGGATAGAGTTTAGGTGTTAAAAAGATAGAAATTTATGAAACCCTAGCTTTCAGTCAAGGATTGGAATTTTTTATATCATTTTATCAAATAATAGAGAAGAAGTACAGATTGATGTTCTTATCTTGCAAGCTTACTATTTTAGGTACTGTATGCACATGGTGAAAGGTTATACTTAATAGAAATCTCAGATCTTTGTCTCTCCTTTGCTCTATTCTTTGAATCTTTAAATCTTTGTATAAGGTTTATGTGAATGTATTGATGCTTTGAGTTCTAACCTAGGGTTAGATTAAATATTGCTCAAAGTGGGATATGTGTTCTTGGAGTTTATTTGAAGGATTTTCATAAGTAGGAAAGAGTTGAGATATTTTGTGTTTATGTCTAAAGACCAATTTCAGACACCATTGTATTCATCCTTTTCCTTAATATTTTTCCCAATGGATAAGGCACTGGCCTATATTCTCCTATCTTTGTGTTGAGAAGAGTGATTCAAACCTTGTAATCCCAAATCATTAAAATCATTACCAGTCTTTACTTTTATTTACATTTATGTATTATCCTGCTCAGTGATGGAGAGTCAGTGAACAATAGGTTCTTGTTTAGTACTTTCTCACTATATTCATTTGTTGAAAGATCCAATAAAGAAATAAGGGGTAGAGTTAGAACTATCAGTCAGAGTTAATACTATTGGATCAGGTGCACCCGCCTTGGTTTCATAGAGCCAGAAGCAGAAGAGGGTAGTCTTATCCCTATAGTTGGACCAATTGCTTATAGATTGCTCACATTTGGAACTAACCAATCCTCAATATCCATCATAAGCATATTGGTATCTCATGGTGTGTAAAATCCTATCCAGGAACCAACACCATGATGAAGAAATTGCTCAAGCAGAAGAGCCTGACCGGGAACAACGACTGATTCTCCCAAGGTATGTCACATATCACTCCACTAACAACATTATTTGTGACAAACATGGTAATGTCTTGACCAAAAAAAAGACCAAAGAAAATATATGTTTATTTTCCTGTATAGATCCCAAATCCATCAGGGAAACTCTAGAAGATCAAAATTGGGTCAAGGCTATGGAGGAAGAAATTGAGAAAATTGAAAAGAATGATACATGGGAGCTTGTGCCAAGACCATAGGACAAGAATGTCATGGGGACCAAGTGGGTCTATAGGAACAAGCTAAATGAGGAAGGGAAAGTAATAAGAAATAAGGCAAGATTAGTCTGCAAAGGGTATGCCTAGGAAGCTGGACTAAAATATGGAGAAAATTTTGCACCAGTGGCCAGATGGGAAGGAGTGAGAATTCTTCTTTCCTATGCTGCTCACAAGAGATTTCTACATTCCTGAACATAATACTGGAAGAGGAAGTCTACATTGAACAGCCAGAAGGCTTCACATCTACACAAAATGATGGTATGGTCTGTAAACTAAAAAAGGCTCTTTATGGGCTTAAGTAAGCTCCAAGGGCTTGGTATGAGAGGTTGCATTCATACCTTTTGACCTAGGATTCACAAGAACTGGGGACAACAACAACATGTATCTCAAGATCAGAAAAGATGAAAATCTGATTGCTAAGATCTTTGTAGATGACATCATCTTTGGTGGAGATGACAGGATGATCAAAGACTTTGTTGAAGAGATGAAGAAAGAATTTGAGATGTCTATGACAAGTGCCATTAAATTCTTCATTGGACTACAGGTCCATTAGCTAAAAGAAGGTATTTTTATCTCTCAGTCCAAGTATATAAAAGAAATTATTAAGACTTTTGCATTTGAAGAATCTAAACCGGTTGGAACTCCAATGATAACTAACCTCAAGTTATCAAAGGAGGATGAGGCAAAATAAGTAAATGAAACAATGTATCGGCCCATCATAGGAAAATTATAGTATGTTGTTCATAGTAGACCGGGCATTGCACATTGCGGTTGGTATAGTGGCAAGATTCTCTACAAATTCCAAAGAGACACATCTGATAGCAGTGAAGAGAATCTTCAAATATCTAAAGGGTACTAAAGAATATGGCTTGTGGTTTCCACATAAGAGAGGATTCCAAGTAAAACTTTACACTAACATAGACTAGGCTAGCAAAATCAATGACAGAAAGAGCACACGTGGAGGTGCATTCTTTCTCAGTGGGAGAATCATCTCTTGGATGAGTAACAAATAGAACTGCATTTCACAATCTACTGCAGAGCCTGAATATGTTGATGCTCCAATCAATTGCACACATGTAGTCTAGATCAAACAACTTCTGGAAGAAATCATAGAATAGATACCTGAAACGATAGCTATCTATTGTGATAGCATGAGTGCAATTAACATATCCAAGAATCTTGTCATGTACTCCACGATAAAGCATATTGTCATCAAGTATCATTACTTGAGAGAGTTAATACAAGAGAAGGAGGTGAGATTGGAATATGTTCCCACAAAGGAACAAATTACTGATATCTTCACAAAGCCATTACCAAAGAGTACTTTTGAGTATCTTAGAGGTAAACTAGGGGTGATACCCCTTCATGATCTTCAATAAACTTGCAAGGGAGTTCATTAGTTCATTATGATTCAACAGAGGATTACACCTCATCTTTTCTAGACTGATGAAAAGGACTGTTGCTCACAGGGGGAGCAGATTAGATAAAGGTAGTCTTTCAAACTAGCCTTTGACATTATTGTCAAAAAGGGGGGAGAGCTTGGCAATAACCAGTAGATAAACCAGTAGTGATAGTAACAGTGATACAGAGATGCAAGCACATAAAATCAGTGATATGATAATGATATGGTTGCCCATCACAATTTTTCCATCAATGCCAAAGGGGGAGATTGTTAGCATAAATAAATGGTAACTGATAAGCCTACTACTGGTACAAGTATTGTCATTGATTGGCAAAAGAGTTTAGATATTTTTCATCTCTCTAAAGTCTAAAGATCTAAGGAGATCTATATGAAAAGAGGTTGGTTTGGCAACCAGTGCCAACATACAAGAAATAAAAGATTGTAATCAAGAGCAACCGGTCACTACACAAAGCATCAACAATCAGGTAATGTATATAGTCAAGGAAAAGAGGATTCAACCGTCAACCGAGGACTAGGTTACAACTGGTGTAGACAAGCACAGAGAAAGTAAAAGTACAAATCGATGTCAACAACACAATCAAGGACTGTGCGACTGGTAAGCTGAGGAAGGGACAATGATAGGTTAAAGACTCTTACCTATTCACAACATAAGGATCTCAACCGATCTAGTAATGACTCCAATATGAGCTGAGGATGTCATAGTCAACTATCTGTTTCAACTAGCTCTTTGATAGAGATTTTTTGCACTAAATCTAGAAGTCTTTGAGTTAACATGGTGATCGATTTAAAGCATGTCTGGAGGTTTTAAAGTCAAAAGCTGTGGTTTTAAAATAAAGCGTTATCTCTTGTGAAGGAAAGATGCTTGACACACATCTATTATTTTCTTTATAAAGAAGATAAAGAAAGAGCATGCATTAGATGTTTCCTCTATGAACTGATACTTCACTAAGTGATGTATCTAAAAGGGATTTGAAGTCAGGTTGTGCATGAGAGGTGCAATTAGGGCAAGAACTCTATATATTCTTTTACATGTTGAGAATATGAGTTGTCTTCATTCTACCGAAGAAAAGAGTGAACCTGAAAGCTTAAAAGAAGCTAGGGAAAATTGAGAAGAGAAGAAGAGAGAAAGAAGAGTGTGCAGAGAAGCACAACTGTAGAGGAGGACACACTTGCAGTGACTGGTGATGCTTCTCAGTTGAGCACAAATAGAGGTCTTATTAGGCTATGCAAAGCCATTTGGAAAAAGTCAATCTTTTTATTGTTTTCTAGAAATCACGATAGTTAAATCCCAATATTTGGGTGGACTCTAACATGTCCCTTGTATCAAATCCCTTAACTGGGTTACATCTTTCAAGGTGATCTAAGTCCTCTGACCAGGAAGGCACTAACCAACCTTATTGTAACAAATCTCTTAACTTGGTCACATCTAATAGTGCGTTGTAATCCTTTAATCATGAAGGCTCCTAACAGGGTGTACTCAAGAAGAGTACAAAATTTGTGAGGTCTCATCACACCATGGTTTTCACCCTAATCGGGTTTCACGTGATAAATTTGGTGTCTCTGTGTGATTGTTTGCTTGCTGTTATTTTATGCTTGAATTTGTTTGGCTTACAACTATAAATATACTTCACCAGATTTATAGAGAAAAGTTTTAGAGGTGTTGATTCACCCCTCCCCTCTCAGCACCAGTTGGGATTGTCAAATTTTTCCATCCAATTGGCTCTCAAATATAATACAAAACATAACAATTACTTATACAAATGATAAATGTAGATTCAACGATCTTGTATTACCAAAGTGTCGGCATACAACTTTCATCTGACTTAGCACATTACCATTCCATCTAACCTTCCCTCAATCATCGTGACTATTCATATACCCTAATTCACTATTTCTCCATCTTCGCATACCTTCATATCATTGTATCTTACTGATATCAAAACCAAAACACGTGTGACCTTAACTAAAAATCATAAATATCCCAAAATGTCTTCCTCTAAGTTCACAAGCCATAGTACATCATATATAATCTTCGTTGACCAAAATTGTACTTCAGCATACTGTTATTCTGATTTTTTACTTAGTCATTTTTATGACTGTGTCTCTAATACTTATAATCACTTCATGCGATCACTCCATCATAAGTGTTGTCATAAATGAAAACCCTTAAGTCATCCATAGTGCTCTCAAAACATCACTTGCCAACACAATATTACCTTCTTGTCACTTTCGGTCTTAGATTTCAATGTTTTGGATGAAGATGCCATTGTTCTTTCAAATTTAGGGCTTCACAAAATGTTTAGAAAAATAACTCAATAGTTGATAACTTACTTGGAATGATGAAAAATTACTTGAGATATGCTCAAATCTCTGTCGAATTCTCAAGACATTCTTTGCTCAAACTCTCTCAGATCGCTTTGGTTCTGCCCGTGATCATTGTGTGTCAAAATGACTTGCATCATCATGTATTTATATGTAAAATCTCTTTTCCCACTTAAACTTGTGCATTAAATGTTTTACCTACCACAATTCGATAAACATAGTGATGCTCGGTTATCACTTTGAAGCTTTAGCTCGGTTAACATTAGATATCACTTGGTTGATACTTCAACTTGGTTAACCTTGCCATCACTAGTACAAAAACAGCAAAATTAGACTAAAAAAACTACTAAAAATCACATATAGATGACCAATTTTGATCACATGACCAGTAATAGTTTATTGCCAGTCATTTGTAACACCACCAAATTTGTGACTAAACAAATTTTAGTCATTTGTTGGTTGTTTTGAATGATCAATTTGGTAGTATTTTTACTCATTAATTTAGTCATTTGTTGTTGTTAATTGGTCATTCATTTAATCTTGATAGTCATTTATTTAATCATTAAAATCATTAATTTGTGTCAATTGGTAATATATTTAATCATTTGTATCAACTAATTTCCATCCATTGGTAGTATATTTGATCATTTTAATCATTAATTTAGTCAATGTTGTTAATAATTAGTCATTTATTTAATCACGTTAACACTTAATTGATATCGATTGGTAATATATTTAGTCATTTGTATCAACTAATTTCCATCCATTGGTAGTATATTTGATCATTTTAATCATTAATTTAGTCAACGTTGTTAATAATTAGTCATTTATTTAATCACGATAACAATTAATTGATATCGATTGGTAATATATTTAGTCATTGTCACTCTTATGTTTCCATCTACTAAGAGTATATTTAATCACTATTATATTTTGGTTCTCATTAATTGGTATTAAATTTAGTTGTGATATAAATAATGTATTAAATTACATAAATTTAATAATGCAAAAAAGGCATATATTAAACTTGAAATAAACCATAAAAGAAATTAAAAATATATTAACATATACAAACAATATTCAACATCATGAGAAAGAAAGGTAATCTGCAATTTTAAAATATAATATGTATCAAGTAATAAAATGTCAACGTTGAGAGTATACATAATTATATCTAAAAATATCAAAGTTATTAAGCGTTTCCAACTCATTAAATACACCATGAATGTCTGGTATCTAGTGCATGATAAACATCAACTAATTCATTTTCTCCAAAAAAATTATTGGCCACCGTGCAAAGGATCCTTCTTTCTCTTTTAGACAAATTGCTCCATCTAGTTTGTCTTCATAAACAAGTGGTACGTTACTTGTGACCCTCACAAGTTCTACATTTGCATCACTCATTCCCTTCAAGTTTTCTCCATGTATGATAGATAGTGAATGGATCCGCCCAACACCAACAACAACACTATCAAATGGATCCAACACTTTGACTTTATCTCCTTCTTGGAGTTCATGAATATTTTTCTGCAAAAACAAAAGGTGCATAGGTAATTATGTGACTTATTAACATAATAATTATCACATAGGTAAACATTTGACTTATTAACATTATAAAAAAACCATTACTTGCTCAAATAGTACTTGCATGTGTTAAAACAAATACCATGAAATACACAACAATAAATAAAAATCACCTTGCTTTTAACATGAAGTCTTCTTTGAATATCATATAGATCCTCATCCAGTTCAACATGTTCACTATCAACATCCTTCTCAAATTGTGGAGCTTTATAGATAGGTCTATTGAGAGCGTCTTTCCCTGTATGCACAGTAGACTAAAGAGAAAACAAGTACAAGTCATATGCTGGAAGAGGGTATGATATGTAAACCTTGGCAAGAAATAAGTACAATTCTAAATTGTGCAATGAAAATAGCTAATAAATATTGTGACAAATTAACTTACATCTGGAAAAATGCAAAATCTATAATTATTTGTTTAAAATAACATTTCAAGCATGAAGATTAGGATAGATAATTGACAACTATTACATTACCTCAACTTTACCACAACTATAACTGTGTTGATCCACATTCATGTCCACTAATTCATCACAATCACTGTCAATATCAGCAGCTTTGTTGGCATCAAAGCATTTTTGTGGATCTTTGATAGAATTGCTCTGCACGTGGTTAAATTGTTAGTAGATAGATCAATGCAATGGTAGATTAAATGCAATGGTGGTATTTTCTTCCATGTTAGAAACAACAATAGTGTATTGCAGACTGACCATCACTAGTCATCATTGCTACAAGATTATTACATCAAATAAGTGACAAATAACTCTTTAAGGTCTTATAAATAGATCAGCATATTCCCCTCTCATTATTACACAGATGAATGGGGAGTATTATCACTATACAAGAAAGAAGAAAATAAGGGGGCTAACATTATCCAAGAAATAAGTAATTGCTGTCTAGAAAGAGGAAGTCAGATCGCACAAAGGAAGAAGACATCTCATCTATAATTGCAGCCAAAGGAAGGAATTAATATGACCTAAGTTAGATAACTAACTAATGATATTGTTAGTTACAAGGAAGAGGTACGATTTGTTAAAATAGTAATTTAGTTTGAAAGAGTTCTGATCAAAGAGATACAACTTTTCACATCATGCCCTTTGTTGCTTAATAAGGGAAGATCATCCATTTCTTCAAGGGGCATATTTTATTGGCATAAAGTCTTCATACCTGAAGCACTTAAAGGGATTTAATACAGCCAACTAAAGGAGGTATTTGTCCCCTGTTGGGCAAGGTCACAAACACATGAAAAGAAGAAATTGACAAGTAGAAACAGCATCCCAGATTATTGCAAGAGTAAAAGATTGTAATCACATTAAGGCATAAACTTCTCACATAAAATTGCATGAAACTTGAGCCATTATTCAGCAACAGTGACAGAGATTAGACTCACAAGAAGGCATTAAAGAAACATAAAATTAAAGGATAATAATTTGAAAGAGGATCAAGTACAAGATCCTATTTCTCATACCAAATTACTTCTATTCCATTTGCATGATTATGAAAGACAATTTCAGAGAAGGCGATTAGATTATTGTAAGGATCAGGTGCTTTATTTCAACATAGTTCATTAATAAGCATCTCAGTAAATCAAAGCAATATAGATCAGGAATCTAGGCAGAGCATCATCCTGGATTAGAGCAATATTAATCTGACAGCATTTTGCATTCCCCAATCTACTCTATAGTATCGATATCAGAGAAGTTTTGGTTCATAGATATTACCCTTCATTTTCAGATTAGAATTTATATCAGCATTCTAGTTTGGAAATAAATCTCAGAAATTAAAGTAAACTTTATCCTCATTAATATAAAGATATTTGGAATTTACATTGATTGATTTCTTTTATCTCTCACAAGCCATCAAACAAGGATAATCGATTTATTACAACATCGATCATAAGAGATAAGACAAACTTGAAGTAATTGCATAAGGGGACATTACAGTTTGTTACAACATGATAAGTTGTAACAACTCCAAAATATAGGCATACACTAAAATAACATAATAATTAAAGCATAAATGGCTTAGAAGATAAGCATACCTTAGTTTTGAATATCCAGTTATTAGTTGCCTTATTAACACCTATATTTGGAGATAAGTGAAAGCAAGCGCATTAAAAAGAGATTCCAAATATCTATTAAATTGAGTGATAAGCATATATAATAATTCAAATATAATAAGATAGTGAGAAATTACCTATGGAGTGTCATTTCTTCTTAACCATAACATTCTCTTTAATTCCTTGACCATCTTTTCCCAAGCCTTCGCCTTCTTTCCAAACCTTGCAAAGAACAAGCAAAGGGGAAAAAATGAGAAACTTACATAAGACATGCAAAAAACAATATGTACTTACCTTTTAGAACCCGTAACATAAACTTAAGTTCAAATATAGACAACAACATAATAGAAGATGGTCAGAGTCGTGGGTTTCCTGAAGTCATAGATTACTCATCTCAATATGAAGTCGTAGAGATTACTTAGATTACTTGTCTCAATATAAAGTGTTAGAGGGATGTTGTTGTTTAGAAGTCGAGAAAGCAATTCAAACATACTAGCAGTAGACATTCTAATAGACAAAAAGAGGATGAATCTTCTTTTCTTACCCATAATCTTCTTTGCCTATGAGCTCAGCCTTTGATGCAACACAACAAAGAATGCTATTGATATGCAATGAAAGATGCAAAATGAAGGTACTTTAAACCTCAAATGAGTAATCTACAACTCAGAATGGGTATCAACCTTTGTAATCAAACATATGTTTTTAACTCAAATAATTTAAAAAGTTTCTCTGAGGTCCTCTAATATGACATGGTTCTCCAAGGTTTTGAATTTTTTATCCTGAAAAACATGTGATGCTTTCATCAAGATGCAAAATAATGATTAAATCCCCAGATTTATGATTGAACACATAGGTTTGCACTGATGTTTGCAACATGTTTCACAAAAAATACATAAGTTCAAATATGGTTCAAACAATCTCCAATACATCCACCTAGTCATATTATAACATCACATTCTTACTCCAGCCATCAGATCACTCTTGGTGCAGGGGCACCTAATGGACACATGAAGCTACAGGGTACACCAGGAGACCATGAAGGTACCAAGGGCAATCAATGCCTAATGAAGACATGTCAAGTCATTTGATGATGGATTATGGCTATTGAAGCCATCAAAATGTAAGGAATTTCATAAAGTTGTCAAATTGTAAGGTATTGCCAAGAATAGGCAATGTGATGTAAGGAGTCATTGTGAAGTCAATGTGATGTAAGGGGTCATTTGAAGTCCTAGAGTGTCCTAGGAAGAGTTATAGGTTGATGGAATGAATAATAGTGTTTACATAATGTAATAAGGCTCTAAAATGTGTAAAGGGCACTAAAAGTGCAAGATTTTGTAACATTGTCAACATTGACAATATAGGCCAAATATGGCACACTAGAGGGAGTTATGGGTAAAGGTGGAGTCTTTAGGTCACTTAGGTATCATAAAGTCATTTAGATACAATAATAAATGTTCCCAATGTCTTAAGCCAAGAAAGTGGCGAAGGGAAAACAAATAAGTAATGACTGTCATTTAAAAGTTATCAAAACAGTTTGTTTACTAACATATGACAGTTAAGGGATAGTTATAAGGTTTTGATTGACTTTGAGTCTGTTTTGGGAGTTATATTAGAGGTAAAAGTCTAGAAAGCAATGTCTTTATAAGACACAACAGGTAGTAGTCAAGAGAGAAGAATGTATCAAGGAAAAGAAATAAATAAAGGAATTCTGTAACTCACTGTCACAGTGACAATTTTCTATTTTGCAAGATTCAGTTTGGTAATCCAATAAAGTTCTTTCCATTCAAGATTTACTGTTTTGCTCCTTGAAAAGATTGTCATGATTTGTTAACTTTGTGCAAAGATTTTGTAAGTTATTTTCAAGCAAAACTATTTTTGAGATCTTTGTTGTCACAAGAAACGTGATAGTCTGTCACTGTTTTGTAGTCATTTATGGAGGCAAGCCTCTCCCACTTTCTGTGATTGGAATGTAACTTGTGGGAGAGGTAATTAAGTGTATAAATATGATGTTTTTTATATGATTTTAATGCAGGAGGGTGTGTGACAGTGTATAGAGACAGAACAGTGTGTGTGACTGTTGAACCAAATAGTGAAGGTGCATTTGCAAGGCACCACATGGTGAATATGAGTAAATTGAGGTTGGAGTGGGTAAACGAGTGTTGAAAACATTTGAGAGAGTATGTTTAAAGGTGTCTAAACCATTAGTAAGGTTTTGTGTGTTGGATAAGAGACTTTTCTAGAAAGCCCTAGGTTAGAAAACCTTAAAAGGAGGGTTCGTTGAAAGAATGCTTAGATGTGAGTGGATGTCCAAACAAATTTAGAAATCCTGATGTTTAGTAGATTCTCTAAGACTGTTTCAAGGTTTGGAGTGTTGAGGATAAGAGAAAAGGGTAGTTGCTTTGGAATTGGAGGGCTAATTAAGCCTAGGTGCATGTAGAGACAGCCATAGAAAGGTTCACCAGTCACAGGTTGAAGGACTGAGATTTACAGGGTTTTAAGAACTCAATAATGGGTATTTGAAAAGGTGAAGGAGTTACTAGGGTGTTTGGGAAATTTGGGAGTAAAGTGCAATTTATCACCTTATAACCTCTACTAACCCAACTAGCCCCATTAAGCCCATTTGGCTTATATTGCCAACATTGGCAATTTTTACAAATATTGCACTTTTAGTGCCTATGAGAATATTTAGAGGCTTTAATAGCCTTGTTACATATTTTAAGACCCCTATAGATCATTTTCAACAACCACTAACCTAGGATCAACAAAATCTATTCCTAGGTACCTTCTAGACTCAATATTGCCTTTAAGGCTTACATTTATGATTTGTTTACAAAAGATCAATGGATGATCAACATAATATTTCAAGACCATGAGAATTCTTATTACATGTTTTAATGAACCTTGAAGGCCATTTGTCTTCAACACCTCCCAGGGATCCATTAGTGACCCCATTGCTCTTCTTGCCTCTTGGATTTGATCTTGGTGCTCCTGCACCAAGACCCCAGAGGGGTGCCCTGGTGCAGGGCACCTATGGCTCCATGGCATTCAAAATTTCTAGGTAGGTTTAGTAGTTGGTCTTGGTCCTTGTTTGCATTGTAATGACCCATTTGTAAGGTGCTTGATCACTAAGGTGACTTTATAAACCTAGTGGATCAATGCAACCATGGGGTCCATATAGTTGATCTTAGTTGATTTCATGTTTTAGTGTGTCTAGATGATAGGCCTAAGTCATTCTAGGGGTTTATAGGTCAGGAACAACCTTAGGAACATGTTTTAGGCCTAAGTATGCCAAAAAATACAAATGGCATTGTTATTTCTTAACAACCTTTTGAAAAGGTGTGTCTTTTGTTTTCAAAAGGTAGTTCCCAACAGTCAAATGGGAAAAAATGGTTAGTAATTGTATTTAAACCATTGTAATGTGATCCAAGACAGAGGAGAGGATCATTTGTATGAAGGCTTGAAGTTAATAAATGCAAAAAACCCTTAAAATTCTAAAAAAAACTTGTGAGACAACAAATTGTACACCTTGATACAGATTGTTCATGATTGCTAATGTACTTTTCTATGTAGAGAAATGTTTTAGTCATCTTTTGGTTTTGGTTTGAATCCATTTCGATCAGGGAGTGAAAAGTTATCCTACTTTTTCTGGGACTGGTCTAGAATTCTATCTAGAAAGAACAGTTTGCCTTAATGGAGGTCTAACTTGCAAACCCCATGGTGGAAAATTCTAAAACTGGAGGGAATGCAAGTTATAAATCTAAACTCTATGATTCCAGAGTTTCAGGGCATTTGGATTAGGGTTAGGGCACTTTCAAGTCGGCCCTACGTCAAGTTAATGAGCAAACTTGACTAGGAGAATGAGCAAAGTGGAGACAGTCTTGAAATTTGAGTTGTTCAAAGGTACCAGAGGTTGTTATTGAGTGATTTGGTGTTGTCTTGGATAGCCTTGAGGGTTTGGGGTCTTGGGAACCCATCTTGACATTTTCCATGATGCCCTAGCTTAGCCTGATCAACTAAGCCTAGGAGTGCAAGTGGGGTTTGGGGGTGCAAGACTAAGATCTATCCAAGTCCTTTTGGAATCCAACAAAACTACCAAATGGTTATCCTGAATGGTGATTAGTTTCCCTGGGTGTGTGGGAAAATTGTAAGTTAAAGCCCAAAAACTGAGTTAGAAGGGCTAATTGGCCTATTAGGCCTAATAACTAGAAGTGAGGGTTTGAGACTTGGGGGGTCCAAACAAGTTGTGGAATATGAGTGCTAGGGGCACAAATAGACTATCTCCAAAGGAATTTGCTTGAGAAGTGAAGTGTTTTGTAGTGTTGCTTCATAACCCCATTGTGTAGAGTGTACCCGGGTGAAGGGTAAGTTGCCAAATTTGAGTGTTGGTGTTAAGACCTGGTTGTGGAAAGGCCTTGGAAGGCTTAAGGAGGTCCTTAGCTACAGACTTTGCATCATGCCCATTCCATCTAGCATAATCCTGACAATCCAAACTAGAGATAACTATCATCCAAATGGACTCAATCATACTAGAAACTCTTCCCTATTCATAGTGTATGACTGTGCACTGCACTTTCTTGCAAAAATAGAAAGTCTCTATTCTATCTCTAACAAGCATTGAAATCATAGATCAACTAGAGATCAAAACAACACTAGAAGTAGAGATATACTAAAGCCAAAGTACCTCTTTTTAAACTATTAATACTTATGGTAAACTGAAATGTGATGACAAACCTGTAAAAAATTGTTAAAATTAAGCAGGCAAACATTTTTTATTTTATTTTAAAATATATGTTGGATTCTTTTATTTTGACGATAAATTTTGATGGTGCATTTTTTTTTTAATTTAAAAATATATGTTGGACTCTTTTATTACCATAACAACATACTAGTTGACACGCTAAAAAATTCAAAATAGAATTAGATGAATAGAGCCTCTTACCTTATTTGAATCCATAAAATTATGGACATTCCATGTAGAAACTATAGGCTTAACAGAAGTGGCCAACTGTGATACTGTCTCAGCCAGTCCATCCATACGCGCAGCAGAGGCAGCCAACTGGGATACTTTCTTAGTGAGTCCATGTATGCAATTCATTGTTTGTTCATACCTATCGTTTGAGCTAAAATGATCTGCAGAGGCTATTACATGACGTGCAACAGATGGCTGTGAGATCTCATTTGATGGACTAGATTTCCAACTCATATTGTTGTTCGATCTAGGATCCAATGCTTCCATATAATTGACAATTTCTTCTACACTTGCTTCTTTGTTATTATTTTCCATCTACAATACAACATTAATATCAACAAATAGTTAGTTCAATAAATAATTCCAATAAATATTCACATAAATTGAACCAAAAAATTAGGCACTTACTCCAAATTTGTCCTTTTTAGCCTGCAACCCGCCTCAGCCAAATGTGTATCCAGCTGTTACATTATCTCTTGCTCTCTTGCCTCTACAACTTTTAATCAAATATTCTTCAGAACTCATGCTTTCTTTCAATGCCTCCCATTGTCTAGGAGATAGAGTAGATTGTAACCTGTCTTTCCCATCCATGATAGTTTTTCTGCAAGTGTATCTAAAATTATTCATCAAAATTCTCATTTTTTTCTTGTAATATCTTCGAGATATTTTTCCACCAGTAGTCTCAAAATTATTTTCCATCTTTTGTATGACAATTTCCACATTTCGTGGATCTTGATCTGCAAAGTTTGTCTTGCAAATATCCAAATGGGTTCTACATCGCATGCCCAGCTCAGAGGCCCACTTTGCAACATTTTTCCCAATCGGCTCGCCATCTCTTGATACCTCAACCAAGAATGGCTTCTTTCCTTCTAATTTTCTCTGTTTTGCATCCCTCTCTGTAGATCTATATAAATTTTGACTCAATCTTCTCCTTTTGACAAAAGCAGGCACATCTTCCATATTTAAACCGCTGCCAATATTTTTTTCTGATTTATTAGTTCCATCAGAAGATGTAATAGGTACATTGGATGAAAGCAATATCTCTTCATTCCTTTCAGCAACTTGAAATTCACCATCTTTACCCACATTAAGTGTGTCATGAGTAGTTATATCACTACCTATCTTTGTAGACTTTTTCTCAAAGACATCCTTTATCACTCTTGCAAAAAGCTTTTGCATATTTTCTGTTCCTTGACTCCCATGTTTTTCAATAATCTCTTTGAGACTTTGTGTTAAAAGATCTTCGTGATGTTGTGCATCACCATGTTCTATATCTAATTGTGCATCACCATGTACTTTATCGAGATGCACATCACTATGCATTATACCTGGCTGCACATCATCACAACTATTGTTTCCACCAAGTGCATGTGCTGTTGAATCACAAATTCGTTGGCTTCTACGAGTTGTCGGCACTCTATCTTTGATTTCCTTTTGTTTTCCTTTTTCATTTCCTATGCAGTTTGTTTCTTTCCTATATAACCAAAAATATCATATTATATCTTGTATACATAAAGCTCAAGCCTTTAAATTTTTAGTAAACACTATTAAACAATAACATACTACTCACTGGATTTACAACTTACCTGTTTGTTAATCCAAGCTGTGACAAATATTCATTATTCCTTGCCACACGTTTTCTACGAGACTTCTCGTACTCTGTCAATAGAATTTTAGCATTCTCACCACTATCATCTAATTTGGGCCTCACATTCTTTCTCCTCATTTCCTGAAATCCAAATAAGTGATAATGTATAAATCAACAACTTGAATCAAAATGTAAACAAAGACAAATTTCAACAACTAAATGCTTGACAAGATACTAAAAAAGAGCTTTGTTTGACATGATCTGAATAGTCTACATAAGGACAGTCAGCCTTATAAGGACAGTCAAACAGTAGAATAAATCTAAACTTCCATCTCCTCAAGCCCATGGCCCTAATGTGCATCAATTTATGGACAAAGCCCATATTTACTGACTACAACAATTCAAATATTTTATGTAACTGTTCAGTCACATTAATGGCTTGCCAAACATTGCATGAGACCTTGAAACCTCATGGTATAGTTAATGTACACCATCTTCTTCATCCTTGTCTAAGAGAGGAGGTTATTCATGCGTGCAAAATGAAAGGGATCACATTTTGTGTGCTCACTGCTTTCCCTAAGGAGGGTTTGAATCAGTTTTAATCAAATGAAGATAACTTTTTCTATACTCAATCAAATGAACTCCTTCAAAGCCCAAATTACTCTAGATTAAAAATATTAACATGTCCAAATAGAAAAGTTTCAAAACAAATCCATTAAGCCCATTGTAATCATATTCAAAGTTGACTGTTGCAGAAAAAGAACATGAAAATGAAGAACCTGAACACTTTTATTTGATTCACACTCCAAAATCCTGACCACCTACATTTCTTGGGCTATCCCCCATACAACCATATATCTAATGACTCAATATTTACACCAGCCAATTGCATTTTCTTGAAAGTTTCTAAAGCCTTTTCAACAAATTTATATTGTACATATCCTACAATCATAACATTCCATGAGACCACATTTCTTTTAGACAATCTCTTGAGCACTCATCATATAATGGCCATCAACAATATGTTATGATGCTTGATTCCACTATCTACTACTGTTGATGTAATGGCCTCCTTTAAACCATAATAACCAGTCAAAGTTAGTTTGCATAGGTCATTTTAATAGATTCATAGCCTCATGGATTGTTATTACAAGTATCTTTAAGTCTCTTCAATGCCCTATTTTCTCTTTTTCATGGTCCCTTCCAATTAGGGTCCTCTTCTCACCCACCATAATCTTGAGGCCAAAATTGATGGTGCTACCATTATTGATGGTTTAACAATTTCATAGGTAGTCATTACTGGAATGAATAAGGAAATGAAGGAAATGGTCTTAAGTTTCCATTTTATGCAATGGCTTCCTGAATGCAAACAAGAGATATTTTAGTATTATATGACACTATCAAAGAATATAGATTATTCTTCTTATGAATTCACAGAACTTTTTAGATCATCAGTGAAAATTATCTGCAAATATCTATTACAGGCAGGGATTGGTGAATTCACACATCTTGTCATGAGACCATTTATCTTATACACTTTAGGACATTAGGAAGCATCAAACATCTATTACAATACTTTCCATCCACTTGGAATCACAATACTGGCTTCTCACTTCAATGAGGGTAACTAAGCCTACTAGCCCTGTCTACCCAGGTTTAGGAATTCAATATCCAATAACAGAATTTGGAGACCAACAAAAAACCATATGGGATACCTTTTGACATTTTATAATTCATATTCAAAGATGACACCAAGAGCAATTGAGACCTCTGATCACAAACTAACTGTTGAAAGGCTTTTAAGGCCTAATTAGGCCACTATTGCACAACAACTACCCCCAAATTACACCATACAACCAAACCAACACCATGGAGAGGTGGAAAGGAACTTTAAAACAAGGAATCCATGGGTTTACAGTGCCTAAACACCTCAGGATTACACCAGGTTTAGAAAATGCACTCAAAGTCATGAAAACTAGTCATTTTCCACCCCAAATCAGACCTAGGGCATCAAACCATTGTCACCAATCATCAAATCTCACTTCAAAACCTCTAGAATAAGATAGAGGACACCTAGACCTTCCAATTCTCCCATTTTGGCAATTTTCCAATGGTGAATTTAGGAAATATGAAAGATTTTCTGTCAGAAACCTTGTTGAAGAGGGTTTTCAGACTGTTTTCACTAAAATTCTTCTCAAAAGTACTATCCCAAAGCCTGCTAATGAAATCCAAGAATCTTTCAGCAAGCTTCAAGCAACTATTTTTCAAGGTTACATTACAAGTTTCGTCCTTATCTATATAAGATTGTAGTCGCTATTCTTGTTGCATTACTACTGAATTTGTAGCATTATCCTGGTCTAGAATTTAGATGTTTATAGCTCTTGAAACATTCTATCACTAATTGCACTTTCTACTTCTCTTTTGTAATAGATGTCAACTTTTTCCCAAAAAATATCATACTAATGAATTATAATATTTCAAGGCGACATTACAAGTTTTAAATTTTATATGTATATAATTATAGTCACTATTCCTGCAGCATTACTACTAAAATTTGGCATTATCCTGATTAACATTCCTTCTGGGATTCAATGTTTATAGCTCTTGAAGTAAATTCATATTTTGTCACTAATTGCACTTTCTTTGGAATAAATGATTTATAGCATGAAAACATATGATAACACTTCATAATCGTTCCTATAACATATGAAAACATAATCAACCACATTAGTCATATCATTTCCCAGTTTCTTCCAAAGGAAGTGGTTCTGAATCTTTATATTTGCCAGAGTTGCTGCCAATTACATGTATCCAAAAATCAAATATCATATGCAATATGCTTGGATATGGCATGGATACCCAGTTCAAACATATCCATATAAATGCCTGTATTTGGGCCATATCTGACATGCGGGATACAATACCACATAGTCCAGTGCCATATTCAATTTAAGGATATAAAAAAACATTCAGAAACTGTCCACATGTATATAGTGCTATATCAAATGCAATGAGCTCAAATATGCAATGGACACCATGTCCCAACACATCCAGACAATGGCCTGTATTTGAGCCATATTGATCTAGAAGCATCCAGGTCCACACACAATCCTGCCTCACCCAAAAAAGAATGATCATTCAATTTTGGTTTGTTTTGAATTGTGTGTGCTTGTGGTTGCTTGTCCTATTTTGTTTGCAGCTGATTGATACGAAAGACCTTGTTGGGTCCACAGAAGGCCTATATGGTGGAGTGATTAGGCTTGGCAATTTCAAATATTGGACTGTTTCTACGAAGATTCTTGGGTTTCATTGGCAGGCTTTGGGACATTATTATTCTATTATAGATGCCAGAGATTGAGAAATGAGGTTCCTTAATTTATAACAGGCTCAACAGACAAGCAACCTGTTTTAGAAACTCCAGGGGAGGTAAAGCACCAACATTTTCTATAAATCATGTTTTACTTAAATTTTATTTAAAGGCTAAAGAATTTTAGGCCCTAAAGCTTCTCTAGTCTATTGGGAAAGAGTATTCAACATTGTACCCAATACACATTTCCATTAAAATAATTAAAATGTAAAGAAATACTGTTGTTGCTAAGATGTATTATGTTTTCATGCTTCCAAGTGTTTGCATTGAGGAAACTGCTTCCTACAACATCTACTTATGATTTTAATATACATGTAAGTCCCACTGTAACTGGCTCCTTGATAAATCTCTAGATCCTTTGATAAGTTTTATTTTTTTGTATTATTTTCTTTTACATTATATTTTACAATGCAAAGTAAGAGAAACCCAAATTATTGGATCCTTAGTTTCTGAATTCTAGCATCCTTGAAAACAAAATGAAGCTTAGATCATTAGAATCAGATGCCTAATTACTAATTAGAAAAGTAGTACATGATTCAGCAACAAAACCTACCATATACAGCTCAATGAAGTAGAACAAGTCTCACAGGAAATCCCTGATAGAAGAGTAGTGACTAAGTAACATTTTCAATGGAACCAAAGAAAGAATTTTTTGGACATTGACTATTGATGAGAAATTTTTCATTCTTGGCTTGAGTATCATTATGAAAATGGACTAAATCAATGTGTAAAGTTATTATAGAATTAAATGCTCCATCCCCATGTTGAAGTTATTGTAGAATTAAATGGTTTTCACAGATTTTCATGGAGGATAGTGGTCATAGTATTAGTAAGAAGGTCCATGTTCTCAAAACATAAACACAGTTTTAAAACAACTTAAAAGACTTTAATAATAGTTCATGAAATGGGGCTCATCAATAATCATCTGCACTGCCAGCAAGGTCCAATTCTTGATCACTCATGTCTGCATCTACTAGATCTTCTTCGTCATCATCATCTGTGGCATGCAATACATTCTCTCTTACAGTCTCTTCACTAGTTATCAAAATATCTTCTTGAAATAGTCCATCATCATCTTCATCCACTTCTTCAAATGTTTCTTGTAGATTAATATATTGCCCATTAGAAATTAAATCAACAACTTCCATGAATTTCTGTTCTGAACCAGACTCTGTTTGAATGACATATGACCATCCTGGGCTTCTTACATCATCAATTAGAAATGATTGGTTGATTTGAAAAGGGAAAACATATGGCTCATCCATCTCTGATAATAATTGCCCTATATTAGCATGTATAAATCCATACTCATCAAATTGTACTGTGGATGGTCGGATCCACTTAGATTTTAACAATATAGGACTATTTTCACCAAAATCTACTTGAATAATTTCTTGGATGAATCCAACATATAATTTCTTCTCGGTTTCATGATGAAACTCAGCACTAACAACACAATCACAATTTATCTTTCCTTTGTCTTTTTGCTCTACCCTTAAATGACTACCATAGGCCCACATGCCATTAAATCGCATAGCCCATAAATGTGGAGATTGTGAAAGCTCACTTTCCTCTGTTGTTATATGTTGACCTTCTTCTTTTGCATCATGAACAACACTGGCAATCCATTCTTCAAATTTTGGAAAAGTATCACCTCCAACCAAACTATGATGTTTGCGCTTTTGAGGTCGATGTTGCAAGAAACTTTGATTTTCTTCCTCATATTTTCTACATACAACATTAATGACATAGTAAGATTAATAATATAAATGTGTAATACATTTGAGTAAATAAACAACTATGTAGAATGTTTTACCTATGCCATGTATCAAATGAAGATGTGTTTTGAAGAATAAATGCATGCAATGTACTTCTTTCCTGATGTGATAGCTTGAAGCGGCATCCATTGCCCTCTAATACTTCGCCTGCAACTCTCTCATCTTCATCATCATCCCATACACGTCGATTCACATTTTCAAAATCCTTCATATATTCTGTACAAAATCCCATGACCTCTTGCATTGAATATCCCTTAGCCATGCTGCCTTCTGGTTTTGCCCTAGTACAAACAAATTGTTTCAAAACCTTCATATATCATTCTATAGGATACATCCATCTTGTTCTTATTGGACCACAATGCTCTAGTTCATATTCTAGATGTATCAAAAGATGCATAGAGATGTTAAAGATTGTTGGTGGAAATTCCCGTTCTAGAAGACAAAGAACTTCAACAACCTCCTCCCTCAAACTGTCAAAGTTTGATGGATCTGCTACATGTGAACTCATTCTCTTAAGTATTAGCCCCAACCTTATGATTGCCAATCTTGGCCCTTTTTCCAAACCCAATATATTAACCACAATTGGTAAAATGTTCTCGATTATCACATGATAATCATGGGTCTTTAGGCCTCTTAAGCTATTAATGTCAATTTGGCTTCTAATGGCAGTACTTACATATCCTGTAGGAAAGCGAGTCTGAGACATCAACTGTAAGAATTGTGCACGTTGTTCTTTTGTCCAAACATAGGGAGCACTAGGTTTTCCATATTTTTCACCATCATATTTTTCAACCCAAAGATTTTGATGAATCTTTAAATCTCGAAAGTCTTCGCGTGATGAAATAGTATCAAAAGTACCAAAAAGAGTTTCTATAATAGCATAGGCTATATTTTTCTCTGTATGCATAAAGTCAATAGTGTGCCTAATGGTTATATCCTTGAAGTATGGAAAATTATAGAATATGCACAGCCTCTTTACACCGCTTTGATTACATGGATCATATCTGCTACCAGGAACACCACCATTTGTAATAAATGACATTCTTTTTTTTCCATTGTCAACAATGTAATCACCTATTATTGCCAAAGGTGCTTCATGATTTTCTTCTTGACCACTGAAATGTGTTTTTTGTTGATGATATGGATGATCCACTTTTAGATAAGCACGATGTCCACAATAAATACACTTACGCAAACTTCTTGAGTGCCTCACAAAATCCTTAAAGTTACAAGCTAGACAACCATGATATCCATGAACAGTGAGACCAGAGAATGTACCATATGCAGGAAGATCATGAATTGTAACCAATAAGGAAGCTCTTAAAGTGAATTTGATTGAATGACCATCCCTTAAAGATTGAATTGCTTCAACTCCTGTCCACAATTCCATTAGCTCATCATTAGTGGCTCTAGATAAGCATCTATTGTATCTGAAGTCACACTTTTCTTTCCTGGTATAATCAATGATAACATCAAGAAAAATGGTTTTGTTACTAGCCATGGAGGCAAATTATAATTTAATAAAAAAATAGGCCAAGTTGACCATTTCGTACTTTGATATGAGAATGGGTTCACTCCATCTAGAGCCAAACTCAACCTTATGTTATGAGGATCTTGAGAAAAATTGGGCCATTTGTTATCAAACTCCATCCACATATTAGAATCAGGCACATGTCGTTGTTTCCCATCAGTGCTCTTATTTAGAGCATGCCACTGCATAAGCTGAGCAATGTCTCTACACTGATACATTCGTAGTAATCACGGGATTATTAGAAAGTGGTGAAGAACTTTTCTAGGGACCACAGTTGATTTCAATCCTTTCCTATACCTTGCTTCATGACATTTTGGACATTCAGTATCATTTGCAAGATTTTTGTGAAATAATACGCAACCATTCACACGTGTGGATATTATCATACCCCAATCCGAGCTTACTGATTTGCCTTTTACATTGACTTCATTTTGTTGGCAATGTGGAGTCAGCAGGTAACAATGAACATAATAATGCCAACAACTGATCTACACTCTCATTTGTCCAACCATGCACCACTTGCAAGTTAAGAATTTGAAGGATTGTTGTCAAATGACTTAACTTGCAATCAGCATACACAGGCTTTAAAGCATCCTCCATTGCCTTGGTCCAATCATCGTCTAAACCCTCGTTCAACATTCTATTGACTTCAAACCCTTCGTCTAGCTTTATTGTGCCTTCATCTATGTCTGGTGCCACTTCATCTATGTTTGGTGCCACTTCATCTATGTTTGCTGCATCTTCACCTCTCACATTTTGCAATTCTATCATATCTTTGTAATAGTTATAAGCCCAAGGGCTTATACCACTATGCCCATGTCTTATCATATGTCGATAAATAACATTTCTATTTTTCATTTTTCCACCAAGACAGTTATTACATGGACATGGATATTTTTCCACATCCCTCTCATCAGCTACTCTCTCATCATATGCATGATATTGATCTGTAGTCAACCTTCTTTGCTAATCCATTTGTAATATTCTTTTTTCTAGTATTAAATTAGAATCTGATTTCAAGATAGCGAAAAATAAATCTGAAAACAAAATCAAATAAAGCATAAAAAATAGTGATAAAGTATGTTTCAAAGCATAAAAAGCAGCAAAGTTTTGAATTACCTTTGAATTAATTGCAGAAGGCGTCCCCAAATTTGACCTTTCTTCAAAGAGGCCTGATGACATCAATTTTTTTACGAACAGTGAATTCTTTGCCTGTCTTTCAATAAGTCTCCGAGTCCTCTCCGAACAAGCTTTATCACCCATGCAAGTAGCCACTAGAGTTATATGCACCTAAAATAATTTTTTTCAAATACACACATCAGATAATTAAAGACACTATAACCTATTAAAAAAACAACATAAATAAAAAGTTGAACAAAAGAAATTTTATGGTTATTAATATATATATATATATATATATATATATATATATATATATATATATATATATATATATATATATATATATATATATATATATATCACTAAACCATGTCAAGGATCATGATAAGTGTTCTCCATGATTTTGGCATGGGGTCTGTTAGTTCTCCATGATTTTGGGATCCGGGTTACTATGGTTATTAGCAAACTTATACTCCTCAAGTCAATGTGACATGTGTGTCTTTGGATGATATTCTTTAGCTTGATGATCTCTTCTATGTTTCTACTTTCTAGTTTAATTAGTAGTTTTTTTTTTCAATTTTTTGTATGGCTGAGATATAGTGTATCATTGAGTTTGATGATCAGCAAGTGATCATTACAAAAATTAGTCTTGAATGAAGAAATTTTAGGAGATTGCCTTTATAGGCTACTTGCTGATCCAGTTGAGCAGGCATTACAAGATGCCATGATGGAGCATCCTTCCAACTTTGCGAGGATAGTTTTCAAAACCTACTGTGGAAGTAGCAATTGATTCTATGCATGGAACTGGTAGGAAAATTGAAGGATACACTGACAAATTTATTGTTTAAGATTGAGGAATACCCCAAAAATTTTATATAACACTGAAAGAGGGAGTTCACCTAAATGATTCTAATTAACCTAAGAAGATATCCTTAAATATGAGTTCTAGACATACAATTGATCATGTTGGCATGCAAACTAATAGTTAACAATCACATTCTCAAATGTTTGCTAGTCATTTGGGAGAGTTGGAGCTGGCAAGGGCCCATGACTGCAAGATTTTCTGTTGTGGTTGTGGTGTCTACCTGTGTGTTAATCAATCTTATTCTAGCTGGTTTAGTTTTAGCTCTGAAAAAATGGCTCAGCATAGCTTTTATAGGTACCACACGTGCAAATCAACTAGGAACCTCGAGATGAGTGTTTGAACATATCAAATACTACTCAGCCTGCAACTTTGCTTCACACTCTAAAGACCCACGTGCTCAAATTCACAATCTACTAGTGCATTTGGAGCTCACTGTTACAATTATGCATACACAGCCAGGAGCTAGGGCTTGCTATTAAAAATAGGAGGAGGTATTGTACGGCTCTATAGCCACATGTTTTGGAAAGCTAAATGAGTGTACTTTACGATTCTAAAACCTATTTACAATTCCTTGGGTCAGTTTTTAAGCGATAAGCAATTTAACACTAGACAGTCACTTCCAGAATAGCAAGCTGGTCATTTTAAGCTCATTTTTGTGTTGTTGTGATGTCATGTTCATAGATTGAAGCCATCGGGATGCCTATAAGGGCCAAATTGCCCAAGAGTCAAAGGAAGTCAACGGTTGGTCAAAATAGGTCAAACTCATGTAGAAGGGGTTTATTATGTTTACTTAGTCATTTCATGCATATTGGAATTGATTTGGGGTCATACAAGTAGTCCTTGAGCAAAAATGCAACTTGGTGCAAAAGTTGCTTGCAACTTTGAAAAGTTGCAAAAGTTGCATTTTGCAACTTTTTCTTGCAACTTTGAAATTAAATTGGTTATTGCATGTAACCAATCCCAAATTTCTATATGAGCAATTGGAAACATTTTTCAAATGGTTAATGAAGTAATTGAAGGATTTTTGCAATTACCCTATTGTTGTACAGACTATAACTGTGTTAATTCTCTGATGGTACGACTCTGTACGACCTGTACGGATTGGGAGTGATGTTTTCATCTTACAGTTAGATAGAGTTTTGTATGGATTGGGAGTGATGTTTTGATCTTACAGACTAAGACCCAAAAATAGTCATACTACCAGTTAGGAAACCTGTTAGTGTTTACACTGTTTGGAATAGTATCAAGGGTACTTAATGTCTGCATGTACTTGCTAGAGAAGATGTCAGAGGTGGATTTGGGGATCAGTGATGCAGGAGCATCCTGGGTGTAAGAGCAATCTTGCATCACCCAAAAAAAAAAAGATTTCTATTTTTATATTCAATAAGGGCTATTTTGTGCAGAGCTGCTATTTATGGAAAGTTACTATTTTTGGTAATTTTCGTATGTGCTCAGAATGATATGATTTCTTTCTTGGAGGTTCATTTTGGTCATATAAGTCTGCCAGTAAAGTTTCAATGCCAGATCAAGTGTATATTGGAAGATATTGAAGATTTTCGGTATTGGCAGCAGGGTACAAAAACTTTGAACTCAGTTTTGAAGGCTTTAGAGGCCCCGGATGAGGTCAAAAATTTGGGTGACGAGCGCTTGCGTAGGTCAAGCCTGTAGAGCGCTTCATGGCATTTCCGAAATGGGGTTATAATAGCCGATCGGGTCAACTGGTGATGACTTATGGTCTTCGGAAGTTGGGCCACCTGAAATGGCAGAAAATAATTTTCTTCAAAATTTCTGTTCGGATTTCAAAGGTTATCTTGAGCCGACTATGATGTAATAAAATGTAAAATAAAATAATTCTAAGGGGAGCACCCTTCATCAAGTGGTATCAGAGCAGGAGTTCTTGAGTGTGTAAACAGATCGCCAACTGTGAGGCAGTTTGCACCAGGACCGTGGTTAGGGTTTCAGCGCGCATCGCAAAAATGCCTCCACGAAGAGAACGTGGCGGAAGAGCTAGTGCTGTGACACCTGAAGTTAGAGAGCTACAGAGACAAGTGCGAGCATTGCAAGAAGAGATTCGCAGAGGAATGAATCTTAATGTCAGAGATGAAAGCGAGGATGAAGCCGAAGAAGAATATCAAGAAGGAGAAGCTGAAATTGTGAACCAGGAGGAAGAAAGACTTTTTTGGGCAATTTTCAAGATTGGGAAAAGACCTAAGATTGAGGTTCCTACATTTTCTGAAAATCTTAACCCAGAGGAATTGATCGACTGGATCAATGAATGTGAGGAATATTTTGAGTATGAAGATGTTGAGGATCCTGATAGGGTCAAATTTGCGAAGGCCAGACTGAAAGGTCATGCGAAGATATGGTGGCAAGAGATTCAGTTGGAGCGAAATAGAAGGGGAAAGGAGAAAATCACGAGATGGGATCAGATGGTGGATAAATTGAAGCGACAGTTCATTCCTGTTGATTATGAGCTTGACCTACTGAAGAAAATGCAGAGTTTGAAGCAAGCAGGAAGATCTGTTCAGGAGTATACAAAGGAGTTCTATCGCCTTCTCATCAGAACAGGCCATGCAGAAGCTGATAAAGAGAAAGTTGCCCGATACCTTAATGGGTTAAGGCCAAGCATTCAGGAGGAGCTGAATCTGGTTCGAATGAACAGTATTGAAGAGGCATACCAGTTTGCCCTAAAAGTAGAGGAAAAGCTGAACAAGAAGTTTGAGAGCAGACAAAATGGAAGAGGTCGTGGTGGAAGATCTAGTGGACGGTCATATGGTGGCCGAAATGAAGATCCGAAAAAGAAGGATGAGGCCAGTAGCAGCCAGAATCAGAGAGGAAACAATTCTAATCGTTTCCAAGATCAGAATAATAGAGATCAGAGGGGAAGAGGAAGAGGACAAGGCTCAGGAAGAGGAGGCTTCCGTGGAACATGTTTTCACTGTGGAGAAGAAGGTCATAGGGCATTTGAATGTCCTCAGCGCCAAGGAAGAACAGACAGGAGAAATGAAGGTCAGGCCAGAGTTGCACATGTAGATGAAGATGCCAGATCATCAAATTCTGAAGATGCTGAAAGAGGAGAAACGTTGATTAACAGAAGAGTCCTGTTGAGTGGTGAGAATGAACCTGAGCAAAGGAGGAGCCTGTTTCGCACCAGGTGCAAGTGTGAAGGTAAATGTTGTGATGTGATCATTGATAGTGGAAGCACTGACAATTTGGTGTCAGAAGAGATGGTGACAAAGTTGAAGCTCAAGAGACAGAAACACCCACATCCATATCGGATTGCCTGGGTACAGGATGACCACAAAGTCATGGTCAATGAACAATGCCTGGTGAAGTTCAAGATTGGTGGGTAGCAAGATGAGGTACTATGTGATATCATCTCTATGGATGCATGTCATATGTTATTGGGTAGACCGTGGCAATTTGACAGATGTGCTGTACACGATAGTCGTGCGAATACCTATTCCCTGACAAAGGATGGACTGTGACATAAGCTAAAGCCATTGAAGGAGACCGAAGAAAAGGTATGTGGTAATGCAAGAATAACATTTGTTGATGGAAGGAAATTCTTAGATGGTATGAGGCATGAGCATGTGTGTTTTGCTTTAATTCTAAAAGTTGGTAAAGAAGAAGTAGAGGATGTACTTGTAGAGATTGTAGATTTGTTGAATAAGTTTCAAGATATTGTATCTGATAATGTACCTGATAGATTACCACCGGTAAGGAAGATCAGTCATCAGATGGATTTGATTCCAAGAGCCAGTTTGCCAAACAAGGCAGCACACAGAATGACACCAGCAGAAAGTGAAGAGTTGAACAGACAAGTACATGAGTTGTTACAGAAGGGGTTGATTCGAGAGAGTCTGAGTCCCTGTGCTGTACCAGCGGTATTAGCACCAAAGAAGAATGGAGAGTGGAGGATGTGTACAGATTTCAGAGCAATAAACAAGATCACAATCAAGTATAGGTTTCCATTGCCACGAATGGATGATATTATGGACTGTTTGAGTGGAGCTGTGTATTTCTCAAAGATAGATCTGAAGAGTGGATATCACCAGATTCGGATCAGAGAAGGAGATGAATGGAAGACTGCCTTCAAGACAAAGGAAGGACTATATGAGTGGTTAGTCATGCCTTTTGGGCTAACCAATACACCGAGCACTTTCATGCGGCTCATGAACGAGGTTCTAAAACAATTTTTGGGTAAGTTTGTCATTGTTTACCTAGATGATATTTTGATTTTTAGCAAGACATTGGAGGAACATATGATGCATATTCGTATGGTGTTTCAGAAGTTGAGAGATGAGAAATTGTTGATTAATTTGAAGAAGTGCAGTTTTGTGAAGAAAGAATTAGTGTATTTGAGATTTGTAGTTTCAGCAGAAGGTCTAAAAATGGACCCAGAGAAGGTACAAGCTATCCTTGAATGGCCTACTCCAAGGAGTGCTACCAAGGTAAGATCTTTTCATGGTCTAGCTAGCTTTTACAGAAAGTTTATCAAAAAATTTAGTAGTATTTGTGGACCCTTGACTGAAACAATGAGAGGGGATAGAAAAGAGTTCAAGTGGACTAATGGGGCAGAAAAGAGTTTTCAATTGTTGAAACACAAAATTACAGAACAACCTATTTTAGCACTTCTATATTTTAATAAGGTGTTTCAAGTACATTGTGATGCTAGTGGTACTGCAATAGGAGTTGTTATGAGCCAAGAAGGTAAACCTGTTGCTTATTTCAGTGAGAAGTTAAATGATGCCAAGAGGAAATATTTTGTTTATGATCAGGAATTTTATGCTATAGTTCAGATATTAAAGAAGTGGAGACATTATCTGCTTCCTAAGGAGTTTGTTTTGTATACTGATCATCAAGCTTTGCAATATTTGAATAGTCAAGGAAAGTTGAATCAGAGGCATTTGAAATGGGTTGAGTTTTTGCAGAGTTATACATTTGTTTTGAAACACAAAAGTGGAAAGTCTAACAAGGTTGCAGATGCTCTTAGCAGAAGGCAACTATTGCTAACAGAGATGCAGATTGAGGTGGTTGGGTTCAAGGAGCTCAAGAATTTGTATCCAGAGGATCCTGATTTTGGGGAAGCTTGGAAAGCTTGTACAGAACCTGTTACTCTAGATAGGATGAAATGGTTGGATTTCATCATCCAGGATGATATGCTATTCAGAGGGAGTCAGTTGTGCATTCCACGAAGTTTTATGAGGGAGAATCTCATCAAGGAGAAGCATAGTGGAGGATTGGTGGGACATTTTGGTCGTGATAAAACCCTTACTTTGGTTAGTGAAAATTATTATTGGCCACAATTGCAGCAAGATGTGAAGAAGTTTGTACAGAGTTGCAGAGTATGTCAGATGGCGAAAGGAGTGAAGTAGAATACAGGGTTGTATCAGCCATTACCTATACTAGAGAAGCCTTGGAAGGATATCAGTATGGACTTTGTTCTTGGTTTACCGAGGACACAGCGGGGACATGATTCAATTTTTGTAGTAGTTGACAGATTTTCGAAGATGGCACATTTCATTCCCTGCAAGAAGACTAATGATGTTGTTCATGTAGAAGAATTGTTTTTCAGAGAAGTAGTGAGACTTCATGGTTTGTCAAAGACCATAGTTTCAGATCGGGACACTAAGTTTGTTGGATATTTTTGGCGTACATTGTGGAAGAAGTTGAAGACAGATTTGAAGTTCAGTTCATCACATCATCCACAGACTGATGGACAGATAGAGGTGGTGAATAGGAGTTTGGAAAATTTGCTGAGATGTTTGGTTGGAGATAAGCCAACAGGATGGGATTTGATTTTACCACAGGCGGAATTTGCATACAATAATTCTGTCAACAGGAGCACTGGTAAATCACCATTCCAGATTGTATATGGATGTAGTCCAAGAAATGCATCTGAATTGAGAAAGATCGATAAAGGGGAAATAAGTAGTGTTGAAGCTGAGGATTTTGCAGAACACTTGAAGAACATCCATGAGGAGGTGAGGAAGCATATTACCAAGATGAATGCGCGGTATAAGGCTAAGGAAGATGAGAAAAGGAGGTATAAGGAATTTCAGGTTGGTGATGAAGTCATGGTTCATTTGCGGAAGGAGCGGTTTCTAGTTGGTACATATAACAAGCTGAAAATGAAGAAGTTTGGACCATGTAGGATACTGAAGAAACATGATTCAAGAAATGCATATGAGGTAGAATTGCCTACTGAGCTAAATATTTTGCCAGTGTTTAACATTTCAGATCTGACAGAGTATCATGAAGGAGGTGTTGAAGATGAGATCACAGCAGCACAGTGGAGTATTCCAGCAACTAGTTCAGACACTAAGGAGATCAAAGATATACTGGACAGTCATGTTGGCAGAAGCACAAAGAACAAGACATATGAAGAGTATTTGGTCAAATGGAAAGGATGACCTATTGAAGATTCATCATGGCTAACAAAGGAGGAGGTTAATCGTCTTGGTTTTCCTCTACACACCTGAGTCGTGACAGGGTCACTTCTCAAATTACCCTGGGTGTCTGATGCAGGAGCATCCTGGGTGTAAGAGCAATCTTGCATCACCCAAAAAAAAAAATATTTCTATTTTTATATTCAATAAGGGCTATTTTGTGCAGAGCTGCTATTTATGGAAAGTTACTATTTTTGGTAATTTTCGTATGTGCTCAGAATGATATGATTTCTTTCTTGGAGGTTCATTTTGGTCATATAAGTCTGCCAGTAAAGTTTCATTGCCAGATCAAGTGTATATTGGAAGATATTGAAGATTTTCGGTATTGGCAGCAGGGTACAGAAACTTTGAACTCAGTTTTGAAGGCTTTAGAGGCCCCGGATGAGGTCAAAAATTTGGGTGATGGGCACTTGCGCGAGTCAAGCCTGTAGAGCGCTTCGTGGCATTTCCGAAATGGGGTTATAATAGCCGATCGGGTCAACTGGTGATGCCTTATGGTCTTCGGAAGTTGGGCCACCTGAAATGGCAGAAAATAATTTTCTTCAAAATTTCTGTTCGGGTTTCAAAGGTTATCTTGAGCCAACTATGATGTAATAAAATGTAAAATAAAATAATTCTAAGGGGAGCACCCTTCATCAATCAGTGAAAGGTGTTAGGGGTCTTATGGGTAACTTGGAAGTATAAACATAGTAGGGGGTAAAGGTACTTGAAGAAGGGTTGTAGAGTCCTTAGTAAAGAAGGGCTATTTGATGAGATTGGGGTAAGAATCCACATTAAAGAAGTCATCATACCTTGGAGGCAAGTGACAGGGTGGGACTTAGGAAGTCCTTGGGTGGATGAATGAGGGATCCATTGGATGGACCTAGGAAGATTAGATAACAAAGTGTGAAAGGTAACCTGATGCAGGAGCATCAAGGCCAAATGATGCAGGAGCATCAAAGACCAAGGATGGAGACCTAAGAAGACATTAGAGGCAACAAGAAGTCAACATGACCTATTTGGGTCATTGAATGTGATAAGACCTTGTAAAGGTCCTTTTAAAAATGTTTGTAATCATTTTGTATTAAGTCAAATTTGTAAGCCATCAATGGCATTATGAAAGGACAAGGGTCATTTATGTAATGTAATAATTGGTCATGGGAAAATGGGGTCCTAGAAGGTACTATCGTGGATAAATGTGGTCAAAAAGTCATAAAGAGTCATAATGACATATAAAATGCAATGTACTTACAAAATATGCGTAACATTGTCATAAAGGCCACATAGGGCACTATGGAAGTGTCAAGGAGTTAAAAGGGGTTTATAAGTTTTTTAAATGTTAGAAAGGTAAATTAGTCTTGAAAAATGTTATAAGAATTGAGTCCTAAAGCCTGAGGCTATAACAATTTGTAAAGGGTTGTTATTAAAAAGCTATTAAAAACTGTTAGAAACTGTCCCCAAGACAGTTAGGTAGATTTGGTCATTGCTTGGGAGGTTTGGTTGGTTTAGAAGGGAAAGGAAGTCTATAAATGCAATGTATTTTGTGTCCCAAAGGGAGGATTCGAAGATCATATTGTAAATGTTTTGAGAAACTAATAAAATTACAAGGATATCTCTGCTGCACAGAAAACTGTCACTGAACAGTGATTTTTCATTTGTCTATCTTTTAGTTTGATGCAAGTTTTCTTTGATTCAAAGCTTTAGTTTGTAATTCAAATGAAGTAGAAGACTTTCCTAAGATTCCTTACTTTAAAGAAGGTCATTTCTTGAAGGATTTTGCACAGCAATTAAAGGTCTGTCTGTAGTAAATAAGACTGTCACGTGACAGACAGTCGCTGTCTGAGGAAAATTTAGAAACTTCACCTCTCCCACTACTATGTTAGTCATGTAACTCATGGGAGAGGTTGTAAAAATGTTGAATGCACTTATTTAATGATGTTTTATGCAGAGATTTGTAGGGGTATGGATGGATGAAGTCACTGTTTGAGAGAAAGTGTTGTTTGGAACACTAGATGAATAGGACAGTTATAGGTTTGGAGATTCCATCTGAAGGAAGGCTATGCTTTATGGCATGGAAGGTCGAGATAAGACCAAGTGAAGGTGTTGGATCCATTGGAAGGATCAAGAAACATTTGCAAAGGTGAGTTTGATAAAAACCCTTGGTTGAGGCACCTAGGAAGGAGGGTTTGCTAGTTGGGTAAGGAAAACTTGATGGAATCTCCAATAAATTGCAAAATCCTTTGTTTGGGGTGACAAGACAACTCTGTGTGAGGTCAGATAGTTTGTGGGATGTGATTCATTAGTACTTGCTTTGCAACAGGAGGGCTAAAAGAGGGCTAATTGTGAGGTAGCAGTCATGGTTCTGGTATTTGGTCCAAAGGAGTGGTATGAGATTTTGAAATATGTTGTGTAGCATGAAAAAGGGTATCTAGATCTATATTTTGATTTCAGAGTGTCTTGGGAAAGGTGAGAGAAAATAGTGAAAAACTGATTAGGCAGGGCTAATTGGGAAATAGGCCTAATGAAGGGCTTGTAGTGGATTTTGGTATCAGATGAAGAGATGAGGGTTTGGAATCCTTGAGAACATGTTAGTTGACATTTTTTAAGATGTGTGAAGGTGGAGGAATCACCTGGTTGAAGTGAAGGCAAGATTTGAGCCTATTGAGGCATTGTGGGAATAAAGGATAGTTTGTTGAAAAGATTGTTTAGATGAATCCAATGGATGGATTGAGGGACAAAGGTTATGTTTCTAAGATGTAGAGCCTATGGTGGCACAAGAGAATGGTGTGTGCACTCTGATATGGTTGAAGTTGACTGGATCAAGGAGAGTGATCCTATGAAGATGCTTGGTTGTGTTGTGAGAATACCAATAAAAGTCCCTCTTATTATGAATAACTGAAAGTCCACCTAGGTCTCTGCATCACCAAGGATGAAGACTAAGAAGATACTAGAGGCAACAAGATGACAACATGACCATATTGGGTCATTGAATGTAATAAGACCTTGTAAAGGTCCTTTTTGATATGTTTTGTAATCATTTTGTTAAAGTTCAAAATTGTAAGCCATTAATGGCATGATGGAAGGACAAGGGTTACCTAGGGGTCATTCAATGTAGTATAATGGAAAATGGAGTCCTAGAATGTACTAGGGTGCATAAATGAGGTCAAAGAGTCATACAGTGCATATAAAATGCAATAAATATGATGTAATAGCAAAAATATGTCAAATTGTCAAAATGTTGTCAAACAAGCCACATAGGGCATTGAAGTGGAATCAAAAGGATAGGTGAAGTTCTTAAGTCCTATTAGGAGTATTGTGTCATTTAGGAATTGTGTTAAAAGTCTTTGACTGCCCAAGGTTAGGGTAAAGTACTGTTGTTAAGAGTTATTAAAAAGATATTAAAAACTGTTCAAAACTGTCTCAAGACAGTTAAAGGAGTTTTTGGTCATTGGACAGTTTGGAAAGGGAAAGGAAGATTATAAAACATGGTGTAGAGGAATGTACCAGGAGGTGTTGAGCATCTCAATGTAAATGCTTTGAAGAAATCAATACAATACATTAGTTCTCTGTTGCTTTAAGTCTGCTATAGAACAATGAATGTTCTTTGTTCCTATCATTATTTTGTGCAAAGTTTATTTGTTTTAATGCTTTCATCTTGATTCAAAAAATGTATTAGAATGTTTTAAGGTACTTTTCATCAGAAGAAAGTCATTTGATAAAGGTTTTTGCAGCAGTAAATTAATTGACTGTCACTGTCACGTGACAAAGATAACATTCTGATATAAATTCAAGGATTTTACCCCTCCCACTGCTGTAATGGATATGGAACTCATGGGAGAGGGTTTTTGAATGTCTAATGCATTTATAAAATGAGGTTGTGTGTAGGAATAAGTAGGAGGATGGAGAAGAAGGTCTCTAGTTGAGACAAAGTGTTGTCTTGGGAACACAAGGTGTTTGGACCAGGCATGGTCTGGAGATTCTACCAACATGAGGGGTATATTTTATGACATAGAAGGTGATGTTAGGACAGCACTTAAGAAGCCTTATAGGGTACAAGGGTGGAATGAACAAGATATTTTGGACATCACTGAACGAGCATGTATTCCTTTCAGAATTGGTGCTTATGAAGATGTTTTGTGGTTTGATATTGTTCCAAAGATGGAATGCCATTTGATCCTTGGGAGGACATGGCAGATGGAAAAGAGGACAGTACATTGTGGAAAGGATAACACATATACTTTCAGGCATAAGGGGTAGATGATAGTAATGAGTCCATTGAAGAGAGGGCAAGCAACATGGCAAGTGCATGGTCACATTGGTGTGATGGAATGGATAGGTTTTGTAGAACCTAGAAGGCAAGATGATGAAGCAAGAGTAAAACAAAGTGTTTGTGAAATCAAAGATGAGGAAGTGGATCAACCTGAGGTCCTAGTGAAAGAGGATATGGTGAAGGAGTGTCCATTATAAGGACAAGATGTTGAAGGAAAGAACAAAGAGGTTGCAAGTGTGGTAGATAATTACTAGGGATATCAATGCTTAGTTTCTTGCTACTCATTAAGATACTCATGAAATACTTTCATCTCATTTCTAGTTATAATTATAAGCTAAGCACCTAGCCCAACATGCTAGACCAAACATTGGTAACTAATTGAGTGTGGTGATGATGCTTTGACTGGCATATATAGTCCCAAGGTAAGCAAGATCCAGTTTGCACTTAGACAATTCAAATCTAACTTAAAGGTTTCCATATCTAAACATTTTGTTAGCTTTTTAATAAAATTAGTTGAATAAATATGAATTGATTCCTTTCACATATTAAATTTATCCTGGGCATACCAAAAGCCTCATGAAAAGATGAAATAGGCACATTTAAAAGTAACTAACATAATCTGATTTATATCCTTTCAGCTACTAACTTTAGCCTGGATGTACCAAAAGTCTCAAGAAAAAGTTGAAACAGACACATTTAAAAGTAAATGAACATAATCTGATTTGCATCCCTTCATGACTCATCTATTAAATTTAACATTAATGTACCAAAAGACTCAAGAAAAGTTGATAAAGACACATTTAAAAGTAAATGAAATAATCTGCTAAAAGCTAAATCATGTTTACTCAATAATGCATAAGTAGGCGAGTAATCTCCTTAATTCAAGCTATGCTTAAGGCATAATTTGCACCAAGTTATAAAACTATTTTCATATACAACCCATTACCACCTAGTCTAGAAGGAAAATTCTCATGTCAAGAAGCTCAACATGTCAATCATATTACACTGAAATCAATCAGATGCAACACATGCTCTAGGGAACTGGGACTAGACATCTGACAGGATAAATGTATGACAGCAGCAGAATGGCCGGATGGTTTTTTATTTAGACCACCTCGGTAACTTGTTTGGAATGTTCAATCTCTTTATGATCTTCTTTCGATGTTCTATTTGTGCCTAATGGCTAGGATGATTTTATAATTCAAATCCTTAAAAAATGAAAGCACAATAATTTTAAAAAGATACATGCAGGTGGTGAAGTGCTCTTCTTTGGAGGACATTTTTCACAACTGCAGTGGTTGTTGTAGTACTATGAGCATTCATTGATTATTGTGGAAGTGGAAACTGTGGGCTTTTTGGAGGTGGAGGACTGATAATGTTTGATGTGAGTTCAGTGACTATAAAATATATGGCTATTGATCTACTTCCAGTAGTGATATTAGGTGTCATTGGAGGAGTGGTGGGAGCAGTATATAATTACCTTCTTGAGCGTACTCTGAGAATATATGCCTTAATCAATCAGTAAGTTCTCCAAGGCACAAAAAAAAAACTTTGTATTAGATTGTGGCTAAAGCAATGAAAAATTGTATGTTCCCTTGTTCTTCATTTTTCTCTGCAACATCTTTTCCCTTGCATACATGTGGACTACTTTCTTTTCTGGACTTTTAGGTCTCATGCAGTCAAGAAACCTCCTTTATCTAATAGTACAGAACATGGCGATGAATGACATAGTTGTGTATTACTGATACAAGAGAGGGCCAATATCCAAAATACTCCTTTCATGCACTATGGCTTTGTATACATCCTGTTGTATATTTGGACTTCCATGGCTTGTAGCATGTACACCATGTCCAGAAGGAAAGATGCTCAACCAGGAATGTCCCAATGTTCGCAAAATAGGGAACTTCAAGAAATTTCATTGCCCTGTAGGCTATTACAATGACCTTGCAACTTTGCTTTTCAACACAAATGATGCTACTGTTAGAAATATATTCAGTTCTGGCACTGGAAATGAGTTTCATTTGACATCATTGATGCTCTACTTTGTTACAATTTTCATATTGGGACTAGTAACATATGGACTTGCACTTCCATCAAATCTCTTCATACTTGTAATCTTAATAGGCTCTACATATGGTAGAGCACTTGGTAAGTTGATGGGATCATTTGCAAACATTGATTAGGGACTTTTTACAGTGCTTGGTGCAGCCTCTCTTCTAGGAGGGTCAATGAGAATGACAGTTTTTAATGGATCATGGCTCTATTTAGCTTTGATAAAGAGACTCTTCTACATGCATTATTATGTATGCCTGCTTAATCTTATCCTTAAATCCTTTGTCATTTAAGCTACAAGTTCTGATAGATAATAACAGTAGATATTCCAACTTGCTTCTAGGCGATAAGATTTGTCCATCTTAGTGTGAAGAGATGAGAGGAGTTATTCCCCTTAATGTTGATATGTTTGTAGATCTTAACTACTTTATGCATAATCTGCTTCATGGGGAAGACAACCACCATATAAAGGAAAAAGATATGAATGGACATCCCCCTACCCTACAAAACACCCATTTTCTCTTTATAATGGTACAGAATTGGCAGTATTCACACATTTGTAAAATGTAACATTTCTTTGGAGTATTATGGTAGTCATAATCTTTTGTTAAGTTAATATTTTTGGTTAAAACTTCTAAAGTCTATAGAACCCAAAGAAATATGCTTTTGTGTTTGTTGGAAAATAATAGTTATAAGTTTGGAAATCAAATAAAATAGCCTGTAGATTATTGTATGCAAACTGTAAAAACATGATAGTCTTGTGTGCAAACTTTATAAATAACTGTATTTATATCTTTTACCATGTGTCTTATGATTAGCTATTTTGCAAAATGATTCAACATGTTTATTATTTCATTTTTCTAAAAAAAATTTGTTTGTGAAACGTGAACACCCTTAATTGCAACATTGCTCGGACCTTTTTAGATGTCTAACCTTATACTTTGGTTACTGTCTAGGGTTCATGGATTTGTTTGAGTTTTATCACTATAGTTTTATCCTTGACGTATTAGATGCGATCTGGTCGATATTTCTCCTGTATTAAATGAAGCAACAAGTGCTATAGTTGATGTGAGTGTCCAATGTCAAGCTCTTAAAAATCTCAAGCAATCTGGATTTGTTTCTAACAGAATAGAACATATGGTTTTTGTGAAACTGCAAGCTTCTTGTTTGGTGATCGAAATTGTTTGTTTCAAATCAATCAAGTGAAATCTACATTTCTAAATGGAAATGTAAAAGTTCTTGTGTGATTCATTACTATACAGAGCAAGTTGCATGCATTGATTACAAGTAATTACTAACATATTCATAAGCACTTTCTATCTCATTAATGTTTAAATTTTACATAAATGATTGTTCTATATGGCTCCCAATATCTTATTAATGGCAAGTCCTATTTCACTTCCTCCTTATTGATGGTAAGAAGCAAGGATCTATTGTTGCACAGTATCCTTTAGTGAACAAAATGCAGAAAGTTTTTTGAGTTTTGGTCAATGAGACAAATTTTACTTATTAATTAAAGAAATCAGAGTTTTTTTCCATAGGCTGTTTACCCATTAAAAATATATTACATTGCATGAAAATGTCAGCCTATAGAAAGACAACCATCATGAGGTTTCACATTCATTTAGCATTCTAATGTGTATTTTCATTCTAATGTCTTATTTTCCTAGTTCTTTAATATCCTAAATTTTAAATATGAGGTTGTTTGTAATGAGATATACACCTTCCTGATACTATGCTAAATGGTTTTTAATGTCTAAAACTTAAACTAACTTTTCTTTGGAGTAAATACCTAACACAGTCACTAGTCATCCAAATTCTGATTTTTCCTGCACTTCCAAGAAGACACTTAAATGTCTTGAGCTTGACTTTGCCTAGTCAGTTAATGAAAATATATGCAGGTTTCTCTTTTTTTTTTATTGGTAAATTTAGTTTATATTAAATTATAAAAAATGATTATACAAAATTTTGAAAATGATAGTTTGTGGTCTGAAATCACAGATATGTCTTTGAATCAAAGCAGAGCCCAAAATTCTAACAGTCTGCCCATGACATAATTACATTCTAGCCATTCTATTTGTATACTGAGTATTGAACCATACTAATACACACGATTTAGTCAATTTCCAGATTCCATACCAACTACTCCTTCAAACAAAGTCCAGTACTTACAGATTATACAAACTTCTCATCGCTCTCTTGTACCCAGCATTGAAGCTTTCTAATGTGCAGGAATTGCTGTTTGTGGACACCGAACGGATTTGGAGATTTTATTGCAAAATCTGGTGGTTTCTTCCCGCTCTCCTGTTCCTAAAATGCACGCCCCGCTCTCCCGTGCCCAAAATGCATGCCTCCCTTCTACGCGTGAAACTCAACCTGTTTGAAAATGGATTTTTTTTGCTTGTGTATGTCGATCCTCTTTAATATTTGCAGAGTTTTAAACTATAATTTTTTATATTTATTTATTTATTTATTTATACTTATATAAATATATATATTATTCTAATTAATTTCTAGTTATGATAAATACATTTCAAAAAATAAGTGTGCAAACTCCAAAAAACATATATTCATATTACTACCCAAACTTTAGTTCTAAGAAGGCTTGCGATTTTTAATAAGATTAATATTAAAAAACATTCATATTACTATTATTTAACATTTAAAACATATAGCATTTTATTAATAACTAAAATTATTAATATAATTATATATTTTAAAATTTTTTAATAATAGATTATATACTTAATTTTAAAATAATAAATTTATTTATATTAATAATAATTATATTATAATATATAAATATACAATTGAAAATATAAAATTATAATTAAAATAAACATTAAAAATAAAAAATAAAAAAATTTATAAAACTTAAAATTTAATCTTTAAGTATTGATGTTCCCACATATATCTTTTAAATATTAAAAATTTGAAGTTAAACATACTTTTAAATTAATTATTTTAATGATTAAAAATTTGGATGTAGTTTTCTTTTATCAAAATGGTACCATTTTTTAGAATTCAAAAGTGTGATGCGAAAATTAACTACTCTGACATATACGACATAATTGCACTGACATACTCAACATCCATGGAGAAGCGTGCAAAACTCTGATGCAAATTTTTGGCTCTATAGCAAGCACCTTTCTAGTGAGGATGAATAAAACTACTAGTATTCATTGCATTTTGTTAATACTTGTACAAAGAAGAACCTGTCTCCTATAAAAATGAATGGAGCAATTAGCACTCATTGCATCTAAGTGATGCTTGTAGATGAAAGTCTCCATACTTCACCTCTGGAAGCAATATCACCTGGATGTAATAAGTGCCAAGTGTTTGGTTCATTCTCAAAAGAGATGGGTTCTTATTAACCACAATTGATGAAACATCCAATTACTTTGACTCAAAAACTAAAAAGTGGAATTTTTATCACTAATGTTTTGGGTTCTTATATTGGTAGATATGAAATTAGAGTCTGTTAAGCTTACTAAGTTTCATATCTTGTCTTTCCTTTCGATTATCATTAATCACATCATATTCTATTTTTCTTAATTACAATTAAATTCATATCTTGTCTTTCCTTTCGATTTTCATTAATCACATCATATTCTATTTTTCTTGCAAATAAAATTTGATTTTTTTATAGATCCCATCAAATGTGTAATTTTTATAATTATTATAACAATTTTGAATGCATTGCATTCACTTTTTCAAATTTGTGGGAAATTTTAGTCTCATTTTCAAAAGTCTTTCCATAGAATATCTATATATACTTTTGATTTATGTTAATATCATATTTTCACACTTTACTTTATTATATAAAAATTTCTATACATTTATGGATTTTTTTCCCCTTTTCTCCTATAATATATTACGTTGACCATGACACATCTATATATGTCAACCACCAAATATTGTACTATGAGGTGATTTGGATTCTCATGATCATGATGTAAGCAATATAATTGTACTAATTTTCAATCCTAATAATTATAATTAAGGAAAAGTACTAGACTAGACTGCAGTTGATTTTAATGTAATATTTAGAACTATTATTTGTTAATAAGACCTGTACAACAAATTTTGTTAATTATAATTTGGCTATTCCTTTTGATAACACTATCTCTAATTCTTGTTTATCAATCAGTTTTGAAATCACCAAAAACCAAGATTTATGGCATGATCAGAAGGACCGTGTGCAATATATAGTTGCTCACACAATAAGCCTATTGACGAGAAAGCATTAGTGGTCAATTGGAATTTCTAAGTCTATGATATTATATTCAAATGTTATAATTATAAATGAGCTATAATCATTCATTTAGTCATTTTGTTTAGGTGACTAATTATGTAGTCATTAATTTAATCATTTATTTAATAAATTTTGTTTGGGTAACAAATTATTAGTGACTAATTATTTAATCATTTATTTGATCATCTGTTTAGTCATTTTTATTTGTCTACACTTGTGGTTTTATCTTATGATCAAATTAGTCACGTATTTAGTCATTTATATTTGTGAAGTACAAAACATTAGTGGAATATGATCAATTTTAGTCATGTGACTAAAAGTTTTAGTCATGTAGTCACATATTTGCCAAAATGTACTAGTGCATTTTCACCGACTAACAATATTTTACTCGGTCGTGTTTTTACCGACTATACACATTTAAAGCTCAAAACATACAATACCCTAGTGCATCTTATTTCATGTTGATTTGGTGTTCATTCTATAGATATAAGGAAATGTTGTAAGATATAACCAATTGAAATTCAATTCCATACTTACTTGAATTACTTAGGTGGAGATGGTGAAATCACCTAACCCAAAGGATGAGGTGTCACCAACTGTTGTTCTTGATCTAGCATTATCATTTGATGTTTTTCTTCATATCTAATTTCTTATCCTCATGATTTCTTCAAATGTGTTTCCATTAGCATTAGCATTTACCTCTAGTGCTCAGTCTCTGTAATCTTTTCTCAAGTGACCAACCTTGTGATAGTGCAAACATGTCATTCTAGAATTTGTCCAATTTTGAGATCTTCCTCTCTAGTTCTTTCCCATGCAATTTGTTGGTATATGTCCATATTTGTCACATGTTGTGCAATTAGTCCAAGTGTTGTAATCTGAAGTATATGTATTACCTTGCCTTTTTAGTTGATATGTCTTGTTTTATCCTTTCAGTTTTTAAACTTTCTTCATCTTTGTCCTGCATTCCTGTGATATGTCCATGCATATTGCAAGTGTGAAAGTGCTTTTCCATGTAGTGCTTCTTATGTGACTTATTCAACTTTGAGCTACACACATGTGCTTGATGACCATACTTATTACAGTTATAACAATAACTACCAAATTTAAGTGTGGATTTAGGAATACCTTTTTCTTTGGTTCTAGAAATATTTGATGTGTGGCCTGGTTTTCCACAATGATAGCATGAAAGATTCTTTGGCCTTGGATTTGCATAGGCACTCTTTTGTTCAGCTTGTCTTGATGACTCTCTTTGCTCGGTATAGCCTAAACCAGTAGTGTTGTCAAGTCTTCTTTGACTGCTTAGAAATTCATCCATCCTTTTAGTACTTTCTTCAGCTTTCTTGATCATCTAATTATGTTGTTGAATCTTTACCACATTCTTCAATCTTTCATTTTCTTCTCTTAGTTCATCGATGTCTTCTAGTTTCTTTGTAAGCTCATTGTTTACTCGGTTGACTTCTTGACTCATGACAAACATCTGATTGGAAATTTCAAAATGACGCTCGATGAGTCTCAATATCTCAAATTCATTTTCTTCCAGCTTTTCAGTGATTTGCCTCCTATCTTCAATAGCTAAATTCATTTCTTGTTCACCCTATCTTGCATTGTTGATGACATCAATCATTCTAACCATCTGTGTCTCTTGACCAATCTGCAATGCTTTCACTTGTTCAGTAATATGTTGATTCTTTTTAGATAGTTTGATATAGTTCCTTTAGATGCATCAGATATCATACCAGATCCAAATCCAGATGCCTCAAATGGATCATCTATCTCTTCTTCATGATAATCAGTCTCATTATATCGAAATGCCATATCCTTCCTTTTGACTAGTAACTCTTGCAGTTTCTCTTTGGCTTTCTTGAATTGTTCAACGTAGATCTGCAACTGCAATTTCTGATTCTCAATAGTCTTATCAAGCTTATACCTTTCCATGCTTAAGATCTTTTCTCTTCAGTGATTAAACTTTCAAAAAAAAAGAACTATCTCTGATACCAATTGTTGGGATTATGGAAATATATGTACTGCGAGGGAAAGGGTGAGTCAGTACCTTCAAAACTTTTCAAACTGAATCTTTGTTAATATGAATATCACTAACCGATTGTATCAATTGCATTTAACATACATCCAAAATATAACTGAAATGTAAATGTATGTAATCTAATCAATAAACCATTCATGAAACTTCATACACATAACTCAAGTATTTTGGTATCGCAGAAACCCTTGTTAAAAGGTAAAAACTGCGGTTGGGATGACACCACAAAGGTTCACTATTACAGTAACAAAGTTTTTTGGTTAAGGCTACAAGGATTTTGATCACTTATTGTTAGCTTACCTTATTAGCAGTAACAATGAGATCAGCTAGATCTACCTGGTTAGAGGATTTTAGCAACACAATTAAGTGTGCACTTGGTTAGGAGATTTACAAAAGAACTGTTAAGTTCACTCTATTAAGAGATTTAATGTCTGCTACATTAGTTAAAGAGTAATAGTAGGATTGATTTGTAAATAGAAACTTACATGTCTGATTCAAATCTGTAATGTACTTATCTGTTATCACCTTAATGTGATTGATCTCTTCACGTATATTGCTCAGTAGCCCTCCATTTTTGATAAACTGAATGTTCTGTCAATGTTTCTCAATCATGACCCTGTCTCATCTTCAGATGTTTTCTAATGTGGTGGCTATAACATGTGTGGTGATACTTGTCAAATGACATTCTTACAAATTATATATCAAACTGATCTTGACCTAATTAGGGTTTAGACACTATCTTAGAAAACCTAAGATCAACGGTAAAAATGAATAACCTAGATCAACATTACATAGGAATCATCACCAATTTAATGATTACATCCATATTAAATTGTCTCTATCTTAATAAACCATTTGCCTTGTTGTTTGTGCCATTCCAAACTGCTATGACACTTCTTGTTTCACTCAGTGTATACTACATTCATCACTCGACAATTTACTAGTACACGATACTCAGTAATCATCTAGCTCGGTAAGAGTGCTCAATCAAAGTTGTGTTTGGTTAACTTAATGATTTGTCTTGTGTTCTACTCAGTGTCTAGGCTCTATGTTGGCATTAACTAGTAAGAATGGAACCGGTACACGGTGAAGAGGTATTGTCATTAATTGGCAAAGAGGTGTTGTCAGCTAGTACTAGGGAGGTCCATAGTGTTCAATCAGGAACCAAGGATAGGTTAGGCACAACTGACAATGATAAGCACAAGGAGAGACTAGTTTGGAAATCGGTGACACATAGTGAGAAAGAGGAGGCATTGTCTCTATTAATAAAGAAAAAGCTAAAGAAAAAGATCTAATTGATCATTAGACCAACCAGTAACCAAGGAAGGTGGAACTGGTGAGTGGTAATAGGAACCAAGGAACCTAGGATGCAACCGGTAAAGACAAAGGAAGGTATGGTGACAGGTGAAGGTTCTTACGTGTGCACAACCTAGGGATATAAACTGATCAGTGAAGATTTCATCAAGACTGATGAACCAGGGAAAGTCATAGCCAACAAATGGTCATGTGGCTCTTTGACCAAGATTTGATGCACAAAATCTAGAAGACTTTGTGTTATCAAGAAGATCAGTGTAAGGTACAATTGAAAGTTTTAATGCAAGAGTTTGTGGCATTAAAACATGTAGAAAACTCTAGTGAATGAAAGTTTTTGTCACGCGTCTATCATTTCCTTCTTAAAAGTAGAAAAAGCATGACATGCATCAGATGTTTCCTCAATGAACTAAGACTGCATTGGATGATGGATCCGAAGGTGATCTTTGAACAGGTCATGCATGTAAATAGAAGAAAGGGAAAGAAGTTTATATATTCCTCAACCTGTGAAGAATATTGTTTGCCTTCATTCTACCAAAATAAAAGAGTGAACCTGTAAGCTGAAAGAAGCTATGAAAAGGTGAAGAGAAGAAGAGTGTGCAAGGAAGCACAAATAGCCAAAAGAAGAGCATACCTGCAGTGACTGTTGATGACTCTCAACTGAAAAGCATAGCAATCTTATCGGGCTCAGCAAAGCCATTTCAAGAATATCAAAACCCTCTATTGCTCTTTGACAATTGTGATAGATAAATCCCAGTATTTGTGGTGGACATTAATAGGTCCCTTGTATTAAATCCCTTAACTAGGTGACATCTGTGTAGATGTTCTAAGTCCTCGAACCAGGCAGGTTCTAACATGCCTTATTTCTTAAATCCCTTAACCAGGTCGCATCTAACAGTGCGTTTGTATCCTTTAACAGGGAAGGCTCCTTACAGGGTGCACTTTAGAAGAGTGCAAAATTTGTGAGGTTTCCTCACATTGGTTTTCTCCCTATTTGGGTTTCCACGTGATAAATCTAGTGTTATTTATTGCTTGATTGTGTGATAGCTATTTCTATGATAGAATTCATTCTGCTTACAATTTTAGTTAGATTATATCAGATTTTGTTACTTAAATTTTAGTGGGTGTTGATTCACCCCTCCCCTCTTAGCACCAGTTGGGACCATCAATTGGTATCAGAGTCAGAGTCCCTTTTCTAAGCTACTTAACCGCAATAGGGAAAAGTTCTAATGATGAGGAAGGAAGGACCAAAGTTTTCTAAGGAAAATTTCACCATATGGTGCAGCAGAATGAAGTTGTACATGAAGACCATCAGAGATCAGTAATGGACTCATGTAATCAATGATTACACTGAACCCACTGATACCTTGACACCTGATCAACAAAAGATCAACACAAAACACACAGTTGTAATGGATATGATAGCAAGTATGCTACCTGATCATGTATATGTAGAGATTGAAAATCTGACTACTGCTTGCAAGATGTGGGCCAAGCTACCTACTACATATGGTGGTAACCCACATGTTCAAAGAGCAAAGGTAGAGAGCCTCAAAGGCAAATATGATGATATGAGGATGAAAGAAGGAGAGGATATTGAGCACTACAACAATAGAATCAAAGAAGTAATGAACTCCATCAAAGGCGTTGGAGGAACACTGAGTGAGGAAGATGTGATAAGAAAAATACTAAGAATGGTAAGGCCACAATACTCTATCAAAATCTCAGCCATACAAGAGCTCAAATCAGTGAGCACGTATCAAATCACTCTTGACTCCCTAATCTGCAATTTGACTACATTTTAATTGAGTAATTTTGATAACAGCTTGCCCATGTTAGAAGTTTCTTTTAAGTCCTTTGTTAATACTTCTTCCACCAATAAAGGAAGAGAAATTGGTAATATCTCTATCGGTAAGTCTATAAATTTTGTTGAAAATCTACTCTTTGAAGAGATGGAGCGGGATGAGTTTGAAGCACTCATAGCAAGGATATTTCCAAGAGAAAAAGGGAAGTACAAAGGGAAACTTCCATTAAAGTGATTTTCTTGCAATAAGATAGGACACATTGTTGCAAGGTGTCCAGATAATGAAAATAAAGAAAAGACCAATTGATTCAAGAACAAAGGAAATGAGTGCTACCTTATTGAAGGAGTCATGGACAATGAATTTGAAGATTTTGAAAATGATGAAATTGTCTTTGTTGCAATAAAAGAAGAAAGCAAAGTGATAAGTGAAATGGCACTTATCTCAAGATCTCATCAACATGATCACTATATCATTGACAGTGGATGCACTCACCACATGACTGGTGATAAGAACAAGTTCATCAGCCTAAAGCTCAATGATGGTGGATTGGTGACTTTTGGTAACAATGCTCCTTGTGCTATCAAAGGCAAAGACTCAATTTCTCTTGGCAATGAAGATGTATGCAAGGATGTGTACTGGGCGGAAGGACTCAAGTATAATCTAATGAGTGTAGCTCAATTAAACAACAAATGACACATGTTGGAGTTTGGGAAATTCGTGTGTTGTCAAGAACCAATCAGGAGCTCATGTTACTACTGTGTTAGTTAACAGTTTGTCCTCCTTTAAGATTTATACCTTTGACTCTCTAAATACCCAATGTGTAGAGAACAAAAGGATGTTACCAACGATTGGGTCAGTGTAAGTCATCTATCACTACCCTCTAAATTTATAGGTACAACTCCATGAATATGCAATGATATGCAATGAATGTGTTTTTATTTATCATCAAATTGTTTCTTATAGGATTTAACCAAATTGTTTGTAGGCACAAACAATTCAGGCGGGGAAAGAGTGGACGATCTATAATCCCCAATGGAATGTTGATCACAGATTATCATGAAGTCTATTATCTAACTTAAACCTACCTCATCTAAGAATGCATATCTACTAATGAGAATAGAAGCAGAATCATATATAGACAGCAAATAGAATTGCTTATACTGCAACTACTAATCATGAAATGGAATTCAAGCAGGAATCACAGCTCCATACATGATTGTACTTTCTATTTGGATGCATCTAAATAATAGGGTGAATAGGAGAAGAATCATACATGAAAGGTAAATGGAATTACTTTCATTGCAATTACAAACATGAAATGGAATCCAGCAAGCAATTACAACTTCATATATAACTGTCCTGTCTATTCGCATGCAAATGAAAACTACTGGTTCAACAAACATGAAAACCCAGCAAAGTAAATGGAATCACTTATGCTACCCTTACAAGTTTTCCGACCCCTACATTGATTTCCTTTACAATATTTATACAATGCTTATAGCCACTGGAAATGATTCAACTTCCAAAATACAGAAAGACAAAGCCCAAAACAGGAACATCCTCGATGAAAGAATTTGAAAAGCCAATCAAAGACTTATGACACTTCAATTTGAGACCTTTCATTTCCTCAAACAACACCTGTCAAGCCGAAGTCCATTGGGCTTCTCGGAGTCAAGCTATCTTTCAAACAACAGTCAATCTGATCTACAATTGCATTCAACCCTCTTTAAATGTCTTAGAAATATTTGGCACGATCTTATTTGACATAATAGCTTTATCACTACCACCACCTGGGGCAACCCATGTTGCATCTTCTCGACTATAAGCTACAGCATACAATCATCATTAGGATTATACTCTTCATTCTTTCCTACCCGTGATCTCTGTCGAGAGGTCGGTCATAACATTGTTTCAATAATCCCTTTTGTTCTTAGTATCTTTTGATTTTGCTTCTTTATGCCAATTTGAAGTTTCATAAAACATGCTACTCGGTTCATTTCATGATCAAACTGAACAGGAATGATAACCCTTGGCTCTCAATAACCGCGGCCCTTATTATAAAGACTGATTCAATTGACATTGACAAGATGCATATTAACATGATGTATACTGTCGATTATTAAAAACAATCGAGTTCAACATCTATCACAGGACCGTTGCTTTCAAACATAGATGAAATTGACTTAAGCAGGAATCTTACTCTTTCAGACCCACTGAGACACGTGTCATGATCCTGCTTTCCCTCAAAGAATATTCAACAACATACGGGTACCACTGATTAGTACCTTGAAAGATATAATAACCGCGGGCAACTTTTCGGACCGACCATGCTTCATTGTCGCATGATCGCATGGTATTATTTTATTCCATGTGATCATGCGGCTGCTCTCTCATTGGCGCACATGGACTACATCATTGGCATTCATGGGTCCCAACAGAGTGCATCTACACTATTGGTGTACATAGGTTCCCTTTTTGCCTTGTCGCATGATCGCATGCCAATATTTTAATCCATGCGATCATGCGACTACTTTATCATTGGTGCATCATGGGCTGCACCGTTAACCCGCAAAGAATCTCCTATACCGTATCGGAAAAGTGGTGACCGTTGATTAAGCATCTTATAACCATGGACTAACTTTTCTTGGCCCTACCGCCACGCGTACGCATCTCAAAAATCTGCAAAAGCATCTTCCTTCCCATAGCGACTAAGCGACTACCATTGATTCGACATCGCAAGCAAACCCTTTTCGGGCCCACCAGGCTACGTGTCTTCATCCCGCCAAGCATGATGACTTACGTTGTCGCATGATCACATGGTATTATTTTAATTCATGCGATCATGCGACTACCCTATGATTGGCTCGCGGGGATCCATCATATTTTTTATTTAACCTTTCCTATCTTTCCGTTGACTTTCCTTATCTGCATGGGCTTCCATTGTCGCATGATCGCATGGTATTATTTTACCTCATGCGATCATGCGACTACTCTATCATTCATGACTACACAACATAGTTCTTCAATCCCATTATATTTTAAGTACCTGATTCATTGCTATCTTTGATCAATATAAGTAATCCGGTACTTAGTTTGGTTTGACACATGTTCAAGAGCCAGAAATGTAATATATGTGATAGCTGTTTGATGCACAATGTAGAACATAATACAATGATCGAGCTTCTTGTTATTGCAAAGTCTTCAAATTCAGTAATGTACTAAAATCTTGATTTTCCTACCAACATTGCTTATGTGTAATGTACCGAACTGTAACATTCCCCATATTCAAGATGCCACATCTTCATTTTGATCATAATGCAACCTGTGGATTAATGAGTCGCAACATAAAGGCTGACAGGATTATGTGACCTAATCATTCACCATTTTATTTATTTCATCTTCAAAAGACACTGAATACAACCAGATCTTTGACTGTCCCAAATTCTGTTATTATCATCAAATCATACAATGCAATGCTATCACCTTCTTGATATTGGGATAAATAGTATGTCCTTCTGAGGTGATTACCTTAATTATTTTGCATTAGGAGGCTTTCAAAAACTGAATCTAAGTTCATGTCTGTCCAAACTTTACTTCTAAAAATTGAATCAACCTTCTTCTGATTCCTTGCAAGTGCCTGAAGATCTTGACTTGGAATCATCATTTCTCCTGAGAAAAATTACCAATCAAATCATGTTACTCTTGCCAGGTAGGTATCTATCACTTACCCATGATGACAAGGTTTTCAAGGCAACCCACCTGGCTTGAAGCAAGAAGGCAAGGAACCTTGGCAAGAATAGCCTATCTTAGAAAAGTTAGACCTAGACACCAGACTTGACAAGACCACATGATTCCAACATTGCCAAAAAATGGGTGACTGAAAGTCAGACAACATACTGGTAGATAGAGTAAAGGGAATCTGTTATATCTAGAGTCAATCGAGGGGGCTTGCCTCATAGCAATGACAAAAGGTGAGACAAATAAAATCTATCTTATAACTAAAGAGGAAAATAGTTGGTTGTGGCATAAGAGGCTATGTCACATAAACTTTGATAGTATTGTCAAAGTGAGTAAGAAAAAGTTAGTTAGAGGGCTTCCTGAGATTACAAAGCCCAACATAGGTATTTGTAAATAATGTTAGTTAGGAAAACTGACAGGAACAAGTTTCAATAGTAAATCATTTTCTGTTGAAAATGTGTTGGATCTCGTACACATAGACTTGTGTGGGCCTATGAGGACGAAGAGCTACTATGGAGATAGGTATTGCATGCTCTTTGTAAATGATTTTTTAAGAATGATGTGGACACTTTTTATTAGAGAAAAATTTGAGGCCTTCACATGTTCAAAATCTATAAGGCTCGTGTGGAGAAGGAGACCAGTAAAAGCTTGAAATTTCTAAGGTCAGACAAAGGAGGTGAATACACCTCTCAAGAGTTCACTCACTACTGTGAGGAATAGGAGATAAAGAGACAATTGTTTGCATCGAAAACCCTGCAACAAAATGGAGTCGCTGAAAGAAGAAACATGACTCTAATAGATTGTGCAAGAACTCTAATGATTCAGAAGGATCTTCCCCATCACTTCTGGAGAGAAGCAATCAGCACTGTAGTGTATACACTGAACTGAGTTCAAGTTAAGAAAGGAACCAGTAAGACTCCCTACAAGTTGTGGTTTGGTCACACTCCCAGTGTAGGTTATTTCAAAATTTTTGGTAGCAAATGTTACATCAAAAGATATGTTTACTCTGGTAAGTTTGAGCCAAAAAGTGATGTAGGCATATTTTGGGTTATTCAACCAAAAGTAAAGTCTACCGGTGTCTGAATAAGAGGACAATAAAAATAGTTGAAAGCATCAATGTAAAGATAGATGGATATTCAGAACCAAAGGAAAAGATCAGTAATGATAAATCAGACAGTCACCTAGAACATGCTACTGGAAATCATTTGGACTTGAATGAATTGATTGCTACTAATGAAGAAGAGAAGGTAAACAAACACTTGGAGAAGGGTGATGTATCTGAGAACATAAGACCAACTCAAGATGATGAACAAGAAATTATTTATGATTGTGCTAGAGAGATTTCTCAATCAGAAGATATAGACTGGGAACACCAACCGGTTCTGCCAAGGTATGTCACATATCACTCCATTGACAATATTATTAGAGACAAACATGCAAATATTTTGACCAGGGGAAAGGAAAAGGAAATTTGTTGGATATTTCTAATGCATGGAGTGGTAATTAATACATTTAATATGCTTAATCACTACATTACTGAATGGGCATTCATACTGTTGTCATTTGTGTTTTGTCACTAATGTCAACATATGTTTTTGAGAGAAGACCAGGCTGGTTATCATAGTGTACGGACAGTGTATAGATGTTTTAGATGCTGTGAAGTTGGATAAGAGTTTAGGTGGATTTTGTGATCTTATATCTGAGATTGCATCTTTAGATGTTTCATATTGAGAGAGATACAAATGTTTTAATGAAGACTAGACATTGGACTGTGACAGTGAGAATTGACAGAGTTAGTCTCTGGGTTTTTGGTATATCTTTCAAAAGACTTAGATTCAAGGTATGTGAACATGAAGGATGCAAGATAGGGTACTGAAGGATGTTCATTGGTCAGCGCAAGATACGAAGTGATTGGTGACGTCATCTATGGCATATGTTCTAGAGATGGTTTATTCAAAAGCTGACTCAAGAAAGGAAGCGTGTGTTTTGTTTGGCGAGTATGAATTAAGGATGTCGGTCCTTAATTGTTGTATTGTAATCATTGTATACTTGTTCTAGATACCATATGTATCTTAGCAAGAGTTTATGTAATTATTTGTTAATTAGGAAAGCCTCATGGGCTAACTTGATCATGGTAAAATGTAATAAGGTATATATGTAGAATCTTTTCTTTGGAAAAGGAAAGGATGAAAAAAAAGTGATATAGAGAGGGTGTGAAAGCTGTGAGCTTATGTTTTCTGCATGTAGCGTAGAGGTTTTAATGGTGGACTTCATTGGAATTGATCAAGCAAAGACAGTTGTTGGAAAACAATTCAAAAGATTGTGTATTTCTTCATATACCCTTGTGTTGTGAACAGTGAGTTCTGAAGGTGGATATAACCTTCTTTGGGCAATGAGCCTTGGGTAGTGAACCCTCCCTTTTGTTCTTGACTCCTAATAGGGTTTGTCCTCTAACAAGGACTATGTACTGTAATGTTTCAATAAGCTCCTAACAGGGCTATATCTTCTAACAAGGATAACTATACTCTCAGTACATCATTTGTGGGTGCTAATTCCCATTGGGGTTTTTACCTTTAACAGGGTTTCCTCGAGACCAAAATATTATTTTATTGTGTTGGCATTCATTGTATTCATTGGATTTGATATTGTGGTGCTTAAAGTTTAAAGTTTAATAATCTATCATACAACTGATTCAGCCCCCCTCTAAGTTGTATTGTGGACTATTATTCCTAACAAAAGTATCTGTTGACTTTCAAGTATGGAGCCCAAAACCACCAGAGAGGCTCTCAATGATGAAAATTGGGTCAAGGGGATGGAAGAAGAGATTGAGAAAATTGAGAAGAATGAAACATGGATTCTTGTTCTTAGACCACATGACAATAATGCCATTGGGACCAAGTGGGTCTACTGAAACAAATTGAATGAAGAAGGAAAGGTGATAAGGAACCAGGCAAGATTAGTCTGCAAAGGATATGCACATGAGGCATGACTAGATTATGGTAAAACTTTTGCACATGTGGCCAAACTAGGAGTGAGAATCCTACTTGCTTATGTTTCTCATAAAAGGTTCAAAGTATACCAAATGGATGTAAAGTCTGCATTCCTGAATGGTATATTGGAGGAGGAAGTCTACATAGAAAAACTAGAAGACTTATCATCCACATAGAAGAGTGGTATGGTCTGTAAACTGAAGAAAGCACTTTATGAGCTAAAACAAGCCCCAAGGGCCTGATATAAAAGGTTACACTCATACCTCTTGACCATAAGATTCACAAGAACATGAGCTAACAACAATATGTATCTCAAGATTGGCAAAGAAGGAAATCTAATTGCTAAAATATTTGTGGATGATATCATCTTTGGAAGAGATGACAAAATGAGTAAAAACTTTGTTGTGGAGATGAAGAAAGAATTTGAAATTGTTGGCATTAAGTGATAATAACTGGTAAACTTGCTACCGGTACTAGTGTTGTCATTGATTGGAAAAATAATATAGAGACTTGTCATCTCTATAAAGTCTAAAGATCCAAGGAGATCTGTATGAAAGGAGGATGGTTTGGCGGATGGTGTGGTTAGAAAATACCACCGGTCACTATATAACGCCTCAGCAACCGAGTAGGGTATACAACATAGCATTCAATCTTCAACCAAGGACCGGGCTATAATTGATGTAGACAAGTATAGATAAAGCAATAGCTAACTAGTGTTAACAATACAACTCAGGACCATGCAATCAGTAAGCCATGAAATATATTGTAGTAGGTCAAAGACTCTTACCCGTTTCCAGCTTGAAGAACTCAACCGATATATTAATGACTCCGATATGAACCAAGGAAGTCATAGTCAACTATCCGTTCCAACCAACTCTTTGACTAGGGTTTATTGTAGTAAATCCAGATGACTATGAGTTATCTTGGTGATCGGCTTGAGATGCAGTTGAAGGATTTAAAGCTGAAATTAGTGGCTTTAAAACAAAGCGTTATCTCCTATGAAGGAAAGTTTCCTAACACGCAACTAATGCTTTCTTCATTAAGCAGATAAAGCAAGGCCATGCACTAGATGTTTCCTCAGTAAACTAGTACTCTATTGAGTGATGTATCCATGAAGGATTTGAAATTAGGTCATGCATGTTGAGCACAATTAGGGCTAGGGATCTATATATTCTTCTACCTAAGGTGAATAAAAGTCGCCTTCATTCTACCAGAGAAAACAGTGAACCTGAAAAGCTCAAAAGAAGCTAGGGTAAATTAGAAAGAGAAGAAGAGAAAGAAGTGTGTGCAGTGAAGCACAATAGTAGAGGAGAACACACCTGTGGTGATCGATGACGATTCTCAGTTGAGCACAAACAAAGATCTTATCAGGCTATGCAAAGCCAATTGTAAAAGATCAATCTTCTATTGTTTTCTAGCAACTACAATAATTAAATCTCAGAGTTTGGGTGGACTCTAATAGGTCCATTATATCAAAATCCCTTAACAGGGTGGCATCTTGTAAGGTGATCAAAGTCCTTTAACTAGGCAGGCACTAACTGGCCTCATTGTAACAAATCCCTTGACTGGGTCGTGTCTAACAAGTGTGTTTTTATCCTTTAACAAGGAAGGCTTCTAATAGGGCATACTCCAGAAGAGTAAAAAAATTGTGAGGTCTCCTCACACTGTGGTTTTTACCCTAACTAGATTTCCACGTGATAAATCTGATGTCACTGTATGATTGTTTGTTTATTAGTATTATATGTTTGAATTTTATTATCTTTCAACTATAAGTTTACTTCACCAGATTTAAAGCAAAGAAGTTTTAGAGGTGCTGATTCACCTGTCCCCTCTCAGCACTGGTTGGGACTGTCAATTGGTATCAAAGCCAAGTCTTATTTTCTCTACTACTTAATAGCATAAAGAAAAAAAAAAGTCAAGATGATGAGAAAGGAAGGACCAAAGTTTTCAAAGGAAAACTTTACTCTGTGGTGCAGTCGAATGAAGCTGTACATGAAGACCACCAGAGATCAATACTAGAATCATGTTACCACCAATTACAATGAACCCGCTGGTACTTTGACACCTGATGAACTGAAGATCAAAACCGAGCACACATTTGCTATGGATATGATAGCTAGCATGCTACCTGATCATGTCTATGCTGAGATCAAACATCTTGATTCTGCCTTCAAGATGTAGGGCAAGTTGAAAATGGTTTATGGAGGAGATCCAAATGTTCAAAGAGCTAAGGTTGAAAGCCTCAGAGGAAAATATGATGAAATGAGGATGAATGAAGGAGAACACATTAAGCAATATAGCTACTGGATCAAAGAGATGATCAACTCCATCAGAAGCGCTGGAGGAAAACTCAGTGAAGAGGAGGTGGTTAGCAAAATACTAAGAACTCTCAGACCTCGGTATGTCATCAAGATCTCTATCATTCAAGAGCTCAGATCGGTGACCAAAGATCAAGTCACCCTAGACTCCCTAATTAGTAAGCTAGCTGCCTTTGAATTAAGTAATTTTGATAATAGTTTATCCATTCAGGAAGTAGCTTTTAAGTCCTCTGTCAATATCTCTTCCACCAAAAAGGGAAGAGAAGTTGGTAATTGATCTACCGATAAGATTGGTAACCTTTTTGAGAATCTTCTCTCAGAAGAGATGAAGCAAGATGAGTTTGAAGCACTCATCTCTAGGAGATTCTCCAGAGGGAAAGGGAAGTACAAGGGAAAGCTCCCCTTGAAATGCTTCTCTTGCAACAAGATAGGACATATTGCTACAAGGTGTCCTGATAATGAACAAAAAGATAAAAGGGACCGGTTCAAGAGAAAAACAAAGAAGCAATGCTATATTGTTGAGGAAGGAGTAACAGATGATGAATCTATAGACTCAAATGATCCAAAAATTGCATTTTTGGCAATAAAGGAGGATAGCCCTATGATAAGTGAAATTTCCCTGATCTCATGATCACATCAATACGATGATTGGATCATCGATAGTGGATGCACTCACCACATGACCAGTGAGAAGAACAAGTTTATCAGCTTGGAGCTTAATGACAGTAGATCAGTTACCTTTGGAAATAATGTTCCCTGTGCCATTAAAGGTAAAGGCTCTATTACACTATGCAATGATGTTGTTTGTGAAGATGTGTACTGGGTTGAAGGACTCAAGTACAATTTAATGAGTGTTGCACAACTGAATAACAAAGGATTCCTACTGGAATTCAAACAAGGTTCTTATATAGTGAAAAATCAATTTTGAACCCATGTTACAACCGGTAGATAGAGAAAAGGTAATTTGTTCTACCTAGACTCAATGGAAGGAGCCTATCTCATAGCTTCAGTCAAAGGAGAATCAAGAAAAATATGTCTTATGACCAAAGAAGAAAACAACTGGTTATGGCACAAGAGGCTCTGCCACATAAACTTTGACAGTATTGTCAAAGTGAGCAAAAAGAAAATGGTAAGAGGACTTCCTGAGATTACAAAGCCCGTCAAGGGTGTTTGTAAAGATTGTCAGTTAGGAAAACTAACCGGAATCACTTTCAACAGTAAGTCCTTTGTTGAGAATGTTCTAGACCTAGTACAGACTTATCTATGTGAACCAATGAGAACAAAGAGCTACCATGGAGACTGGTACTTTATGCTCTTTGTAGATGACTTCTCCAGGATGATGTGGACACTCTTTCTTAAGGAGAAATTAGAAGCTTTTCACATGTTCAAAATCTACAAAGCTAGAGTGGAAAAAGAGACAGGTAAAAGCTTAAAATGTCTGAGATCAAACAGAGGAGGTGAATATACCTCTCAAGTGTTCACTCACTACTTTGAGGAACATGAAATAAAAAGACAACTATCTACACCAAGGACTCTACATCAAAATGGAGTAGCAGAAAGAAGGAACAAGACTCTCATCAATTGTGCCAAAACCTTGTTGATCCAGAAGGATCTCCCTCATCACTTCTGGAGAGAAGTTTTTAGTACTGTTATCTACACACTCAATTGAGTTCAAGTAAAAAAAGGAACCGATAAGACTCCTAATGAACTATGGTTTAAGCATACTCCTAGTGTAGGCTACTTCAAAATCTTTGGTAGTAAATCTTACATCAAAAGAGATATGTATTCAGGGAATTTTGATCCCAAGAGTGATGAAGGAACATTTTTTGGTTACTCTACCAAAAGTAAGGCCTATCGGTGTCTGAACAAGAGAACATGCAAGATAATTGAAAGCATCAATGTAAAAGTTGATGAATCTTTAGAACTAGATAAGAAGATCAGTCATGATGATCATGATAGCCTTGAAGGTCTAAATTAAGGAAATGCCTTTGAGTTCAATGAAGCAGCTACTGAAGATGAAGAAGAACACCATGTGAACAGACACTTGGTTTAGGAAACTGCACTTGGAGCACAAGATGGTGAACATGAAGATGTTCAGAATCATGGTGAAGAAACTACTCAACCAGAAGATCCTAATCAGGAATAGTGCTTGGTTCTCCCAAGGTATGTCACATATCACTCTACTAATAACATTATTGGTGATAAACATGCCAATATTTTGACCAGGAAAAAGGCCAAAGAGAATATATGTTTACTTTCTTGTATAAAGCTCAAAACAATAAGGGAAGTCCTAGAAGATGAAAACTAGGTCAAGGCCATGGAGGAAGAAATTGAGAAAAATGACACATGGGATCTTGTGCCAAGACCTAAGGACAAGAATGTCATGGGAACCAAGTGGGTCTACAAAAATAAGCTGAATGAGGAAGGGAAAGTAGTAAGAAATAAGGCAAAATTGGTCTACAATGGATATGCTCAGGAAGTTGAACTGGACTATGGAGAAACCTTTGCACCAGTAGTAAGACTAGAACGAGTGAGAATTCTTCTTGCTTATGCTGCGCACAAGAAGTTTAAAGTGTATCAGATGGATATCAAGTCTGCAATCCTGAATGGAATTCTGGAAGAAGTCTACATCAAACAACTAGAAGGGTTCATATCTGCACATGATGATGGTATGGTCTGCAGGTTGAAAAAGGCTCTTTATGGACTTAAGCAAGCTCCAAGGGCATGGTATGAAAGGCTTCATTCATATCTTATGACCATAGGATTCACAAGAACTGGGGACAACAACAATATGTTTCTCAAGATCGGAAAAGATGGAAATTTGATTGCTGAGATCTTTGTGGATGATATCATCTTTGGAGGAGATGATAGGATGAGCAAAGCCTTTGCTAAAGAGATGAAGAAATAATTTGAGATGTCTATGATATGCACAATTAAATTCTTCATTGGACTATAGGTCCATGAGCTGAAAGAAGGTATTTTTATCTCTCAGTCTAAGTATATAAAGGAAATTCTTAAGACTTTTGGACTAAAAGATTCTAAACTAGTTGGAACCCCAATGAAAACTAACCTCAAGTTATCAAAGGAAGATGATGCAAAAGAAGTAAGTGAAATAATGTATTGGTCCATGATAGGAAAATTTCAGTATGTTGTTCACAATAGACCAGACATTGCACATGCGGTTGGCATAGTGGCAAGATTCTTTGCTAATCCTAAAGAGACACATTTGATAGTAGTAAAAAGAATCTTTAGGTATCTAAAAGGAACTGAAGAATTTGGTTTATGGTTTCCACACAAGGGAGGATTTGAAGTCAAAGTGTACAGTGATGTAGACTAGGCTGGCAACATTGATGATAGAAAGAGCACAAGTGGTGGTGCATTCTTTCTCGGTGGAAGAATTATTTATTAGACAAGTAAGAAATAGAATTGTATTTCACAATCTACTATAGAGGCTGAATATGTTGTTGTAGCAATCAATTGCACATAGGTAATCTGAATCAAACAACTGCTGGAAGGAATCAAAGAATAGATACTTGAACCAATAACTATCTATTGTGATAGCTCCAGTGCAATTAACATATCCAAGAACCCTGTTATGCACTCCAAGACAAAGCATAGTGCTATCAAGTATCATTACTTGAGAGAGATGGTACAACACAAATAGGTGAGACTGGAGTATGTTCCCACCAAGAACAAATTGTTGATATCTTCACCAAGCCCTTATTGAAGAATACTCTTGAGTATCTTAGAGGTAAATTAGGGGTAATACCCCTTCATGATCTTCAGTAAACATGGAAAGTAGGTCATCAGTTCATTGTGCTTCAACATAGGGTTACACCTCATCTTTTCTGGACTGATGAAAAGCAATGCTACTCATAGGGGGAGCATATTAGATAAAGGTAGTCTTTCTGACTAGCCTTTGGCATTATTGTCAAAAAGGGGGAGAGTTTGGCAAGAACCAAAGGATCTGAAGTAGTACAAGTTTAACCTAATGGTATTGTGATTGTTCGTTAAGGTTTTTCCATCAATGCCAAAGGGGGAGATTGTTGGCATTAAGTGATGATAATCGGTAAGCCTGCTATCGATACTAATATTGTCATTGATTGGCAAAAGAATATAAAGACTTGTCATCTCTATAAATTCTAAAGATCCAAGGAGATCTATATGAAAGGAGGATGGTTTGGTAGACGGTGTGGTTGTTAGCAAATACCATCGGTCACTATATAACGCCTCAGCAACCAGGTAGGGTATACAACATAGCATTCAATCTTCAACCAAGGACCAGGCTATAACTGGTGTAGACAAGTACAGATAAAGAAATAGCTAACTGGTGTCAACAATACAATCGAGGACCATACAACTGGTAAGCCAAGAAAGAGACTATAACGGGTCAAAGACTCTTACCTATTTCCAACATAAAGAACTCAACCAATATATTAATGACTCTGGTATGAACCGAGGAAGTCATAGTCAACTATTTGTTCCAACCAACTCGTTGACCAAGATTTATCGCAGTAAATCTGAATGACTATGAGTTATCTTGGTGATCGGTTTGAGGCACGGTTGAAGGATTTAAAGTTGGAATCAGTGGCTTTAAAAAAAAGTGTTATCTCCTATGAAGGAAATTTTCTTGACACACAACTACTATTTCTTCATTAAGCAGATAAAGTAAGGGCATGCACCAGATGTTTCCTCAGTAAACTAGTACTCTACTGAGTGATGTATCCATGAAGGATATGAAATTAGGTCATGCATGTTGAGCACAATTAGGGCCAGGGCTCTATATATTCTTCTGCCTAAGGTGAATAGAAGTCACCTCCATTCTGCCAAAGAAAAGAGTGAACCTAAAAAGCTCAAAAGAAGCTAGGGTAAATCAGAAAGAGAAGAAGACAAAGAAGTGTGTGCAATGAAGCACAATAGTAGAGGAGAACACACCTGTGGCAATTGGTGACGATTCTTAGTTGAGCACAAATAGAGATCTTATCAGGCTATGCAAAGCCAATTGTAAAAGGTCAATCTTCTATTGTTTTCTAGCAACTACAATAGTTAAATCTCAGAATTTGGGTGGACTCTAACAGGTCCCTTGTATCAAAATCCCTTAACTGGGTGACATCTTGTAAGGTGTTCAAAGTCCTTTAACCAGACAGGCACTAACCAGCCTCATTGTAACAAATCCCTTGATTGGGTCGCATCTAATGAGTGTGTTTTTATCCTTTAATTAGGAAGGCTCCTAACAGGGCGTACTCCAAAAGAGTGCAAAATTTGTGATGTCTCCTCACACCCTAGTTTTTACCCTAACTAGGTTTCCACGTGATAAATCTGGTGTCACTATGTGATTGTTTGCTTACTGTTATTATATGTTTGAATCTAATTGTCTTTCAGCTGTAAGTTTACTTCACTGGATTTAAAACAAAGAAGTTTTAGAGGTGTTGATTCACCCCTCCCCTCTTAGCACTGGCTGGGACTGTCAGAAATGTCCATGATTGGAGCCATAAAGATCTTCATTGGATTGCAAGTCCATAAGCTCAAAGAAGGTATTTTTATTTCTCAGTCGAAGTATGTGTTATACACTAAGTTTGCACCCTTGTCTCAAGCTCTCTTGGTCTTGATAGCTTAGTATAACATGGGAATCATCTCCAGGTTGTGGGACCTATGCTAACTAAGATGAGACCTCCAGGTTCTAGGCTGGTTCCTCTTGGATAATCACCTTAATTTGCTTCTAGACATGGAAAAGTAGAACTTTTGAGGGAAAGGGAAAGAAAGAATGCTTGGAAAGAGAAATGACTGAAAGCAAACTACCTACTAGGTGATGCACTGAAACTAGGGTTTGGATCTCAGTATGTAGGATGAAATCAATGAGAGACTTAGGTCTAATAGATCACAACTCACTAAATAGACTTGCACGAGTGTTTCATAGGAGGGCCTGAACATAAGACACAACCAATGACCTAAAAATAGACATTCACTTCTGCAACTCGGTGTAGGAATGAGACAAGACTATTAGGGGGTTGAAGTATACCCACAAAATATCTAAATCAGATCAAACACAATAACACACACAATTGCAGAAAGCAAGAGGGATCAAGAACCCTAAGATACCACCAAAAACATCATATACTTTGATTCAATAAGAGATAATCCAAACAAGGAAGCATAGGGACATGAAGGATTGTCACAAAATACCTTTGTAATATCTGAATCATCAATGGGAGATTACAGAATGTGGAAAACCAGAGGGCAAGAAGAAATGCCACGGATAGCTTTCCAAGAAAGAGACTTTCTTTTTTACAAAGTACGAACTCTGAGCACTAAGGCTCCAAAAATACAATATATACATCCTCAACTACATGCAGGCAGGAGTCAAAAAACCTAACTAGGGTTACAAGATTTTACATTAGAATAATCAAACCCTAATCCCATCAAATCTGATCATAAATACATCTCTACAACATCATGCCTGATCAAATATTTGTTTTCGTGCCCATCCCTGGAATGAGCTCACTTGCAGACACAACTACCTCAATCCATCTACCCACCTGCAACTCCACTAAGCCATGAAGGCTCTTAATCTAATCTGGAAGATATTTGTATTTTCAATAATAACACTGGCAAAAGGTGGCACCAATCTCATTAAAGCCTCCACATAGCACGGTACTCTGTAAAATCCATGGCGCCGATGATCAGATTGTCTATCATCATCTTCTCAACCTTCACTGTCATGAAGAATTAAATTCCAGCTACCAAACTTGTGGCGCATGGTCGCAAAGAGAAAAACCTTAGCAGAAAACCTTGCAGAGAAATATTTAAATTTGAATAATAATGGCTACCAGGTCATTTTAAAATGTAGCCGTTAATGTGAAATCTTCTTGGAAAATGAACAGTTATGATGCACCCTTTAAAATAGTCTAAAAAATCCTTTCTGACAAGTCAAATGCCACCTTGGCAGTCAACGACTAATCGGAAGCGAGAAAATCAGGACGTCAGGGACGACCTTGGACCCACATCCCTAAGAACACCATCGAACGGTTGTTGCTACACCGCGATGCTAACGATTGAGCATCTTGGATCCGCAGTGTAATGATGACTATGAGATCCTACCAAGTGTTAAATGCTTTGAGGAAGACCTGACCCCACGAGCCCACTGACAAACCTCCACGTCGCACACCAGCCGGCCAATGAGAAACTGACAACCAAGACACATGTAGCATCTGTCTCTAACACAGGACCCACTGTCAGAAGCTCTGACGATGAAGAAGGATCAATGGCTATTGCTATACCATGATGATAAAACACGTGCATCTTGGATCACTGATATAACGATAGCCGTGAGATGTGATCAGAACTTAATTTGCTGAAGAGAAAGGGCCCACTATCAATAGCCAAATCACTAGCCCGCCGACAAATGAAAAGCCACCAAATTAGATGATGTGGTGCTGGACCCACTAACACACTGCAACGCTAGAGAAAACAAGATCGATGGTTCTCGCTATACTGTGATCGTAACACACGTGCATCTTTGGCTTGTGAAATGGCGAAGACCGTTAGATCAAGCCGAAACTTAACCTTAGGAATTATTTTGTGCGCTGAGACTTAAGAAAAATTAAACCACCGAACTTAGGGATTATTTCGTGCACATGCAAATATGAATGACTTAAGTTGCCGAAAAAGGTAACATGAAAATATAACACGGCCAAAGGGTTTTTTAGGGTAACGGCTAGTTTTTTCAAACTTTTTACTGCAGACCAAGGAAATAACAAATTTGCAGAGGCCAAAGAACAGGGTGTAAACTCATGAAAATTTCAGGGATGGTAGACATGGTAAAAATAGAGACCTGGGGATGGTTTTTTGCCAAATTTTTATGCATAGGAAAAATTTGGGTAATAGTATGTTAAAGAAATTCTTAAATCCTTTGGACTAGAAGAATCCAGACCGGTTGGCACGCCAATCATAACTAACCTCAAGTTTTCAAAAGAGGATGATGAAAAAGATGTAAATGAGACATTGTATCGGTCAATGATTGGCAAGTTATAGTATGTTGTGCATAGTAGACCTGATATTGTACATGCAGTAGGTATTGTAGTCTGATTCTCTTCTAATCCAAAAGAAACACATTTAATAGCAGTGAAGAGAATTTTTAGATACCTAAAGGGTACTGAGGAGTATGGCCTATGGTTTCCCCATAAAGAAGGCTTCGAGATAAAGGTATTCACTGATGCAGATTGGGTTGGTAATATTGATGACAGAAAGAGCACAAGTGGAGATGCATTCTTTCTTGGAGAAAGGATTATGTCATGGACGAGTAAGAAGAACTGCATTTCACAGTCCACAATAGAAGTTGAGTATGTTGCTATTGCAATCAATTGCACACAAGTGATCTGGATCAAACAAATATTGGAAGCTATCTAAGAACAGGTACCTAAACTGATTACAATTTACTTAGACAGTACAAGTGCAATAAACATATCCAAAAATCCTTTCATGCACTCCAAAACAAAGAACATTGCTATAAAGTACCACTATTTGAGAGAGAAAGTGTAGATTAAAGAAGTAAAACTAGAATATATTCTTACAAAAGAATAAGTTGCTGACATATTCACAAAATCTTTACCGAAGAGTACCTTTGAGTATCTCAAAGGTAAATTAGGGGTAATGCCCCTTCCTGATCTTCAGTAACTAGATAAAAGTGTTCATCAATCCATTGTGCATTAACAGAGGATTCAACCTCATCTTAACAGGATTGGTGATAAAGGATGGTTGCTCGAAAGGGGGAGTAGGCTTCATAAAGGTCATCATATGACTATTCTTTGGCATTATTGTCAAAGGGGGACATTATGACTGGTGAAGATGCAAACCATAATGCAGTCTAACTAGTAATGTTTTTGTCATCAATGCCAAAGGGGGAGATTTTTGGAATTAACCGATAAGAATGGAATCGGTACATGGCGAAAAGGTATTGTGATTTATTGGCAAAGAGGTGTTGTCATCTATGACTAGGGAGGTCCACAATGTTCAGTCAAGAACCAAGGAAAAGTTAGGTACATCTGACAAATGATAAGCGCAAGGAGAGACTGGTTTGGAAGCCGGTGACACATAGTGAGAAAGAGGAGGCACTGTCTTTGTTACTAAAGAAAAAGCTAAAGAAAAAACTCTAATTGATCATTAGACCAACCGGTAACCAAGGAAGGTGGAACAGGTAACTGGTAACATGAACCAAGGAACCTAGGATGCAACCAGTATAGACAAAGGAAGGTATGGTGATAGGTGAAGGTTCATACTTGTGCACAACCTAGGGATATAAACCGATCAGTGAAGATTTCATCAAGATTGATGAACCGAGGAAAGTCACAGTTGACAAACGGTTGTGGACCTCTTTGACCAAGATTTGTTGCACAAAATTTGGAAGACTTTGTGTTATCAAGATGATTGGTGCAAGGCACAATCAAAGGTTTCAATGTTGGAGTTTGTGGCATTAAAACATGTATAAAATTCTAGTAAAGGAAAGCTTTTGTCACACGTTTTCCATTTCCTTCCTAAAAGAGGAAAAAGCATGGAATGCATCAGATGTTTCCTTAGTGAATTGATACTCCAGTGGGTGATGGATCCGAAGGTGATCTTTGAACATGTTGTGCATGTAAAAAGAAGAAAGGGAAAGAAGTCTATAGATTCCTCAACCTGTGAAGAATATTGCTTGCCTTTATTTTACCAAAAGAAAAGAGTGAACCTGTAAGCTGAAAGAAGCTATGAAAAGGTGAAGAGAAGAAGAAGAGTGTGCAAGGAAGCACAAATAGCTAAAAGAAGATCATACCTACACTGACTAGTGATGACTCTCAAGTGAAAACCATAGCAATCTTATTAGGCTCAACAAGGCCATTTCAAGAAGATCAAAACCCTCTATTGCTCTCTAACAATTACGATAGCTAAATCCTAGTATTTTGGGTAGACATTAACAGGTCCCTTGTATTAAATCCCTTAACTGGGTGACATCTGTGTAGATGTTCTAAGTCCTCTAACTAGGCAGGTTCTAACAGGCCTTATTTCTTAAGTCCCTTAACTGAGTTGCATCTAACGGTGCGTTTGTATCCTTTAACAAAGAAGGCTCCTTATAAGGCGCACTTCAGAAGAGTGCAAAATTTGTGAGGCTTCCTCACACCATGGTTTTCTCCTGATTTGGGTTTGCATGTGATAATTTGTTATTATTTATTACTTGATTGTGTGATAGCTATTTCTATGATAGAATTCATTCTACTTACTATTTTATTTAGATTGTATCAGATTTTGTTACTTGAGTTTTAGTGAGCGTTGATTCACCCCTCCCCTCTTAGCACCAATTGGGACCATCACTTTGTGTATTGACCGACTATCCTGTCTTGTCTCCTTTACTGACTATATGATTGAATGATACTAATGACAACTATTAATGCTCTTTATTAGTAACAATATGATTGTATGTGTGAATAATAATACGCAACATAGTTTATAACATTGAGCCATCCTTAGAATAAATATATGTATATGTATGTATGTATGTATGTAGATATATTTATGTACATATATACCTATACATACATATCACTAAATTTTTCCAATATACTATACATTATGTTGGATACTATTATTAACACACACATGCATATGTGTATCATACGACTGAAGCTACAACATTAACACTCCCTCTTAGTTAGGGAGGATGATCACAATTTATACAAGATTTTATTTCATAGAATACAATAAAAATATCAATCATGATATTATAATATATGGACAGTAATATAATACTCAACTATGTCCATATATTACTATCCACTCACTATCCTTTCAAACATGAGCAATAATAGTGAGTTCCTACAAGGTGTAAAGGTATTGTTCCTTATGTTAGAACAAGAATCAAATTGTGAATGTTTGAATGTGAATTACCTTGAAGTTGATCGGAATGAAGAACCCATCATATATTTTGAGATTTCAAAGCTTTCTTTCTTAAGTGCATTATGTGACATGACAAAATGTCTCCAATAAATTGTCAAATTTATAGAGTACTTGGATTAGTTGATCCTTAGGAGAGATTGTGAGTTCTGCATCACTCATCATGTTTCCTTTTGGGCTTTTCAATCATTTATATGTTTGTTTCATTCTTAGGAACTCATTAAAACTTATGTAACAACCCCTACAACCAATCTTGGTCAGTTTGAGAGTGGATAGTGAGTGGATAGTGAGTGGATTGTAATATATGGACAGTAATATAATACTGAACCATGTCCATATATTATTTTCCACTCACTATGTTTGTTCTAACATAAGGAACAATGCCTTTACACCTTGTGGGAACTTATATCGGGTTCATTGGGACATGTTTGCAGTTTTAGTGCTATAAGCATCCCAACTGAATGCTAAAGGTATTGTTCCTTATGTCAGAACAAGAATCAAATTGTGAAGACACCTTCAAAATAGAACTAAGAATTTTGGAGTAAGTTTGAATGTGAATTATCTTGAAGTTGATAGGAATGAAGAACCCACCATATATTTTGAGATTCCAAAGCTTTCTTGCTTATGTGCATTATGTGATGTGACAAATTGTCTCCTATAAATTATCAAATTTGTAGTGTTTTAACAACCCCTACAACCAATCTTGGTCAGTTTTAAAGTGGATAGTGAGTGGACAGTAATATAGTGAACTATGCCATATATTACTCTCCACTCACTGAACTATGTCGATATATTACTGTCCACTCACTATCCACTTTCAAACATGAGCAATAATATTGGTTCTGTTATGAGAACTAATGATTTGTGTGTGCAGCCAGGGTGATGGAATGTAGTAGAGTTATGAGAGAACGACTCCAATGGTGAGTTCCTACAAGGTGTAAAGGTATTGTTCCTTATGTTAGAACAAGAATCAAATTGTGAAGACGCCTTCAAAACATAACTAAGGATTTTGAAGTAAGTTTGAATGTGAATTACCTTGAAGTTGATAGGAATGAAGAACCCATCATATATTTTGAGATTCCAAAGCTTTCTTACTTAAGTGCATTATGTGATATGACAAACTATCTCCAATAAATTGTCAAATTTGTAGAGTTGGATCAATTGATCCTTAGGAAATATTGTGAGTTCATTAATCCTTTGCATCACTCATCATGTTTCCTTTTGTCCTTTTCAATCATTTATATGTTTTTTCCATTCTTAGGAACTCATTAAGACTTTTATAATAGCCTCTATGACCAATCTTGTTGAGTTTGAGAGTGGATAGCGAGTGGACAGTAATATATGGACATAGTTGTGGATAGTGAGTGGACAGTAACATGTGGACAATAGTATAATACTGAACTATGTCCATATATTAATGTCCACTCACTATCCACTTTCAAACATGAGAAATTTTATGTGGACAGTAATAAATGGACGGTAATACAATACTAAAACATCATTTCATAACTAACTTTTCAATATCTATATATAACTAGGTCTCATAAGATTTGTGTACTTTTTGCATTATTTTATAAATATAGAAACATGGGATCATATATTCTCTATCCTACCACAAACATGTGTGCATTCCTATGAAGACTTTTAGTCACAATATCTGAGAAACATTGTAGGCATCATTGCAAACACAACATAATTGATTTGTATACCCAAACTATGAAAATCAACCGTATCTCCCCTAATTCTAGATAAACACAACAAGGTCCAAAACCATCTTTAACTTTTGGACCCCTTAAAGATGGGTTTGGACCCTGATGTGTCTATCTAGAATTGGGGCAAATAAGGTTGATTTGCATTGTTTGGGTATACGAATCAATTATGGTGTGTATGCATAAATTTGTGACCATGACGCCTACAATGTTTCTCAGATGTTGTGGCCTAGGACCCCTTATGACCCTTTATGATCCCTAAGAATACATTTTAGAGGTCTTCAATTGTAGTAATTAAGAGGTTATATGGGTTCCTAGGAGAGGCCAGATGATCAGCTTCCACCTTCACGTGGTTGGCCCTGTTTAGTAGAGAATATTAAACTATTCTCGAAACAAAGTGAAGCATTTTCTCACTTTCTTAGGAACCATAGTTGAATTATTCCTTGTGATAAATGGTTTTACGTATCATGCAGGTGCGATCTATGGAAGTCAATGAATCATTCATACATCAAAAATCACATGGATATATTATTGTAGATGTTCGTCAAGAGGTAGAATTCAAATTAGTAGGTACTCCAAATGCCATTCTCGCATCTTAGGATTTTGAGGATATCTTGTACTTTTTTTTATCTTAATTAGTAAGTTCTCATTGCTTGAAATTCCTAAATACATTGCATTGACCTAATAAAACATTCCAGAACCTATACTATAGTAAAATATCATTTCATAACTAACTTTTCAATATCTATATATAACTAGGTCTAAGAAGATTTGTGTACTTTTTGCATCATTTTTCTTAGTTTGTGAAGGTTATAAACCAAAGTTTCCAAACCCCAATTTTTGCTTCTTGTAAAGAAGGATCATGTCAGGTAATATAATTGAAGAACACAATAGGGATTAGATGATCGCTAGAGAACTGTGCTCTAACTTGAAAAGAAAAGGTGATGGAAAATGTTATTGTCCCTACAAAAATTGTAAGGGCTTACACCGTAGAAGACTGCTACTCAAAATAGCTAAGAGACATTGTTGGGACCATGGTCACATTGAAGGGGGGCATGATTATCATCCACTGGTAAGTTGTTAATTATATCATTTTAACAATGATGAGATTATCACGATCATGGTTTATTTATGTTCAATTTTATATAGGTCAATCTCCCCATGGAAGTACATGATATCGACCATGATCCCATGGAAGATGTTGATCATGCACGAGAAAACACAATTGAAGATGATGGTACAAATATATTGATCCATGACACATTTAGTCCAAGTGCAACTGATCATGATGATGAAGATGACCTGGATGTTGTTCATGATGTACCTCTACTTGAGAAGGCAAACAAGCCCCTTTACCAAGGCTCCCAAAAAAATCTTCTCTCTGTTGTATTGTTATTGGTGAACTTGAAGGTTATGATTGGTTTATCCAACATAACAATGTCACATATGTTAAGGTTGTTGGCAATTTGGCTGAGTTGGATACATAGATGTTGTCATTATGGCAACATATGTTCTACATGAAGATCGCATAGGTCAGAAAGCAAGTATGATAGAGCGCAATGCAAAATTGTTTAAGTATGAGACAATGTGTTTTTGCCAGTGTACCTGATGATAGTTTTGTTTAGTGATGTTGATTGGAGTAAGTTTAGTGCTTTTGTACTTGAAGATAGATACTATGGTGACTATTGAAGACTCACCTAAGAGCACAAGTCAATACGACATGTACGGAAGAAGTTATGACAGTTTTACTAAAGATAGTGTTAAGCCGACAGGACAGATTATGAAAATAGAATTGGTAAAGAGTTAAGGGATTATTTTGTTTATCAAAATAATGACTTAACAATATAAATGGATGACATCCTATATGTTAACCCTTGGGTAAAGATATTGTGTATTATGTAAGCCGACTGGAAGAGTTATTAATCTTAATAACTTGTATAAAGATGTAACGATGTAATGTAAGAAAAAAGGACATATGATATGTATGTAATAGCGATAGTGAAAGAGTAGTGAAGAGATATTGATGTGAAGTTGCAAGAAGTATAAGGTTATTTACCTTGACCTATTTTTGTAATTAGTGAATATTATATATTACTTGTTTGGGTAGTGGGCTCATTTGGTAATCATATTTTGTACTACCAACTCCTAACAGGGTTGAGGCTTCTAACAAGGCCTATAGTCCCTTAATCAAGATTGAGACACTATATACATGTAATAGACTCTTAACAGGGTCAACATCCTTAACAAGATACTTTTGATTAGTGGATCTTTGTGGGTGCCATCCCCACTGGGGTTTTCCCTTGGCCAGGGTTTCCTCGAGAACAAATAATGTGTTATGAGATCTTTTGTTTTATTGCTATGCATATTATTTAGTTTCCTATGTTATGCATGCACTAAGATAATCTATTATATCCATAATTGGGAAAAAGTAAAAGTTTGTAGAATACTGATTCACCCCCCCTCTCAGTATTCTGTATTTCTAACAATTGGTATCAGAGCATAGTTACTCAGAAAAGAATCATTCAAGGAAAGCCTAGCAGCTTGAGTAAGATCTCTATAGATATGGATTAGCTATAGAAGAATCTTGAAGAAGCTCTTAAACATATTGATATTCTTACTGATGAAAAAGACACTCTAAAAGGAAAATATGATGATGCAAAGAACCTCATTGAGAAACTGAAAAACAAGTTGGAAGATCTGAAATTAGAAAAGGAATCTGAAATACAAATTGAAGATTGTGATGACAACTTAGAAAAAGAAAATGAGATCCTTAAACATGAACTAAAGATAGAAAATCTGAAGCCAAGTCTTAAAGATGGAAATGACAAGAATGAAGCAAATCTGAAATCTGATAATAAAAATCTAAAGATAAAAAATGAAGGACTAAAATCTAAACTTGGTAAAGTAACATATGAGCTTGATAAAGTCAATGTGTAGTATGCTGAACTTGAGAAATACAATACAATTGTGAAAGGTGAACTGACTCAATCTAAGCACCAACTTGAAAGACTATATTCAACTAGTGAGAAGATTGATAAACAAATGTCTTATCAAAAACCATTCTATGATAAAACTAGTCTTGGATTCAACACAACTAAAGCAAGTGAAGAAAGCAAGGAACCAGATCTGAAAATGTCTGAAAGCATAGATGAAAAGAAATCTGATGAAATTGACAAATATGAAGACACACCTAAAGAAGAAGAACCACCTAAATGAGAGGAGTCACCTAAAGGTATGCAAAGAGAATTCAAAGGTAGATGCTTTTCTTGTAATACTGTTGGTCATATGAAGAAAGATTGCACATGTAAGCAATTCAAACCCCTTAATGGTTATTGTTATAATTGTCATGGTTTTGGACATAGAGCTATTGAATGCAGAAAACCTAAATTTGTTGAGAATAACAATAGTAGTAGAATGTTTAGAAATACTAACCATGCAGATAAGAAACCTACTGAAGATATGAACAGAAGAAATGGAGTAGTATGATATAGATGCAACAAGGTTGGACACATTGCTAAAAATTGTAGATCACAGATAAATCAGCCTAGACCAAGATATGGAAACAATGGAATAGTTTGTCAGATATGTAACAAGATTGGACATATAGCAAAGTTTTGCAGAATGAACAATAGAGTTTTTTATCCTAATCCTAACCCTAGAAGTTATGTAAGGAGAAATGAAGATGCAAGTAATAGTAAAAAAGGATGCTATAGTAATTCAGAAGAAGTGAAGTTTGTTAAAAGCACAGATCAAGGAGACATATTCAACATTGAAGGTAACTAGAAAGGTGAAGTATCAAGTGGTAAGAATGAATCGCTACCTAACCCATCTCTAAGTACTTAATTCATGAAAATTACAGTAGAATAGGAACTTAGATTAGTGTAGAAGTTGATATATGATGAATTGAGTCTTATGTAGTTAATGCAAGGTATTATATGATGTAATGATGCTATGGTTAAGAGAGTATAGAAAAATATTATATTTTGTGAGATCGCAAGCCTTTTTAAGTTTTGCAGGTTAACAAAATCAGCTTTTTGGAAAGAAGCGGCAAAAGAATTGAATATGATGTCAAATCTATGTGAGATAGGAATGATAAAAGGTTATGATCAGTATTATTTGATCATATAAGCAAATACAAGGGTCAAGGAGATCGAAGGCCAGTGATTTGAAGCATTTTTCAAGGATTTGGTGAAGGATTTTTCATGTCGAATCTACGCAAACCCTAAAATCATAGAATCAAGGTATTTTACTTGGCAGATCTTTAAATCAGTTAAGGAATTAGGAATCAGTTAAGGAATTCATGGATGTTTCTTTGATTCACAATGTCAGAGATAAGAATAGACCTAAGATGAAAAGGGAACCAATAGAACCCTTGGAAGATGATGCTAAGTTAGCTTTATCATCTATACCTGACAGAGTTTTACATCTAGAAAATATTAGAAGTTATCTGGGATGTAAGCTAGAGACTCTCAGTGATAGTGATTTCACAAAAGAATACCAAAGATCTACAATCAGGATATGTCATTGAAAGTAGGGTTTGAGCATTTGAAAGATAACAAAATTGTTAAGTATGCCTTACGATATGAGTTTGACAATGAAGAATGTACCAAGATTATTTTAAGAAGAATTCATAATGGGAAGTTTTGGTTAGATGACAGAGTGATAGATATCACAGTTGACCTAATTCATGAGGTAACTGGTCTTTCTAAAACTGGATCCATTCCTTTGAATGAGAAGAACATGAGGAAAATAGTTATAGACAACACAAATTCATCTTACAATGGCAGGGGTATAGTAATTAGCAAGATTCGGCAAGATGATGTCACATATTTGTGTAAGATCCTTACAACTAAGTTTTGTGCTAACTCTAGAGAAGATGACATGGCAGTAGGAATGATACATGCAACATATTTAATGTGTGTTGATAGAGTACAAGTTGACATGTGTGAGATTTTGAGAATTCAATTGTTTGAGAATTTGGAAAAGATAAAGAAGACTAAGTATTCTCAGTTTAGATTCTCATCATTGATCACTTATATGTTTTTCTATTTGTTGAGAAGCTTTCCTTACACCATTGGAAATGATTGGAATGATGGCCAAACCACAATGGAAAGGATTAACAAAGTGTATATGAGGCATGTTATTGATAAGGTAAATGAAAGTGCAGTGTTGGTAATCAAAACATTTCAGAATTTGACGACAAGTAGAACAAGGATCCCTCAATCCTTAGTAGAAAAGTATAAACATGAGATATGTTTCATGGTTGATACTAACTTTACATATATTGAAGTAGTAGAACCTAGAGTAGAGTTCATAGACCCTCTTGGCTATGAAATTTTTGAGATTGAGATAGAAGAATATGTGAGTAGACTACTTAAGAGAAAGATATACATTCACAGTAATAGGTTTGGAACCTTTGAGGAGAACTTCAACTCCACAAAGACTATCCTTGAAGAGAAATAGTCTAAGAAAAGAGTTGAAAGTACAATCAATAAAATACTAAAAGATACAGGAATGACTAGACATGAGTTGCAGTACAGTAAGAAGTGACACAAGTAAAGGTAAAAGTGGAAGAAACAGAGAAAGATCAAGAAGCAACAAAATCCACTAGATCAACCTCCTCCACACCTAGTAAAAGAATGAAAGAGATTGCTACTGGACCGGGTAAGAGGCAGAAGACATTAGTGCCACCAGCCCCAAGGAAAATTGCAGAGATTAAAGATGAGTGAAGAAGAAAACTTGGAAACCTAGAATTGAAAAAAGTGACTAAACAGATTATACAAGATGGAGACTTTACAAAGATGAATAAATATTATGATCTATATGATTATACAGAGAGATTGAATCTAGAAAATGCAGTGGTGAAGCATATGATTTTGTCTGACAAGAAATTTGATACAATTCGGGGTAAGATACCTGATGACTTGTATAAGAAGCTTGTAAATAGAAAGAAAAGAGCATCAGAGGAAGATATAACTATAAGAGAAAATCTTGTAATAAAGCTATGTGATGTGAGAGATGAAGACCACTTAAAATAGATCATGAAGGATCTGAACACCCATCTAAGAACCAAGAAGAGAACTATTCAGATTATGGGAGGTAAATATGAAGAAATCAACAAGGAAAAGAACAAGCAATTTTTAAGGTTATGACAGAGAATGCTGGAAAACCATCAGTTGCAGCAAAACCTACAGAGCAAGTAGAAGAAGCATAACAGTAGGACATTCCCTCTCCACTAGCCATCAACATTGAGGATGAAGCTATGAATGTTGAAGGAACAAAGATCACTTTAGATAGTGATGATAACCTATTTAAGAACCTTGAAAACATTGTTGACAATTCAACTTTTGAAGAGCAGGACAGTGCCAAAGGAGAAGAGAGGACAAAAACCAGAACTGTAGAACCTATAGTGACAGAGAAATAAGTATCTATTCCCACTCTTGAAGAAATCAGTCTTACACCTGAGACTGGTAAGAAAACTCAAATTGGTTCTATATTTGAGAATTTGGGAAAGGAAGTAGATGATGATGATCAAATGGAATTGATCACATCTTTGAACAAGATTATTGGAAAGAACAAGAAGGTAAAGAGCCTTGAAGGATGCCTAAAGGAGCTTACTGAGAAGTTACAAGGCATTGTAACCACACAAATTACAGAAGCTAACCCTCTAGAAAGAGAAAAGAAAGTAATGAACACATTTGATGATGAGTTTACCAACTTATCTGATATTGCAAAGGTAAAGGCTCAAGCAGCCTATGAGGCCAAAATTCTTTTGGACATAAGTCAGAACATCAAGAATGATATCAACAATCTTGATATCAAGATAAAAGATTTGAGAAGGAATTTAGAAAGAGGAAAATCTTTGTACATTCAGTGTACAAAATCAAAGAACCTGATAGCTGAGGAAGTGCAGAAGATGAAGACTAAGGAAGCAGAAATTCAAACTAAGATAAACCTTCTTTCAAGCCCTAATGTGAAGGTACTTGATGTTGAGAAGAAAATCTACAAGATTTATGATGAAATAAGAATTTTACAAGATGACAAGGACAGGAAGCTGAAGAGATTCACTCTTTTAAGAGAGCATGTTTCTATAAAATTGAGCATTGTTGAAGGACAACTAGAAGAATGTCTTTCATCCATGACATCTATTCAGAAGTTTAATTTTTAGAATCTCCAAACATGTGAAATTGTGTCTTATGGATTGTGCGCACTACTCAGTGTTGCAGATTTGATTAAGAAGTCATGGGAGAAAGAGTTAGAGGCCATGAAGATTAACTTTGCAGATTGTGTTGCAAGCCTATCGGCTTTGCAATATTGAATCAAGGTATAACACTCTTGTTTGAACATAGTTTTGTCACCCTCCTTGCCTTTTTGTCATTGTTGTCAAAGGGGGAGAGATATATAGCAGAAAAATGATAAGGATACATACTCTTAGGGGGAGTATAGTATATAGATAAGATTTATGGAGTCATAAGGATAGTTTGTACATATTTTGTACTATGGCCACAATTTTGAAATTTTGAAGTCTAAGACTTAGCCAATTTTCTCATATGTTGCCACCAATGACAAAGGGGGAGATTGTTGGCAATTTGGCTGAGTTGGATACATAGATGTTGTCATTATGGAAACATATGTTCTACATGAAGATCGCACAAGTTAGAGAGCAAGTATGATAGAGCACAATGCAAAATTGTCTAAGTATGAGACAATGTGTTTTTGCCAGTGTACCTGATGACAGTTTTGTTTAGTGATGTTGATTGGAGTAAGTTTAGTGCTTGTGCACTTGAACATAGATAATATGGTGACTATTGAAGACACACCTGAGAGCGCAAGTTAGTACAACATGTACGGAAGAAGTTATGACAATTTTACTAAAGATAGTGTTAAGCCGACATGACAGATTATGAAGACAGAATTGGTAAAGAGTTAAGAAATTATTTTGTTTATCAAAATAATGAGTTAACAATATAAAGGGATGACATCCTAGATGTTAACCCTTGGGTAAAGATATTTTTTATTATGTAAGCCAACTGGAAGAGTTATTAATCTTAATAACTTGTATAAAGATGTAATGATGTAATGTAAGAAAAAAGGACATATGATATGTATGTAATAGCGATAGTGAAAGAGCAGCAAAGAGATATTGATGTGAAGTTGCAAGTAGTATAAGGTTATGTACCTTGACCTATTTTTGTAATCAATGAATATTATATATTACTTGTTTGGGCAGTGGGCTCATCTGGTAATCATATTTTGTACTACTAACTCCTAATAGAGTTGAGGCTTCTAACAAGGCTTATAGTCCCTTAATCAGGATTGAGACACTATATACATGTAATAGACTCCTAATAGGGTCAACATCCTTAACATGATACTTTTGATTAGTGGATCTTTGTGGGTGCCATCCCCACCGAGGTTTTCCGTTGGCCAGGGTTTCCTCGAGAACAAATAATGTGTTATGAGTTCTTTTGTTTTATTGCTATGCATGTTGTTTAGTTTCCTATGTTATGCATGCACTAAGATAATCTGTTATATCCATAATTGGGCAAAAGTAAAAGTTTGTAGAATATTGATTCACCCCCCCCTCTCAGTATTCCCTATTTCTAACAAATGTATGTCATATATGTCATTATAGTTAACAAAGGGTGAATCATGCACCCTTAATATTGCTTATATTAACAACTTATACTTTTTGTTGTAGATTGATAGGCAATTTTCTATTACCATCACCAAATATCCTACCTCGCTCATACCAAGAATTATGTTCCACTATGAAAGATATTGGAATGGAGTATCAAGCAATAGATGTGTGTCCCAATGATCATATTACATATCATAAAGAACATGAATTTGCAACATAATACTTTGAATGTCACACGAGTAGATATCGAACAGATCAAATAATAAAAAAAGTGCCTCACAAGGTTCTTCGTTACATCCCCATTATTCCACTTCTACAACGATTATTCTGGTGCACTAGCTTGGCATAATATATGGATTATCATGCATGTAATAGAAGTCGGGATGATATTATTTGAATGCTTGTGGATGGTTTTTCATTTATGCACATAGAGGAAAAGTGGCCACACTTCAAAGAAGAACCTCCTAATCTTAGGCTTTGATTGGTAGCAGACTGTGTCAATCCATTTGGAGAGATGAGATCTATTTACTCAGTGTGGCATGTTTTTGTTATCAACAATAATATTCCTCCATAGATGTCAATAAAGAGGGAGCACATTATGTTTGCAATGATCGTCCCAAGTATTTTATCATTTAATAGTTATCAACATGTACTTATAAATCTTGCAGTAAAATAGTCACAATAACTATGTAATGTTGTTGTCCATTCAACTAGGTAAGTACTACGTGAAAGATATGAATGTATATATTGAGTCTCTTATCGATGAGTTGTTAAATTTATAGAATGGTGTCACTATGTATGACGTCTCTAGACCAATAGGACATACACAATTTCAATTCAATGCCATGCTTGTATGGATAATACATGATTCCCTTGAGCTAATACATTTTTGTAGTATGTATGTTATAGTGATTTCAACTTGCAAATGATAATTCTAATTATAAGAATTAACATATTTTATAATCCAATTATATCATTATCATGTAGGTCTTCAAACAAAGGGAAAATTTGCATGTCTAGTTTGTGGTCCAAAGATGAAATCTCGTCATTCAAAAATTTTAAGAAAGTGGGTGTTTGATGAGTATAGGCACTTCCTCCACAAGAATCATAAGTATTGGAGTACGAAAAAAAAAATTTCAATGGGACATAAGAGACTATATCAAAGCTACGAAGAATGACACCTCACCTATGGAAGTTGAAATATAATAGAATTAATTGTTAAAGTAATTTTGTTAATCGTCAAAGTGTTACTGACCACTTCCAAAGGGACTAAAAAATTATACTAGACAATTTAGTAGGTTTCCCTACTATGAGCAGCTACAAATTGTGCATTTGTTTGATACTATGAATATTGGAAAGAATATAATAGAGATATTATATGTTAGAATAATTGAGAGGGGGGTGAATTAGTTAATCACTGTCCCAATTCAAAATGTATAATCCAAAAACAAATACTTCAATTACTGTTGCTCGGTAACTTAAAATACTTTTACTATCTATACATTTATCGATTACCAGTCTAAAACTTATAGCAGTTACCGATCAAATCAAATATGCAACATGTAAATATGACATCACAATCAACACATAATACAAGAGATTTAACGTGGAAACCCTGTGAAGGGAAAAACCACCTGAGATAGGCAACCCAAAATATTCACTCTTCTGAAGTGAGGTTGGTGAAGACCCAACCTTGTTAAAGGTTACAAACACACTGTTAGGTGTGACCTTGTTAGAGGATTTAAGACCAACTGTTATCGTCCAACCAACAGTCACTCTGGGGTTGACAGGATAACAATGTTCATTCTATGAATGATACATAATAAGACTTTCTTAGTCCACTTGGTTAAGAGATTTGACTCTGTACAATGGTTAAATATGTAATAGTAGGTGATTTGACTTAATACAACTTCAATTTTAAATTACAGATCAATTTTTAGCTCATACAAATCTTTCTAATCAATAAATCAATTTTATTTCAAACACTGTTCAACTTACTATCTGTCGATAATCACTCTTTGTTGCTTAGTAATGCTTTGTAGTAGGGTTCTTCTTAACCAGTATGATCAGGATGCATGAAAACTTATTCACGTGATGATTATGCAGTTTCCTTCTCTTCCGGCATCACTACCTTGTAGTGAAATCTTCAGTCTCTTATATAGACATGTAAATCATTTTCTTTTGCTCCATCAGATTTTGCTGCTTAATCTTTGTTGTTGATTTCACCTCTTAAACATACCTCGACACTTGTGTCAATAACATGTTTGATTCTCATCCTTTAGATCTTTCCTAAATTTTGTTAGCCGTCGATTTGTGTAACAAACTTTATCTATTACCTCGTAACCATACACTTGCTAGATCATCAATCTTATCAGCTAAACTATTCATTTAGTTCATTTTGTTCTTCTTGGTTAACAAAGAAATGCATCGGTGAACACAAGCTTTGTTAACACTACGTATACACTACACTCCATCGGTGTATACTAAATTGCTTCATCAACCGACAACACTGCTTTGTGTCTTTCAGCTCTTTTCCTTATCATAGATGAATGAAACATAATCAAGTCAATAACATGAAGTCATAGACTCATCAACAAGTTACTCAATGTATTCCTTATCCTCATCTGTTATATCCATCTTCCTCATGTAGATATTTTTTTTCTTCATCTCTTTCACTCCTTCACTACAGATGTTTCGGTATAGTAACTTACAAGATAAGTGTTGTCAAACTAGTTGAAATCAATGACAACATAATACTGATTTAATCATATTACATATCTAATCAATCTGCTCGGTGACCTTGAATCACAGTTTCTTCAATCAGTTGTAGTTCATCAATCTCTCCCTTTGGCATTGATGACAACTCAAGTAATATGAAATATACCATACACATACCAAACATATATTCTATAACTCTTTGAACAAATGTTGTACAAACTCTCCCTAGCTTAATATGTTTAATCACTATGTTACTCAACAACATTACAAAATATAGCTTTGTCAATCTACAAATATGATCTTTTCAGTTCTTGGATTCATTCTTCTATCTCAGTAACTGATCTTCAATGCTCTCCCTTTCTTCAATTTGTCTCTCCCTCAGATAGTTCTCATCGGTGCATATTCAGATTATCTCTCCCTTTGTTTCATATTGTTTATCTCTCCCTTTGACAACAATGCCAAATAAGAAAATAAACAAATAGCTCTTCAGTAGCCAAGTAACTCTTTGTTGTCTGGTGTGTAGTCTGTATCTCTGTATATTGATATGCCAATCTGTTCCAGTACCTTTCACAGCTTTAAACATGATCCAAAGTGTGAACTATGTTGCATCAACATGTATGATCTTCTGATAAGATTAGGTTGATGCAGCATCTAAATCACCTTAGTGACCGGTAGACAAGGGATGGACCCCAAGTCTAGTCCTCAAGTACTCAAATGTATCTTTCGATAGAGCTTTTTTAAATATATCTACAAGTTGTTCTTTTGATGTAACAAACTCTAGCTTAACTTGCTTCTCATGTACTTGTTCTCTCAAGTAGTGATACTTTATTAATATATGCTTTGTTTTAGAATGCATCACTGGATTCTTTGAAATATTAATTGCACTAGTGTTATCATAGTATATAATCACTGGCTTAGTGATTATCTCATTCATACCTTCCAAAACTTGTTTAATATATGCAATGTTTGAACAGTTTGTAGCAATAGCAACATACTCTGCTTCAGCTATAGACTAAGAAATGCAAGCTTGCTTCTTACTTGTCCAAGTAACAAGTCTTTCACCAAAGAAGAATGCTCCTCGGGTGGTGCTTTTTCTGTCATCCACATTTCTAGCCCAATCAGCGTTGGTATAGACTCTGAGTTCAATCTTGCCTTCCTTAGGATACCACAATCCATAGTCCTTTGTTTTCTTCAAGTATCTTAAGATTCTTTTAGTAACAATCATGTGTGATTCTCTAGGATTAGCAAAAAATCTAACAACTATTCCCACAGCATGTGCTATGTCTGGTCTATTGTGAACTACATACATTAGCTTACCAATCATTGATCGGTACAGTGTCTAGTTTACTTCTGTTAGAGTTTTAGGTGACTCTACAACAGCCCCAGGATCGAATGCAAGACCAAAATAACTTCCACAAGAGATTGGCAAGACAATTGCATTAAGATGCAAGAATGATATTATTGATCATGGACATGATTAAAATGTACATAATAGGCCTCCTTATATAGGAAAGGAGATAAGAGAGATTGATAAGGAGCTGATAAGCTATCTCCTATGCTAGGTGTAATCACATGTCCACCAAATGTGGATCATCCTCCAATATGCAATAAAGTATGTGCATTGGATTAGGATGATAATGTGATAAGAGCACAAAAGGTGGATCTCACACACAACGAGGTATGTGAAGACAACTATCACACCAAAAGTAGAATTTCTCTTACACCATGTGCTTAATAGATGTGCACACTCCTAGGTGTCTCAATCACAAACTACTATGCAATGCATTAACCTAAGTAAGATTAAGTAAAGTGTAATTAGGAATATTTAATTACACCAACACCCCCCCTTAAGTGCAACTTAGGGGAATGCACTTAAACTCGCAATGCAAGATGGGTCTCGACTACTAGGCCATGTTAGGTACCCATGTACAAAATGCAATACATGAAATGCATAACTCTCATAAAGTGGAGAAAGAGGGAAAACCTCATGGGAAAAACCCTCCCCCAAAAAGAGAGAAGAAAACAAGATGCATGGATGGATGGAGTGCTCAAGACCCCCCAAGAACTACATACATCATGCATATACAAATAATTATCCCCCCATAAGAAGGATAGTTGGAGACATGATAACCCCCCCATAATGAAGAATCTCCTACAAAAATGGTGAGTGCTTGAAGACAAATTATATTCCAATGACTACAAACAACATTTCTCCCCTTGGGAAGAAGATATACCAAGTACAAATGTAGGAATGCTTCCCATTGTGGATAGGAACTAGGAAGTGGAATCCAAATGAAGTATGATGATGATGCCATTAACCAATCCATATCCAAATGAAAGAAGGAAGGTCTCCAAATATGCATCTTTGAAGATTGAATAGGCCTCTCCAATCTCAAAGAATCTATCACATCATGTGACAAACCAAGTGAAGAAGAAGAATCAAGAATGTCAATCTCCAAAGAATGTGAAGAAGTATCTCCAACTATGATGAAACTGTCATCAAAGAGAAGAGAAACCCCCTCAAGTATGTCTCCCAAATCTGAAATATGAGACTCCACAAATAATGAACCAATATCTGGCAAGTAAGAATCCCAATCAGGAAGACAAATAGATATCTCTTGTAATGAATGATTGGAATCACCAACAAAAGATGATTGTGTGATCTCAACTAGAGATGTAGGAGCTACAGGAGGAGCCACTAGATCATCCTCGCTCTCAATTATTGCAAATTTTTCAATTGCATCTAAAGTATAATCATCATAGGGAATATTATCTGCATCATCAAGAGGAATTAGACAATCTAAAGCAAGATCATCTGGGAATGGAGGAACATGTGGATCACCAAAAATCTCCCAAATGATTGTCCAAATTATGTGTGGACATTGAACACCTCTAAATCTGGGGTAGATGTCATAGAAGAGACACAAACTGATGCTACTAATAATCAAATTTATAATATGAGCATTTTTTTCTCCCCAAACATATTGCTTCCCCTGTGACTTTGGCTCAGGAATGAGTCCATAAAGATGAGGCAAGAGATTAAGCCATCTACAATGTGTGATGATTCCTTTTGCCCATGACTCATAATTATCCTTAGTCAAAAGTACTACTGCAGGATGTATTTCATAACCCATGATTACATTAATGATACACTTCTCTCATTACAAATTGAGATCAACACATTATTATACTCCAAAATTAGTTTATAATAGACTTAGATCATTATGCAAAAGACCAAGCTAAGGCTTATGCATTACAAATGAAAAAACTAAACCAATTTTTGAAAGTATAGTTTTTGGTCACAGTCACTAAAATCTGATTTTAGATCTAGAAAATACAGAAAAAATTATGCACTTTCAAAAAAAATTGCACCTAAAAAGGAGTTCATATGAGCTCAAACGAAGCCTTGGAAGTTGCAAAAACTGAGATTTGCAATTTTTAGAAAAATTCAAGAACAGAGATCAGAAACCACCTGAACCATTCTGTAGATCATGAAATTCTACCCCAAAACAAAAAAAAAATTGCTCAAAAAAAGGAGTCTAGATGACTGAGATATCGCTGTTTGAAAATCGCCTCTGAAATTATTTTTTCTAAATCGCTACCGCCACACTTCCAAAATTCAAAGAGCTCTAGATTTGGCCTTGGGTGTCTGATTTGGATGAAATAAAATTTTATTTAGGGGTTTTTGGACCTCCTTAATATGATTCCAACCTCTGATTTGCACCAACAAGCTCCAATATTGACCTGCAATATAAAGCCACAAAATATAAAACCCTAAATTTTCTCCAAATAGACTATGCAATGGTGATGTCCAAATACCTTTATTCTACACCCACAATTGAATCAAGCCAAGATTGCACTTCTTGAGAAGAAGTCTTCACACCTTGAGAGCTCTGATACCATGTTAGAGTTTTAGGTGACTCTACAACACCCCCAAGATCGAATGCAAGACCAAGATAACTTCCACAAAAGATTGACAAGACAATTGCATTAAGATGCAAGAATGATATTATTGATCATGGACATGATTAAAATGTACATAATAGGCCTCCTTATAGAGGAAAGGAGATAAGAGAGAATGATAAGGAGCTGATAAGCTATCTCCTATGCTAGGTGTAATCACATGTCCACCAAATGTGGATCATCCTCCAATATGCAATAAAGTATGTGCATTGGATTAAGATGATAATGTGATAAGAGCACGAAAGGTAGATCTCACACACAATGAGGTATGTGAAGACAACTATCACACCAAAAGTGGAATTTCTCTTACACCATGTGCTTAATAGATGTGCACACTCCTAGGTGTCTCAATCACAAACTACTATGAAATGCATTAACCTAAGCAAGATTAAGTAAAGTGTAATTAGGAATATTTAATTACACCAACAACTTCTGTAATTTTATCTTTCTTAGTCAATTTACATCCAGTAGCCATTGGTGTTACCATAGGTTTAGCATCTTCCATGCCAAATATTTTCAATACTTCTTTTATGTATTTAGACTGTGTGATGAATATCCCATCACTCTATTGGATCACTTGTAGTCCAAGAAAGAACTTAATCTCTCCGAACATAGACATTTCAAATTCATTCCTCATATCATCAGCAAAAGCTTTACATATTTGATCTTGACCTCCAAATATGATATCATCCACAAATATTTTAGCAATAAAAATTGTATCATCAGTATCTCCTTTCATATACAGATTGATGTTCTCACTTGTTCTAACAAATCCTATACTTAACAAATAAGTATGCAGCCTCTCATACCAGGCTCTCGGTGCTTGCTTCAAACCATATAAAGCTTTATGAAATCTACATACCATATCTTTCTTTTCTGGATCAACAAACCCTTCAGGTTGTTCTATGTAGACTTATTCTTCAAGTATTCCATTCAAAAATGCTGACTTGACATCCATTTGATATACTTTAAATTTCTTGTGTGTAGCATATGCAAGTAGCATTCTGACTCCTTCCAATCTAGCAACAGGTGCAAAGATTTCACCATAGTCTATGCCTTCCTCCTATGCATATCATTTACATACCAATCTAGCTTTATTTCTTGTCACTTCTCTATTCTCATTCTGCTTGTTCCTGAATATCCACTTAGTACCAATAACATTCTTATCTTTAGATCGGGGTAATAAGGTCCAAGTTTTATTCTTTTCTATCTGTTCAATTTCTTCTTTCATTGCATTAACCCATTCATCATTCTCTAATGCAACTTTCACATTTTTCAGCTCATGATCACAAACTAGACATGTACCTTGTCTTGCTTTGCTCCTTGTCTACATGCTAGCTTGTTTGTCTCTAATGATTTGTGATTCAGGATGGTGTCTTCTGACAAATCTCACTAGTATCCTATCTGTCCTTTCCTGTTCATCCTATGTAGATTCATTTGCTTGCTCGGTAGGGCCATTCTGCTTGTCGGTTTCTCTATCCTGTTGTTCGGTATTATTTTCTTGCTGACCGGTTATCATAGGCTGAGGCTTCGGTAGATACTCTGGTTGTTCAATGTAAGTGAATCTACCGTAGTATTCTGATTCTTTTGTACTTTCCTCCGTGTTCTTTTCATCAAACTCATCAACATGGACGTTATTGTTTTCAATCATTTTATTAGTAGTTTTATTCAGACATTTATATGCTTTGCTTTTACTAGAATATCCTAGGGGTATCCCTTCATCACCTTTTGAGTCAAATTTTCCAATTCTCTCATCTTTTAGAATAAAACATTTGCTTCCAAAAATTCTAAAATAACTTACAGTAGGTTTGTGTCCAAACCACAACTCATAGGGTGTCTTGTTGGTGTGCTTCTTTAATTGCACTCGGTTAAGCACATAAACTGTTGTACTGATAGCTTCCCTCCAGTATGTTTAAGCAACATTCTTTTGCAACATCAATGTCCTAGCATAGTCAACTATTGACCTATTCCTTCTTTCAGCAATTCCATTCTGCTGAGGTGTCCTCGGTGCAGAGACTTGTCTTTTAATTCCATGCTCATTATAGAAATTAGTAAATTCATCAGAGATAAATTCACCTCCTCTATCAGATCTTAGGCATTTCAAGTCCTTACTAGTCTCTTTTTCTACCTTAGCCTTATACCACTTAAACATCTTAAATGCTTTAGATTTTTCTTTTAAGAACATAACTATCATCAATCTAGTATAGTCATCAACAAAATGAATAAAGTATTTATCACCATAATAACTCTGAGTTCTCATAGGACCACATAGGTCGGTATGAACCAACTCAAGTATCTTCTTTGTTGATTAATCCTTACTTTTGAAACTAGATTTAGTCATCTTACCTTTCTGGCATTCATGACACATAACATGATTCGGTTTTGACAAGTTAGGCAGCCCTCTAACTCTTTTCCTTTTACTGATCTTAATTATGTTATCAAAGTTCACATGGCATAACCTTTTATGCCACAACCAAGCATCTTCATTTTTCATCATCAAGAAAGAAGACTCATCAATATCAAGATAAAATAGCTTACCTCTTGATTGTGCTCTAGTTCCAACTAGTCTTCCTCCATCATCAAAGATTTTCACTTTCTTTCTCTTAAAAGCAACTTGGTGACCTGAATTATTCAGTTGTGCCACACTTAAAAAGTTATAGTTCAATCCATCTACCCAATAAGTATTATCACATTTTATCATATCATTTAGCATTAAGGTTCCTTTACCTCTTACCATATAGGGTGTGTCATTACCCATCTTAACTGAACCTCCATTGTATTCTTCAAGTTGATCAAACTTCTCCTCATCACCAGTCATGTGATGTGTACAGCCACTGTCTATAATCCATGTATTATTTTTGTTAACTTTAGAGATCAATGTTGTCTCTTCATGTTTTTCTTCTTCTTCCTCTGAGTCATCTTTCATAGCAACAAATACAACTTCTACATCATCAGAATCAGATTCAAATTCATTATCTTCAGCTATGAAACATACCTTTTTCCCTTTGTCATTATTGTCTCGGTTATCTTTGTTGTGCTGGTAGGCTCTGTTGAATCTTCTCCCATAGCTTCCTTCAGATCGGTCTTTGGTTTTATCATCATCTTTCTTATGTGGACATCTAGAAACGATGTGGCCAACCTCTTTACAATTAAAGCATACCAAAGGTAACTTACCTCTATACCTTCCTTTACCTTTGGGTAATCTTCTGGCCATAAGAGCTTCAATTTCATCAAGCTCATCATCGGTATTACTATCACTATCATTTTTATTATTCCTGCTAGACTTACTAATCTTTAGAGAAGACATGAAAGCGGACTCAACAGACGGTACAACACTGTTATCAAAATTATTTAATTCAAAGGTTGTAAGTTTACAAATCAGATTGTCAAGTGTAAGTACATTACCAGATGCAGACCTTGTCTCATGGATAGCAGATATTCTGATTGTGTAAACCGGCAATAAGGTTTTGATTATTTTGCTAACAACTGTTTCTTCACTAATTTGTCCATTAGATGCTCTAATAGCATGTACTACCTCTTTCAATCTATTTGTATATTGCACAATATTCTCACCTTCTTTCATCTTCATATCATCAAATCGACCTCTTAGGCTTTCTGTTCTAGCCCTTTTAACATTTGCATCTCCACTATAAACTTGAGAAAGTTTATCCCACATGGCTTTTGCAGTTGTGCAACTTTTGATATCTTCAAATTCAGCATCAGTGTAGTCAACAGCAAGTTCCATCATAGTAACATCATGTTCATGCCTGTCTTTCAGTTGATCAAGTGTCAGGGGACCTGGTGTCGGTTCTATATAACCATTCTCCATCAATTCTAGTGCAGCATTCCAAATTCTAGATATGTGCAACTTCATCCGGCTCTACCATACTGCAAAGTTCTCTTTGTTCAGCTTTGGCACTTCCCTCTTATAAATTTTGAGATCTTTTTACTGAAGTCCTTAAATCTCTATTCAAAGAAACCAACGCTCTGATACCAATTGTTAGAATAACTGAGAGGGGGGTGAATCGGTTAATCACTGTCCCAATTCAAAATGTATAATCCAAAAGCAAATACTTCAATTATTGCTGCTCGGTAACTTAAAATACTTTTATTGTATGTGCATTTACCAATTACCAATCTAAAACTTATAGAAGTTACCGATCAAATCAAATATGCAACATGTAAATATGACATCAAAACAAACATCACAATCAACACATAACACAAGAGATTTAACGTAGAAATCCTGTGAAGGGAAAAACCACCTGGGACTGGCAACCCAAAATATTCACTCTTCTGAAGTGAGGCCGGTGAAGACCCAACCTTGTTAAAGGTTACAAACACACTGTTAGGTGTGACCTTGTTAGAGGATTTCAGACTAACCATTATCGTCCAACCAACAGTCACTCTGGGGTTGACAGGATAACAATGTTCATTCTATGAATGATACATAATAAGAATTTCTTAGTCCACTCGGTTAAGAGATTTGACTGTGTACAATGGTTAAATATATAATAGTAGGTGATCTAACTTAATACAACTTCAATTGCAAATAACAGATCAATGTTTAGCTCATACAAATCTTTCTGATCAATAAATCAATTCTGTTTCAAATACTGTTCAACTTACTATCCATCGGTAATCACTTTTTGTCACTCGGTAATGCTCTACAGTAGGGTTCTCCTTAACCAGTATGATCAGAATGCATGAAAACTTGTTCACGCAATAATTCTGTAGTTTCCTTCTTTTTCGGCATCACCACCTTGTAGTGAAATCTCCAGTCTCTTATATAGACATGTAAACCATTTTCTTCTGCTCCATCAAATTTTGTCACTTAATCATTGTTGTTGATTTTGCCTCTTAAACATACCTCAGCACTTGTATCAATAACATGTTTGGTTCTCATCCTTTAAATCTTTCCTGAATTTTGTCAGTCGTCGACCTGTGTAACAAACTTTATCTGTTACCTCGTAATCATACACTTGTCAGCTCATCAATCTTATTGGCTAAACTAGTTGTTTAGTTCATTTTGTTCTTCTTGATTAACAAAGAAATGTGTCGGTGAACACAAGCTCGGTTAACACTGTGCTCAGTATGCACTACACTCCGTCGATGTATACTAAATTATTTCATCAATCGACAACACTCCTTTGTGTCTTTCAACTCTTTTCCTCATCATAGATAAATAAAATATAATCAAGTCAATAACATGAAGTCATAGACTCATCAACAAGTTACTCAATGTATTCCTTATCCTCATCTGTCATATCCATCTTCCTCATGTAGATATTTTTGTTCTTCATCTCTTTCACTCCTTCACTACAGATGTTTCAGTATAATAACTTACAAGATAAGTGTTGTCAAACTAGTTGACATCAATGACAACATAATACTAATTTAATCATATTACATATCTAATCAATCTTCTCGGTGATCTTGAATCACAGTTTCTTCAATTAAGTTCTAAATCAGTTGTAGTTCATCAATTATAGAAAATATTGGATGGAAGATGTGACAAAAAAAAAATTTCAAAATTTGTAGTGACATTCATGAGTCCAATCATGCACTAAAAGATTTCATTCACTCAAATAGCAATGGCGAGAAGATTAATATAAGTGCCCTTCCTTGGCTATTAATGGATCAACAAAGCAATGCTATAAAATAGGTCATACAAAAAATTTAATTTCTCACAGGATTTGATGCAAATATAAACAATCTCATATCAAAGAAAAGTGAATTTGGGCCAGGGATGAAGAGACGTGATTGACATAGCTTCATCATGGTAATTCATGTTCTTTCGTATTTATAATATGATGTGGCAACTGCATGTACTTTTCATCGTATTATGTTAGAAAAGAATGAAATGATCAGTTTATAATTATTGCAGTACGTGCTACCTCTATCTTTCCTAGAGCACTTCGACAATAACGTCAAACAAGTGATATATGGTCTTGGAAAATATATGAGGTAAGCAACAATATTTGTTCAATTTGTTGTATATATTTATTATTATTTTGTAAAGTCTCGTATTTATATATTTTTTGCTTCTTGAATCTCTTGCAGGTGGTTGTCATCTAAAGAAATCCATAAAGAAGATATAAAATATTGGAATAAAAAAGTTCTTCATCTTATGTGTGAAATGCAAAAGTGTTTACCTTCAACTTTTTTCAATGCATAAGAGCACTACCTCATACACCAAGTTTAGGAGATTGAATTGTGTAGACCTGTACACACTAGGTCAATGTTGATAGTTGAGAGGCACTTGAAATCTTTGAAAGTGTAGGCTCGACAAAGAGAACATCCTAAGGATTCTATGGTGGAGGGATATATGGTATACCAATGTAATGTCCCCTCTCCTAAAGAGAATTTTTTAAAAAAAATCATAATATTAAACTATGACGATAATTAAATACCGAGTAATAATAATTATATAAGTGATTAATAATAAATAATAATTAAATATAATATGATTAATATCTACAATTAGATAAGTTTAAATTAAATAGTAATATGAAGATATTAAATAAAGAAATAGATAATGAACAAATAAATGAATACTAAGTTAATAGACAAATAAATGATAATAAATACAATTTATTATTAAATTCATTCTATAATGAAACATAGACTATTATAATAATAATTGAGTCTATAGAATTAATATAAATATATTTAGTCTAATAAATAATAATAAAATGCAATTATAATATAAATAATGATATTAATAATCATTGTAAATGGTAATTCAAATAAATTAAAAATAAATAATAATTAATAATTATAGAGGCATATCTCTAACATCTAAACGTCGCAACCCTTCAACATGCCAATGTATATAATGGATATCAAATCCATTCCTTTCGGGAATTCATATATGTGGAGATGAAATGAATAAAAAGGATAAGAATAACAAGTGCCACGTAGTGGCCAAGTACTTGCCTTTAATTTTGTAATTAATTATAATTATAATTTATCATTAAAAGTAATTTTGAAAATAAAATAATAATTATAAGTTATTTTTATATGATGTACAATATTAAGATTTTATAATGGTTATATTTATATAATAATATTATTAATAAGTGTAATATGTAATATATTAAATAAATTTTAATAAAATTAGTATTTTAGTGTCATTTAGTTTTAAATATTTTATTATATACCTTTTAGAGGAATTTTATTTTATTTTATTTTTAAATTAATAAAAAAATCATAATTTTTTTAAAATTTTATTTCAATTGTCATAATTGTAAAAATAAAAAAATTTAATTATTAAATATAAAATTTTATAATCTATAATAAAAAAATATATAAAATAATTTATATTAAAATAAATATTTATTATTAATAATTCTATTTTAATATATAAAATCATGAGATACTTAATATATATACTATCATATGTTTAGTTCATTAAATAATATTAGTGTATTTAAATGTGACTAAAGTTTCATCATTTTTCAATATAATTATATAACATTTTAAAACATATATGATATTTAAATCCATATAAAATTGTACCTAGTAATCCAAGATGAAGATGGAGAGCGCGTAGCTGCAACGGTCATGGAGACCTGGAGGGTGCAACAACTTTCAAAGGCATCTCAATAAGGGTGGCGATGGTGCTAGCAAACAAAATCGATGGCCTTTCAACCGCAGAGGTCAAGAGCCGTATAGATTTGGGTTCTCTGGTAAGGGGTCAATGGAAAGGTTTGCTCAGAATAGAACAGGTTGGCATGGAAGGAGAGGGGGGAAGATCGTGCATGGAAACAACAGGTTTCAAAGGAGGTTGCAGGTAGGGTCGAACTTTTGGTTCAGCCATATTGAAGAGAAATTTTGGAGGAAGAAGTCGACTGGGCGAGTGGAAATGAAGGCCGGCCCAAGCTACACAAAGGTGGGTGTGCATAAGGATGGCGATGGCTCTTTAGAGGTCTCTTCCTATGCGAGTGTAGTGCTTAATAACCCTCAGTGGATGGAGGAAAGAGCAAGGCTAGAAGATTGTGCCTTGGTAATGAAATGGCTAGGCTTGTGGCCATCTTTCTCAAAGATTAGAGCTTGGTGCTCACATAATTGGCAGAGCACGTTTATCTCCTTGAAAACTTTGTGCAATAGTTTCTATCTGGTTATTTTCTCATCTTTGGAAGATAGAGACTGGATCTTGGACAATGGCCCATTTTTTATTGATGGAAAGGGCCTCTTTCTCAAAAAATGGATAGCTAACTTTGACCCGGAGAAGGAAGAGGTGAAAGAAACACCGATATGGTTTAAGATGCCGAACCTCTCGGAAGAATATAGGACTGAGGAAACAATCAAGATTTTGGGTGAAGCTTTGGGAAAATTCATCAGATGGGAGGAAGTTATTAATGCAAGCATGTTGGCAGTGACTCCTAGGGTATTGGTCTGGAGGCAAACATGTTTTAAACTTCCTTCACATATTACAATCCATTCAAAGAAGGGTGAATGGAGATAGGCTTTGGAGGCTGATGCAGTAAAGGGTGAGATCTTGGACACAAATGAAGTTGGCCCCTTTGACTTTGGTAATTTATATATGGATTCTCTGTTATCTCACCGCATCATTCAATTAACTGAAAACCCTAAGGTTGAGAAGGGCTCTATTCTTGATTCTTTGGATGACCCGTTGGTGGTAGATAGAGTTAGAGAATGTGTGGACAGATCTATGCTCTTTGAAATTGACAAGACTTTATATGAGACTCCCTTAACTGAATCTCCTTCTAGAGTCCCTTTGTCCACTCAATGTGTATGCAAAACCCCATTATCTGCATGGGATGTTGGTAAACCCATCAATGGGGAAGATGACAATTTGGAACCAAAGGCTGACAAAGGCCTGATCAGTGAGGAGAGGGAAGAGCTTGAACAGAGCTATGTGGTTAATGAGATTAGTCCCTTGGTGGAGAAAGGGTGCAACATTGGTTTCATTGATAATAGTGGACCCTTATATGGGTTTAATAAGCCTGGGGAAGTTGAGGATAGGTGTGCTCACCCAACAGAGGACACACACTCTTCGAGCATGGGGCCAGCTGCTAGATCTGAAAGAAATAGCCCAGGGAGGAATCTGGCTATGGTGGATGGCATAATCTCTCCTATTAGGAATTTAGAAGGTCTCTTTGAGGGTGTCAGAGATAGTGGTGGGAACTTGATTGTTGCTTCAGAATCTCTGAGTGATGGGGATGTTGATGATGTTTTAGGAGTTTTTGATACCCCTAACATCTTCAGCCCAAGAGGCATTGTATAGGAAGATTTGACTTTAAAGGGGCCTAGACTTGGAGAAAATTAGAAAAGAGGGGCTAGAACCACTAAGGAGAAATTGGAAGTGGTTGGTTGTGCAGAAGACCAAGCAAAATTGCTGAGATCAGGAAAGGGATATGCCCTTTCTCGATAGCAATGAGGGTCCTATCGTGGAATGTCAGGGGTTGCAATGCCCCTGACAAGCTCTGCTTGATCAAGCAGGGCCTTGATCAAGCACGCGCGGATCTTATTCTTGTGCAAGAAACTAAATTAAAAGATGGTGACGAAGTCTATTTTAAGAGAAGCTTGAAGAAGTATGTGTGCCTCTTTTCCTTCTCTTTAGGGGCCTCAGGGGGTTTGTGCACTCTTTGGGACCCAGTTGTATTGTCAATTAGACTTATTTTTCAGGCCTTAAATTATCAATGGATGGAGGTGCAGTCCAAGCAACTTATGAAGTCCTTCTATGTGTTGAATATTTATGGTCCCAACAGCCTGCAAGCCAAGGAATGTATGTGGTGAGAAATATGCAGTCTTCTTGATAGGAATAAGGAGGCTTTATTCTTGATTAGGGGAGACTTTAATGCCATCTTAGGCTTTGGTGATAAAAGGGGGGGCAGAGGATGGGATGGTAAAAGTCATCGGGATTTTTCTGATTTTGTCTAGTCTAATGAATTAAGAGAGGTTTTGTTCAAAGATGGAGCTTTCACTTGGAATAATAGAAGGAGTGGATTCCTGAATATAGCTGAGAAACTTGACCACTTCCTCTACTCTGGACCTTGGGATAATCTTAATTGGCTTTGCAATGCTATTGTTCTCCCTCTTTCTGGTTCGGATCACTTTCCCATCTACTGCAATATTCAGGAGGATGCTACCTCGGTAAGGTCCCCCTTCAAGTTTGAATCTATGTGGTTTTGGGATCTTGATTTACAGACTTTGATTGCCTCTTGGTGGAATTTGGCTCCAGAGGTTGAAGGTAATTTGGCTTTTATTTTTTTCAAAAAGTTGCAATTTGTGAAGGAATAGCTCAAAATTTGGAATATAATGTCCTTCAAAAATATTTTTGCTAAAAAATTGCACATAGAGGAAGATTTGTATGCTTTGAATAATAAGGTGGTACAAGATGGGATGGATGAGATGTCTTTCTTATAGGAAAAGGCCTTGATCAATAAGTATAAGGAAATTTTGGCTCAGGAGGAGATTTTTTGGAGACAGAAATCTAGAGTGATGTGGCTGAAGGGTGGTGATCGGAACACTAAATTCTTTCATGCTTCTGTGAAAGAGACAAGGATTCGGAATAAGATTTTTTCTATTACAGACAAATAGGGCAAAACATTAGTTGATCAGGATCAGATCAATATGGAAGTTGTGGCTTACTTTTAGGATCTATTCAATGAGCCTAGCGGCTTGGATTCTGATTGGGAGGTGTGTTTGGATTGGATCCCTTTCATTCTATCTGCAGATTAGAATGATATACTTGTGTCCCCGGTCTCTAAGGAGGAGGTTAAGTTGGCTCTCTTTGACCTTGGTGGAGAGAAAGCATCGGGGCCTGATGGGTTCCCTGCTCTCTTTTTCCAAAAGTTGTGGGAAGTGGTGGGTGATGATCTGTGGAGAGTGGTGGAGGAATCCCATAGTGGGGGGTTCATCTTGAAGGACTTTAATAATACCTTTATTGCTATTTTTCCCAAGAGAGATTCTTTCCTTTCATTTGATGATTTCAGACCTCTAGCTTTATGTAACACGGTCTATAAGGTGATAACGAAAGTCATGGCAAACAGGATTAAGCCTCTTTTGCAGGTCCTTATATCCCCGGAGCAGAGTGGTTTTGCCCCAAATAGATCCATCTTTGAAGGGATCATTGTTGCTCATGAAGCTATTCATATTATGAGGAAGGCCAAAGCTTCAAAATTTATGGTTAAATTGGATATCAAGAACGCTTATGACCATGTGAATAGATCCTTCCTCCTTAAGGTGTTGGAAAGGTTTGGTTTTTGCAAGCCTTGGCTGAAATGGGTTCACAGTTGCATCACAACTCCTAGATTCTCTATCATTGTGAATGGCAGCCCTCATGGCTTTTTTGACTCCTCTAGGGGCTTGAGGAAAGGGGACCCTCTTTCCCCCTTTCTCTTTATTATTATGGCTGAAGCTTTTGGGAGGTTGATCTCTTGGAAAAGACAACAAGGCCCGTGGAAGGGGATCTCTATTGCTGAGGGGGTGGAGGCTACCACTCACTTACAGTTTGTAGATGAAAATTTTCTTAAGGGCAATGCAACGTTAAGGGAGGCCAGAGCTATTAGATCTTCCTTAGAAGCCTATGCTAAGGCTTCGAGGCATGTGGTGAATTGGAAGAAGTCTAAGATTTTCTTCTTCAATACTACTGCTGGTTTGAGAAGCAATATCTATAATATTTTAGGGATGAAACAGAAGGCTTTACCAGGCAAGTTCTTGGGTGTGCAACTTTTTGAAGGTGTTTGCAAACCTCATTTATGGAATGATTTGACAAATCAGTGTTTTAGGAGGATGGATAGTTGGAAGGGAAGATGGCTTTCTTCTACTGGACGGATTCTTCTTCTTCAGTCTGTCATTTTGGCTATTCCCATCTACTCTATGAGTTGCCTTAAAATCCCTCAAAAGGTGTGTGAGAATATAGAAAGAAGAATGATGAAATTCTTTTGGTGTGGGAATCAGGAGGAGCAAAAATGGCCACTGATTTCTTGGAATAATATTTGCAAACCAAAAAAGGCTGGTAGGGCAGGGCTGAAAGACTAGAAGTGGATGAATTTGGTGATGGGGGCAAAGCTTGTTTGGAATATCTATGTGGAATTAGATAAGTTATGGGTTAGGATCCTAAAGGCTAAATATTTGGGTTCTAGTGAAGATGATGGCATTCTAAAAACAAGAAATCCTCCTTGCGGCTCTGTTGTTTGGAATTTTATTCTGAATTGTAGAGGTATAATCTCTGATCATGTATCCTGGAATGTTGGTGATGGGAGAAAGGCTATGTTCTAGAAGGACTCATGGAATGACTACCCTCCTCTATTGAGGGAGGCAAAATATGTTGAGTTAAGCAGAGTGATGTTAGATTTGTGGGGAGATAAGGTGTGTGATTACTTAGAATAGGTGGACTCTATTTTTGGATCAGTTTGGAGATGGAAAAGTATTGACACTACTATTCTTTCTGAGGATCAGAAGGTTCTGTTGTTGGAGATCTTTGGAGCTAGGAAAGTGTGTTTATCTTCTAATGCCGACAGATTGATTTGGAGTGCTTCTTCTTCTGGTATGTATTCAGTTAAGTTAGGCTATGCAGTGGCTAATTTTTAGGAGGATGTGAAGGGATGGCCGGTGAGCTTGTGTTGGCACAAAGCTTGTTTACCAAAGGCAGGGTCTTTTTCATGGCTAGCTGTCAGTGGCAGAATCCTCACTGGTGAGAGAAGAAGGTTTGGCTATCAGGGGCCGACAAAGTGTGTACTATGTAATAGTGCTTCAAAGGATGTAAACCATCTACTGTTACATTGTCCCTATGCCTATGAGTGTTGGAATTTCATTATATCCAAATTAAATTGGATAGGCCCCTTGCCAAAGACAGTAAGAGAAACATTTGAATGCTGGCCACTACCTAATTCGAAGCCTGCTTTGTCTTCATTAGGGATTGTCAGTCCTTCTATCATTATATGGGAGTTATGGAAGGAGAGGAACAAGAGGATTTTTATGGACAAGGCTGAACCTCTGAAGAAGGTTATGAGGAGGATCTATCTTTCCATTGAGGAAGTCATGAAAGCTAAGATCCTCTCCCAGAGCAGATAATTAGTCTATAATGATGTGGATAGGAGAGTGCATGCTGAATGCCCAGGTTTAGTGTTTAAGAATGGAAACCTGACTAGGAATAAGAAGGAGCCCATGGTGAGAGAGGAGGTCAGATGAACTACTCCTGATGAGGGGTGGGTGAAAATGAATTTTGATGGGGCTTCTTGTGGTAATCCCGGGCCATCTGGTGTAGGGGCGGTGGCTAAGGACTGTCAAGGTAATACTCTGGCCCTTGCAGCTCAAAAACTAAACAAAGGCACAAACAATGAGGCTGAAATAAAGGCGGCTTTTCTTGCAGTGTGTTTGGGGATTAAGCTGCAAGTGAGAAAGTTGCACTTGGAAGGGGATTCACAGGTCATTTTCAATGCTTTGCACAATGGGGAATTGAAAGCTTGGCATCTAACAAATTTTGTTAAGATTATTTTGAACAAATTGAAATTCTTTGAGAATTTCAAATTCAGTCATATAAGGCGGGAAGGGAAATGGACACTGACGTGTTGTCCAAGTGGGCGGTGAACTTAAAAAGTGAAGATGAGGCTGTGTTGGTTGTGTGTGATGAGTGGTTTCCCTCTGTAGTGAAGTGATCTGATTGATGGGTGTTAATGTCGTGTTGGATGGGTTAGTAGGTTTGGACTCCATCCTGGAATGGTCCTACCCAGGTGTGAGTTTTAACTACATAGAATGTTTTGAGGATGAGGAGGAGGGTCAGCTCTTTGGACGCATGCCATTTCTGCGTTGGTGGGGTCTGGTGGATAAAAGGGCCTACATTGCAGACATTAGGAGAAAATGGGGCCTATTGGTGGATGATTTAACCAGAGCGATGGAGTTGGAGGATTCTAAGTTGGGGTTTTTGAGAAAATGGTGTCGAGGAAGAAGAGAGGTGCGAGGATACGAAGGGAGTGGAATGCAATGTCTGAGGCTTGATTGATTCCTAGTCTATGGTTGGGGCGGCTTGCATGTTTTTTGCTCATTTTGCTCAATGGGTCTTTTGGTGTGTCGGGAGGATGCAGTGTTTGGGGATGACCCTTTTTTGATGCGTGATGAAGCAGCTCGGGCGCTCTTCTTCCTTCTTGTGGATGGTAGACAATGAAGGCATCGACTGGATGGATGGTCTTGCTAAGGCCATGGTGTTGCCGGGGGTTTTTGGTGACAGGGCTCCCGCTCTACTGGACAGCTCTCTAATGAAGCGGGTTTTGAAATTGTCTCATGCTTTAGAATCCTTCAGAATGCTTATTTCATATGTAAAGCTTATTGCTTTTTAGCACTATGGTGATTGTAATTACGACTCTTATGTAATCCCTTTTATGATTAATAAAATTGTTGTTATAGATCAAAAAAAAAATTGTACCTAGTAACATCATTTTATTATGTATCTTATGTTTACTATTTATCAACTAAAATGATTAAAACTTAACTATATTTGAATACAATCATATAACATTTTAAAGTATGTATAATATCTAAATCCATATAAAATATACCTAGTAATATCATTTTCATAGCATGTAAAACTTTTAAAGAAAGTACAAGTTGCAAGAAAATAAAACTAAAACAAAGTACAAGTTGCAATGTTAGTGGTCTATTCTCTCATGTTAATTTAAAATTGATTGGCATAAAATTTTTGAGATACACAAGTTAATCTAGTTTTTCCTAATACAATTTGATACAGTATAGAAAACTTATACTATCCTATGGTAATTGTTATTAATTAATATATTGAAATTTTTATTAATTAATATATTGAAATTATTTGAAACCAGGTATATGTAACTACCTCAAAAAAAAAAGAATAATATAATCACGGATAATATTATAGAAAAAGACTCCCAAATATCGAAAATAACAAAAACAACAAATAAATTAAATGCATCCTGATAAGTACCTATTTTATTCAATCTCAATAAACAAGGATTTCATCATCCAGTTGCAAAATTCAGAGTGGTATATGAGGACCATCACAGTAACTGTAATTGATAGTGCTCTTATTGTAACTGTCATGCCTTATGTTGGCATACAAGATGCATTTTTTTGTATACAAAAAATATTCAGAATTGTCTCATAAATTTGCAATGTTTGTAAAGCAAAGCATAGTATAAAAGTTGTATCTTTGTTATATGTACAATGTTTTATATAGTTGTCCTAAAGTATGACTAAGTAGTGAAGCAAGAAAGAAACCGAAAAGTTATAACTTTGTTATATGTATAATGTTGTAATGCGTCCTCTTTGGAAGGTAGTGTTTGATGTAGTTTGAATTAGATCTAAATCATCTGCAAAGTTAATGAAATATTATTAGTATTATTTGGCAAAAGAGTGAATTACAAATTGTTGATAAATAAGTAAAGATTAGCTTCCATACCTTGTTTGATGATTCAATACGAGGCATACTATTATCTTCAAACTTAATGATGACGTTGTCTTGATTGTGTACTTTGCCTCTTTTTGTAACCTACACACTGCAAATATTATCTTTGTCTTGTGTTGTATGTATTGTTCATAGGTAGTTTCTTGCAGCTGGGGAAACATGGTAACAAACATTTCCTTATGTAGGGTACATTCTACTTGGTTTTTGCTTTTGGTGGTGAGAATGCAATGTAGGCAATGTGTGTATGTAGTTGTACTCTATTTCTTCATTGCACTTGATGCAATGAGCCATATTGTTTTTACTATGGAAAAGTCTATGCTATTGTAGTTGCATTTAGAGCATGTTGGTTGAAATGGTACAGAGAAGGCATTTGCAACTCGGAGTACTCCGTGCACCTATGTGAGAAATTAAAAAAGGCAGTTAATTTATAAGGTACTCATGCTTGATTAGTGAACTACAAATTTTTTTTAATGATATGCATAGTTAGGAAGATGTTTGAATGATTTTTAAGAAGCTTACCTCATATGTTGTGTTCAGTAATTTGAGAAGACTTTCTTTTGTTTCTTTGTGCATGAGCTCTCCAATAAATGTAGACTGACTAGTGTAAAAGATTTATTCCTTTGTATTACTTCTCCTCACTATGTTTTTGAACAGGATAAGTGGGTGGTCTTTGCTTTGGACAAGTTGTTCAATGTGTAGATATTGTTGTAGCATATTTGGATGAAAAGCTACCTAGAAAAACAATATATTTATTATGCATTGTTAGTGATTAGAAAAAAGAAAATGTGTATTGTATTAGAGGTGGATGGTTAGAGGATTTTACCTATGCATGGTCAAATTCCGTGTCTCCATCTTTTATGTCCACTGTATTCATGTATGGTTTTCTCTTTGTAGCTACAACAATGGCACCCAACGTTCCTACTATGTATCGTTCTATGCTTTCAAGAAGAAGCTGAATTGTGGTGCTTGGAATGAACAAATTTTGTTGATAGACTTGAGATATATTTTCAATTGTACTTGTTTGAGTCAAGAGCAAAATGCAATCACATTCTCCATGGTCATAATTAGTTTTAGGGGAGATTTCAAAGTTTTTGAGATGAATGCTTGCTCCAAGGTAGATTTTCTTTTCAAACATTTGAATGAAATGTTTTGTAAGATTAAGAGTGACTGTCATTTTTCCTTTGTTGTCAATGAGGTCTGCCCGAAAGACTTCTATTACATTTTTGGCCTTGTCAAGATGAGTCTTGTAGGTAACAATTACATCACCTTCGAAGATTTTTGCACTTTTACGTAAGTTGAGTTTATCAATTGAAACTATATTTGCATTTTCTTTTTTAAGTCTGTAAGGGAAATGCAATGTTTTAGTTACAAGTACTATACATTTAGTACAATTTTACAATGTAATAAAAGGACTATTTGAAAATATGAAAGGAAGGAAAATGATTTAGTACAATCTTATACAATATATCATCGCACTTGCAGCATTAGGTGCATAATAGTTTTTTTTTCTACAACAATGAAGATTGCATATTAATAGTAGCATTGCTTATGATAGTGATGATATGTCTGTTAACAAATGTTTGTGTATGAAAATTGTATGAATTACAAAATACTTACATCTTTACTTGTTGTCCCTCTATTTTTTTTTAGTGTCTTCAATCCTTTTGTTAGCCTTCATTCCTACAGCATAGCAAGAGTAAGTGGTAGTTTGTAAAGAGTTGGAAAAAGGGAAAAATTAATAATTATGGATGCATCAATTATAAAGTCAAAGTAAAGGTACTACATTGTGTGTTTTTTTATATAAGTCAAGAATTAGACATATGCAATTATGATCACTCCAATATGCATCTGTTTTGTAGATTTTGTAATATGTTTTGTTAATGTTTGACCAGGCATGGTCAATTAGTGATTCTTGTAAGAAACTATTTTTGTCTAGCAAAAACGTAATATTCATTGTGTTGAAAAATGCTTGTAGTTTATTCGTTTTCTTATTATTTTCATGCATGTTGATATTGAAGTCACCTACAATTATATTATTTGAATTTGGTTTAGTATTTTTCATGGCATTTTGTAAAATGCTTATAATTGATGAGACTCTTGTATTTGGTGTTGAGTACAAGTTGATTACTGAAATAAGAATGCTAGATATTAGTAGTATTGTTTGTAGGATTTTGATTGTATTTGAATAGTATTCTTGTGAATGTGTACTTTGTATATGTTTTTTAGTTGAAGTCAAAAGTCCATGATGACGGTACATTGTAATTGATTGAAATTGTTTGAGTTTTTTATAAGTAGTGAGTTGCAGATTATGTGTCTCTTGTAGGCATATTATATTGACATCTAATAGATCATAGTTGTTGGTAATAGCATCGATATGCGAGTTTAATATTCTTGTATTTAGCAAGATAATAGTTGTTAAATTTGTGTCATTTATATGTTTTGGGATTGTGAATTCCCACTTTGCTTCTATGCGTAGTCGATGCATTTCGTTAATAATTTTAGTGTGTATTTTGAAATTTTTTTGTGTTAGTGAAGTAAATATAGGGACTGTATATCTCGAACACATGACAATGCAGTGTATACTAGTCCATGACTATTGAATTGAAAAGGATCAAATGCAAGTTTGTCTAATGTAAGTCCTTGTGATCTGTGAATTATTCGTGCACATGCTAGTTGTATGGTGAATCATTTTTGAATTGTTATTTTTGTCATATTTTTTTTAATGGATAGGGGCTTTGCAATTCGTAGTATTGGTACCCATTGTTTTGAAATGTTGTCAGTGAACAAATGTCCTAATTTTGATGCTTGACTTAGATCAATATTTTTTTTCATTGAATTCAATCCAGATTACTTCATTTTTGTTTATAGTTGTATATGCTTAAAAAATTTCATCAGCTCCATTTACGAGTCGATCATTTATGTCATAATTTCCTGCATATAATTCGACAAGCATGTTGATTTTAAGTGTTATTTGTTGTGGTAGACTTTTTTTTGTATGCATTGTTGTGTTGCCATAATTATCTTCTTCCTCATTGATTGCATTTATAATGATTGGTTCACTATTTACAATTGATAACATTTTGTTATTGTGTTGTTGTACAGATTTGTTTGTGTAGAAACATATGGAAATCATGGATCCTTAGGTGGGTTGCGATAGCAGGTATTATTGATGTATTCTATATCAGTATCACTTTGTGAATTAGTTCATATTTTGTTTAGAATTGAAATAAACTTTTCATTTTTTTGGTGCATTGTTTTTTATTAAGGTAAAAGTAGGTTTTACATGGACCCGAAACCAGTTACAAAAAAGAAAAAAGATAGAGCATTAAAGTTTTCAAAATGAAACACCTGCTGGAAAATAAAGGCAGGGACCAACAACCGCACAGATCAACAGTAGATACTAAAAGAAAGACAAACTACAAAACAACTACTAGCAAGAACTAGCTAATTATCTGTTATCATTTCTTCACCCTTCTTCTGGAGGTCTTCTATCTTCTGGATAGTCTCTTGTAGCAACTTCAGTTCTTTTAGTTTTTTGGGGACCTTCCTCTGGATGTGCCCTCTAGTTCTCATCCCCAGACCAGTATTGTCAGCATCCTCATCGATGGTGATTGTTTTTCTTTCCAGCAGGTTCCTTTCCAGATAGTTATGCAACATATTCAGATTCATAATAGTCACCTTCAGACCCTCATTGTTGTGGCTCAGAACACCTTTAATCATACTGGCATGGTTGCTAATTTTGGCTTCTAAGTCTTTCATCATTTCATTAACTATCTTGCTCATCTCAACAGTACCATCCTCATTTTTAATTTTGTTTTTCACCTTATCAAGAACCTTATTTTCCATCTTTCCCAACCTAGTAGTCATTTTTTTCATGGTATTTTCCATTTCCTGGATCTGGAGTTTCATTTCCTGCATTTCCTTTTTCCATTCCATGTTCTTATCCTGACTCTCAGCATTATTCTCCTCCTCCTGCAAAGTAGCTTCCCTCAAGAGGATTAAATATTCCTCTTTGTTGTTGTTGTTTTCCACCATGGTCGTCTTCACCATACCTTCCTTATTTTCTTTCCAGATGCCTTCTTCTATTTCATTTGAAGAGGGGGTCTTACCAGTCTCCTTACCTTCATTATCTTGGCTAGTTGTAATTCCAACAGTAAGCCCCTCATGATCATTACCATCCTCATCTCTGTTCTTACCATCCCCAAAATCAGGTTTAACATTGATCATATTTTCTTCCACAGGGGCACCCTGAAAAGTGATTTCAGCCTCCATAGATGACACCTGAGTACCATCTTCCTCTTTCTCAACACCCCCATTAAGATCAAGGGTATCTTTCATGGCATCTTCAGTTGAATTTTCTTGGGCCTCTTCCTCTTCCTCATCTGCTTCCTCCTCTTCATCTCAATCTTCTTGACTATTCTCCTCCTTATCATCATTCTCCTCTTCCATCCATTCATTCATTTCCTCTTCCTAATCTTTTTCATTTCCTTCCTCTTTCTCATTGTTTATCTCTTCTTCACCAAAATCCTCCTCATTACCTTCCTCAATGTTACCCTTACCCCGGGAGTGAGGCTTTATCACTAATTCCTCAGTGCTGGTAGTATTTTTGCCACCGATATCAACATAGGCCTTATCCTTCTTATTCTTTCTCTTCTTACTAGTCTCAACCTTTGTATCCCCCTCATTCTTCTCCTTTCTTTTATTAGTGATCCTTTTAGGGATAGGGTCTGGAATATTGTCCATGATGTGGTCAGAAATAAGAAGGATCAAGCCCTCATGCAGCAGGGGTTACTAACCTTTTTCCCATGTCCAGTAATGTTGTTGTTTAGGGAACTCATAAGATAGTAAGGGAAAGAAATCCTCCTATTATACCTGAAGTTATTAGCAAAAACAAAATGGAAGTTGTAAATTTTGGAATACTGCCCATCAAGCATAAAATATTCTATCATAGCCTTCAAGATTTTAGCCCAGAATTCATCAATATTGGTAATGTCCACATAGTCACCATTTCCCTTGGTCATAAGGGCTTTCTCATCGTCATTTTTAGGGAAAATGGTAAAAGCTTCAGTTCCTAGTCTATGATTTCCTCTATGGAAATGGATACCTTCCAAAGGTAAACTAGTAATTTTTGCTATACTAGAAATAGTAAGAGTGAAGGATTTGCCCCATAGATGAACCTTATCATTATCCCAGCCATCCACGAACAAAGAAGTGATCTTTTTGTCGTGCCTATGAAGCTTCTTCATGAACTGCATAACCCCCCCTTTCTTCAACTTCTTCCAAACTTTTATGTCCTGTCTCCATTTGTCACAGTCGGATGGTTCCTCCCTCTTTAGACCACCTCCCATTTTTTGCTTGTTTCTCATGTACTGGTTCAACTCCTTACCAGTGATGTCCACCTTACTTCTCTGATTATCTTTTCTATTTTGGTTATCGATATTAACCCATTGATCGTGCTTTATTAATTGTAGAGTAATGATCCTACACTTCGCCTTACATGAAGACCTCCTCGGTAAATGATTTGTCCTTGTCATCATTATATTAAGTGATTTTTCCTTCATAGTGATTAATCCTATCATAGTTGATTAGACTTATAATCTCAGCCTTTAGATTCACTTCCCCTCTCCACTTTTGGGTGACGTTACTCAAGGTACCTTCATTTGCCAACATGTCCACCGGTTTGTTGCCTTCACAATAGACATGAGTGACATGGCATTCTTCAAAGGAATTCATAATACTTTTAATTTTGTTAATGATGTGTTCTATTGTCCATGAGCTCTCAGATTTCCCCTTAATAGAATTGATTATATTTAGGGAATCACCTTCCAACCATAATTTCATGCAGCCCATATCTTTCGCCATCATTACCAGGTAAAGAGCAGTTGCAGCCTCCGTTACATGGTTCGTTTGGATACCCAGTAGGACAATGATCACTCCTAAGCAGTTTCCAAAAAAATCTCTTAAAAGACCACCACCTCCAGCCCTTCCAAGATTACCCCTAGCCAAACCATCAAAGTTCCCTTTAAGCCATCCAAAGGGAGGAACTATCCATATTACATTATCTCTAGGATTCTGAATCTAACTACTTTTTAATCTCTCCCATGAGATAATATTGTCCTTCTTAGGTTGAAGATCTCATTGACTACTGTCTTTCATTCCCATACTTCTATAGTTCTCCATTATACTTCTAGTTACTAAATTTGCAACCAAAGGAGGGGACTTTTTCTCTCTAAAGATTCTGGTATTCCTCTCCTTCCAGATATGCCAAGAGAAGTGGGGAAAGACAATTTTCTAGATATCCCTAGCATTTTTTTCATAGAAAGGACTCTGCCATTGCTAGAAAAACTCCTAGATAGAGTTAGGTTTCACCCAATTGAGCTCAAGGGATGATATTGTTGTGTCCCACACCTCTCTAGTGAAAGAGCAATGTATCATTAGATGATTGCAATTATCAGCTTCTTGACAACACATGGCACACCTATTAGGCAATTGAAACCCTCTTCTCATAAGGTTGTCCTGTGTGAGGATTTTGTTCTGGACAAGCAGCCAAAAAAACATGTTAATTTTAGGAGTAAGGTTTTTATTCCATACTTGCGCCCACAAAGGATGGGCCTCATTTGGGAGGAGAAGAATCGAAGCAGAAGCAATCGAGAACTTTCCAAAGGTAGTCGGACCCCATATAAGTTTATCAACCTCATTTTCTTTGATAAACCAGTTGTTTAATTGTTTATTCACTTCTTTAAATCTGATATCCTTCAGCCCAAGGTCTATCCACTCTTCATTTTTCCAATAATCACTCACAAATTCACCAATAGAATCTTTACAATCCTGGATAGCATTCCCCCATTCTTCATTCTCTATAAGAGGCTTCTCTGACATCCATTTATCATTCCAAAACTGAATTTTTCTGCCATTTCCTAGCTTCCAAATAGCACCTTTGCTTATAAGATTCTTACCTTTACTTATACTATTCTATACGAAAGATCCCTGGATATCAATTTGAGATTGGAGCATTCCTTCAAGATTACTTAGATGATATTTCCTTTTCATTATCATATTCCATTCTTTCTCATCTTCAAAAATTCTCCATTATTTCTTTGTTAGGAGAGCTTTATTAGTATTAACAATGCTCCTTATTCCCAGACCCCCCATCTTTTTTGGTTTACAAATCTTCTCCTAGGCCACCAAACTGAGTCTTTTTTTCTCTTCCACTCCTGTCCAAAGGAACCTTTTTTGGATCTTCTCAATTAACTCGAAAAACTTTTGAGGAATTTTGAATAGGCTAAGGGCATAGATAGGAAGGTTTTGCAGAGTAGCCTTCAGTAGTTGAACTTTCCCAACTTGACTAAGAATCGCCCCTTTCCATCCCACTAGTTTCGTATGAAATCTATCAAGGATTTCATTCCAAAAATTAACCTCTAATTTCAAGCACAGCGGAAGACCAAGATAAGAGGTTGGGATGCTTCCCATCTTGCAACCAAGAATAGCAAAGATTTTTTTTCATTCTGGCTTTAGGAGTATTGAAGAAAAATAGGGCACTCTTCTCCTAGTTTATGAGTTGACCCGTAGCACTAGCATACACATTTAACACCCTTTTCATATTCCTAGCCTCTTTTATAGTAGATTCTCCCATCAGAATCGTATCATCAAAAAATTGTTCATGAGAATAGACAATTCCTCCGGAGCAAGGTTGTAAACCCAAAATCAAACCTTGAGAAACTTGAAGGATAATGAATCTCCCAAGACTTTCTGTCATGATTGCAAAAAGGATAGGAGATATAGGATCTCCTTGACATAACCCTCTGGAAGGTCTAAAGAAAGGAGAGGATCCCCCATTCACAATCACCGAAGAAGAAACTGTAGTAACAAGTTGCATTATAAGTTTGATAACTCCATCATCAAAACCAAACGCCTAAAGAATTTTTGAAAGAAACTCCCAATAAACTCTATCATAGGCTTTTGACATATCAAGTTTCATAAGGAAACCCTATTTCCTTAATTTTTCCAGCGAGTGAATATTCTCATGAACAACCATAATCGAGTCTAGGATTTGTCTTCTTGGAACAAACCCATTTGGTTGGGGGGAAATGAGACGAGGGATAATCTTGAGAATCCTTGTAGTCAAAACCTTTGATATGATCTTATACAAGGAATTACAAAGACTAATAGGCCTAAAGTTGTCAATCCTGTTAGCTCCTGGTCTTTTGGGTATTAGGGCTATGAAGGTGGAGTTGAGCTCTTTAAGAATAGCTTTAGAGCCATACAATTCTTTCACAGAACCACAAATATCTTTTCCAATAATTTCCCAGTAGTATTGAAAGAAAAACATTTGGAAGCCATCCGACCCAAGGGATTTTTCACCTTCAAAAGACTGGATAGCCTTTTTAATTTCCTCCTCCATTGGAATAGACTTAAGAAAGAGATTGTCCTCAGCCTCCAACAGTGTGGGAATGGAACTCAACAAATAGTTCTGATCATCTTGATCGAGACCTTGCTCTCTAGAAAGAATTGAAGCAAAGTGGCCCATCATATCTTTCCTTATCTCTTCCTCTTTATTGAGAGTGCCCCTAGGGGTAATCAAAGTGTTGATTATGTTCATAGCCTTGTGTTTCATCATTGTTAGGTGAAAAAATGTGGTATTTCTGTCTCCTGCTTTCAACCAAAGAGACCTTGATCTCTGTCTCCAATAAGTTTCCTCTTTAGCATTGTTGTTTTTAATTCATAGCATGTTATCATATCTGTCCAAAAAGTGTATGGTAGTTTTTCATTGTTCACTATAGGAGATTCAAACATGTAACTGTCTTGTATTGGTTGTGCTTGGTAAAAGTCTCCGCTAATTATGACGTCAACACCACCAAAAATTTTTGTTGGGCTATTTTTTATTTCTCTCATTCTTTTGTCAATTGAATATAAAAATGACTGCCTATTAAGGGTGCTTCATCTATAAGCAATACTTGTAATTCTTTGTAATGTATTTGCAAAGAGTCTATTGTTTCATTGCTAAGCGGAGTAAATGTGGATTTGTTGAAGGGCATTAGTAGTGCAGAGTGGATTGTTGTTCCTCCTGCATTGAATGCTACTTTTCCTGTGTAAGCCATGATAAGACCTTTTTGTTTTAGTGGATCTAAAAATGGGGTGGAGTTGTATACTCGCAATAGCATTTGGAAAATTGTTTTTGCGGTGAAATTTTTGCCAGTTCTTGCACCACCTGTGAGAAAAAGCTACAATGGTTTGTGTTTGTCATTTTTTTTTTAAATTCCAATGTCTTCTAGAATAGCTTGTTGTTCTCGATTTAGGTTTTGTCTTAGCTTATAATATATATTGTTGTCAACAAGGTTTGGATTTTTTACAATTTGAAAGCCCATATCAAATCTATTCATATGAGGTTTTTTTTGTAAGTATGATAAGTCTGAAGCAAGGTCATATGTTTCTATATTAGTATTATTTTTTGTTTGTTTGTTGGAATGATTTTCATTTTCAAGCTCATCTGCTTGAACTTGTTCAATGGCATTGTCTATATCTCCCCATATTGAATTGAAGTTGTATGTATAATTCTTTTCATTTTCTTTAATTTCATTTTCATAGTGATTATATGCTTCTTGAAATGTCGTGAACCCATTTGTTATTGTATTTTCATCATTTTGAAAAGGTACATACAATAATAATTTCTCTCTATAATAATTTTTGTAATTGAGGTGCTTGTTATACTTAACAAATCTAATTATAGTAAATTTGTTTTGCTTCACTATTTTTCTTTTAATAATTCTATATTGCGATGCAAATTGGGCTAGGCAAATGTGTTTCAATTCAATTGGTCGAGTTATGTAGTGTTCTATAAGTGATTTACACATTATTTCACTTGACTCATTGGGCTCAGTGCTTAGTAGCGATTTTGATTTTAGAATGAAAGTGCGGTCTTGTTGCGGATATGTGTTTATAAATACACATGGTCGAGAGCTTGAATTTAGGGGTAGTGATAAGATTATGTGCACTGCGAGTTGGGTAGACATTTGCTGAAGGTTAAGAAAAGTATTTCCTAGATGATGAATCATTTGTATGGCATCGATTTTTGTTGTTTCGTGGTCCTTCCTTATTTTTCTAAATGTTCTTGTCATAGATTTGTCTACTTTTGTCATGTATGATGAGCAGTACATTGCAGCTACATATGCATTGAGCACAAATTGTGCATCAGTGTTCGCTTCCCATAATGGGGGCATTTTCTTTGCAAAACTATTATTCCAAATATTTGTTGGATATCTTTTCAGGAATATTGTTGGTTTTGTCAGTGTTGATTGTATTTCTTTTATGTAGTCATTTTCAAATATGTTTATTACGGCCAAGAAACTTTCAAATGTAATTGTTTCATCATACTCTTGTTCTTGTATAGTTTTAAATATTTTATTTGCATTACTTATGATTTTCTCGTCGGTTGTTTCTATTGGTTCAAGTATTATTGTGGTTCGCATTGGTGGGAGAGGGTAATTATATCGACAATGTGTTCTTTTTTTTTTTGCAACTTCTCATATGATAGTGTCGAGGTAGTTTAGCAAATTGTGGATTTGGTATTTTTGTGTTGCATGTGATATAGTTGTCTACAAATTGTTGAATTTCTAATTTGTCTGATATACCATATATTGGAGCATTTGCAATCCATATCAATGCATGATCATGTTCATTTCCCCTATTTTGGAATTCAGTAATGAAAAATAAATCTTTCACATGACCTAGAATTGTATCATTTGTAGTAAGTAGTTTTTTTAAACAACTTATTTTATGTCTATAATAACAACTACAAATGAAAGGACTTTTTCGAATAAGGTAGTCAATGTCATATTCCATTTGTTGTTTAGCGTGTCTATTGGTTGGGTGATTTTGGTATAATTTAGTGATTGTTGATGTTAATGGTTTCCACATGTGCTAAGCACTTGAAAATGTCAAAAAGAATGTTGGAGGTCCAAGTTGTCTAATCATTGTGAAAATGTTTTTTTTTGTTTGATGTAGATAATTTGGAGATATACGGATATGTTTGAAATCCATGTATCCAATGTTTGATTTTAGAATTTTGTCTAAGTTTGGCTTATTTTTAACGTCTTTTGCAAGAAGGGTGCACCCTTTTAGTTGACCCTTACAAATTTGTATTGATATACTCAACATAATTTTTTCAATGATAATCTTTATTGCTTTGAAAAAAATATTAGTGGCGTGTGATGCAAAGTCACCACTAGAGTGTAGAACCTCCCATTGTGCAAGTTTTTGGTAGTTGTATTTCTTTGTTATGTCTTCGTATCATGGATCACCAAAGAATAGAGTAGGAAAGTTCATTTCCTCTGCGTATCTATCCTTGAAAATACCAAGTGGCTGATTTCCTTCAACACGTTCTATTTCAATAATTTTATCATTCATGTCATAAATAGATCAAGATTCTATAAATCCATGTACAAGTGTAATAGTTTCGATTTCTATTTCATTGCTAGATTCTATATCTTCAATATTTGAGTGAGTGTTAGTATATATGTCTTCTATTTTGGAAATAGTATTGTCTTGTTCTAATTTTGTTTGTCAAGTTTTGTCTATTATAATGTTTTCTTCTTTGTACAATTCCTTTTCGGATAAGAGTTTTAATGATTTCATTATTAGTTCAGGTTGAACAATTCCGACTTGATACGGTATCTTATATTCTAGTTTTCATTTTAGTGCAACAGTAATTGTGGTTGTCTCATTTACTGGTCATGGTAGCAATCTTTGCATTATGGTTATATTTGTGGGAACATTAATAGCTGACCCTATTAATCCAAATTGTGATCATTTGTGTCCCCATTGTCTTATCTATGCAAACGCAAGTCGTGGTGATATTAGTCTTCCTTCAAGTTTAGATAAAGATGACAAGGAAGGAAGACACTTATTTCATCTTATAAATGATGGAGTGGCAAAGGATGGTAACTTACCATTGTGCAACATTACTTTACAATGATTGCATACATTTACGATGTCGTCTATATGATTAGTATTTGTGAATTTCAGGTACATTTGTTGTTCTTTTTCATTTAGTTTTTTCAATTTATGACAAAAGTCTAATCGTTTGCAAATGTAGCATTCATGCTGAGGTGTCTCTTTAATTGCTGCTAAATATGTTGTTGTCAAATTCTTAGTTTTAGTTTTTGCCATTCTAGGGAGAGATTTTTCTTTTTTTGGGTTTTGGGTACGTATTATTTGTTTTAGGCGATGTAGTTTTATTTTACTTATTGGTTTAGTTGGTGTCTTGTCAATGATGTCACTAATTATTGATGGAGGTGTTTCTAGTGTTTGTTTTGTAAGTCCATTATTAATTGATTTCATATCATATAATTTTGATTTTTGATGGTTCAATTTCGTTTCTTCTATTTTTGTTATTGGTACTAGTGGTTCATAATGTACATGTGTAGTATTTGTTTCAAATGATATAATGTTCAATATGGTTTCTATATTTTCTTTAGTTTTGAAAATGTGTACAATTTGTTTAGTTATTGGCAACCATAAATTGATTGTGATTTTTAGTATTTTTGACAACCAATGTAAGCAAAAGTCCCATCCCTCAACTTTGCTATGACAATATGGCATTGCCAATTTGATAATGTAGTCCTTCCAATCTACATTGGATATATTTGATTGTGTAATATGTGTTTGTAAGTAATGATCCAAATAATACTTTAAGTTTGAGGAATTTTGTTTCATTGAATTGCAGAAAGATTGTGCAATGTATAGGTGTAAACATTGAGTTTCAAATTCTTCATTCATCAAGTACTATATTCTGTTGAAGAGACTTTCCCCATAATTTGTTGTTGTAATAGTCTTCATTTGAAGACTTTTTTTTTCTATGGTAGGTCCAATGTTTTCCCAATAGGTTTGTAACGATGTACAAAAATCTGTCAAGTATTTTGATGACACTTGACTTGGTACACCAGTTTTTTTACAAATCAAAGGCTCATAATGACCATAAATTGGGGTTTCATCACGAAATAGAATAGAATATGTATGTTTGTGTTTCTTATAATTGAAATGTAGATATTATTTCTTTGTAGTAGTTGACCATAATGCAATCAATATGTTTAACCATTTGGAAAGTCATTTGATACAAAATGTATCACCCCATAGTCCTCTTTTTGTATATGGAATTGTTGGTGATGCTGACAATCTCATTTTACCTAAATAAGTAGTAACATCATGTATACACTAGTAAATTTTACCTTAAATTTTGATGAGAATTAGTTGAATTTTCTACAACAATTGGTCGAATAGGCGACTAAAACTACCGTCGATCTTTTTTCGTCGAATTTTCTACATGGTAAATAATAGTCAAAATTTTGACCCCACAACTGGTAGAATTATCGACTACAACAATCCCTTGGAATTGGAAGAATAAGACATTGATCAATTGGTGTGACGGTCAAAATTGAGACCATTTTGTCATCGAATTATCCACCTCAATTCGTCGAATGTATAACATCCTAGTCAAAATTTGTCCATTCGTTCGTCGAATTATCCACAAAAATTCATCGAAGGGACCATCGAATGTATAGCGTCCTGGTCAAATTTAGTACTATGTAAAGGACAAAATTTTGACCAATACTAACTTTTGTTTAAAAAAAAATGTGACACCATTTTTAATATATTCCTACTTTTAGTTGAATATATTGCTTGTTTATAATTAGTATGCATATATGAATCTATGAAGCTTTGATTTAGCTATTTTCTTCTATTTAGCACAATTAGATTTAACAAAGCATTTTCATTGTACTATATATTCACAGCCTCAAGAAAAATCAAACTGACTAAGAAAGCTTCGTTTACCTACAGATTTGTGTGCTTGTCTGAGTTTGATACGCAGATCTGCATATCAAACTCAGACAAGCACATAAATCTGTAAGTAAATGTTGATTAAATATTTTATTTTTAATAGCAGTTTAAAAGACTATTTAAATGTTTTGACGGTTTGATAAGAACAAAATTGGTATTCAAATATAAATTATTGAGCTTCTCTTTGTTTCGATAATAGTTTAACATTCTCTACTTAACAGGGCCAACTACGTGAAGGTGGAAGCTCATCTAGCCCCTCCTAGGAGCCTCTTATGACCCTTTACGACATTTTAAGACCTCTAAGATGTATTCTTAGAGGTCATAAACGGCCGTAAAGGGTCACAAGGGGTCCTAGGACACAACAGCTAAGAAACATAAATGTAGGCATCATGGTCAATGTTTTGGAAACACAACATAATTGAGTAGTATACCCAGACGATGCAACGCAACCACTACTCTTGTAGTTCTAAGTTGACACTGCGGGATCCAAAAACCAAAGATAAGGAATCTATATATGGTTTTTGGATCCACAATGTCAACTTAGAACTGCAAGAGTAGTGGTTGTGTTGCATTTTCTGGGTATAGCATTCAATTATGTTGTGTCTCCAAACAATTGGGACCATGATGCCCACATTTATGTTTCTCAACTGTTGTGATACCTACATTTATGTTTTGTAGCTGTCATGCTTATTTGCATGTTCTTTGTGTTTGGCTTCTCTCCCTCGCATCGAAAATAATATTTTTCCCACTTTGAATCAAGAATGCGCGTGCAACACAAGCAGAATATGCACGAATAGCAGGTGGAGTTGAAAAAACACAACACGTTTACATTTTCGCGATGGTCTATAACTTAAAATATGCAATTAAAGACCTCTATAAAAAATGCAACCCTGTTGTGTTTTTCAACTCCACCGGATATCCTATGTATATGAATTGAGATTGCATATTGAACTAGGCTTCTCTTTCTGCATTGCCTGAAACCAAGAGACTATCACAGTTAACATCTAAATGGCATGTCTCATCATCACAACTAATCCACCTTAAACAATTGAATATGTTTTCTTGTATTAAATATTCATTAATCAAAATTCAAATAGAAAATGTATACCTTGAGTACTACAATTCACATTAGAATTGATGCCTCCATCGTGCTCGGTCGGCGTAGTATCAATATCCGCAGGCTGCATTCCAATGTAAATAATAGATTTAGATGATGATATCACAAAAATGCCTAATTCACAGTCCATCGTTTGTTCTCTAAAACACTAAATTAGGGATTTCTGCGATATCCTCATCTATATCTACAACTATTGCCTCTGTTGTTGCAGGTGCTTTTCCCCTATTTGATATTTATCTTCAGGTGTCCACACTCGTTCTGTTGGTTGTTGCCAGCTTCTCTTTGTTTCGAGAATAGTTTAACATTCTCTGAGAAACATAATTGTAGGCATCATGGTCACATTTTTTTGGAGACAATGTAATTGAGTGGTATACCCAAATGATGGAGAGCAACTTCTACACCTCCAGATCCAAGTTGTTATCCATCCTGCAGTGTCAACTTGGAATCGGAGGTGCAGAAATTGCTCTCCGTGTAGGTATACAACTCAATTATGTTGTCTCCAAAAAAATGTGACCATGATGCCTATAATTATGTTTTGAGAATAGTTTAATTAACATTCTCTACTTAACAGGGCCAACCACGTGAAGGTGGAAGCTCATGTGGCCCCTCCTAGGAGCCTCTTATGACCCTTTACGACATTTTAAGACCTCAAAAATGTATTCTTAGAGGTCGTAAAGGGTCGTAAAGGGTCATAAGGGGCCCTAGGACACAACATCTAAGAAACATAATTGTAGGCATCATGGTCACAATGTTTTGGAAACATAGCATAATTGAGTGGTATACCCAGATGATGCAATGCAACCACTACTCTTGTAGTTCTAAGTTGACACTGCGGGATCCAAAAACCAAAGATAAGGAATCTATATATGGTTTTTGGATCCACGGTGTCAACTTAGAACTATAGGAGTAGTGGTTGTGTTGCATTTTCTGGGTATAGCATTCAATTATTTTGTGTCTCCAAACAATTGGGACCATGATGCCTACATTTATGTTTCTCAGCTGTTGTGATACCTACATTTATGTTTTGTAGCTGTCATGTTTATTTGCATGTTCTTTGGGTTTGGCTTCTCTCCCTTGCATCGAAAATAATATTTTTCCCACTCTGAATCGAGAATGCGATATCCATGCATATTCTGCAAGATTGCATATTGAACTAGGCTTCTCCTTCTACATTGCCTGAAACCAAGAGACTATCACAGTTAACATCTAAATGGCGTGTTTCATCATCACAACTAATCCACCTTAAACAATTGAATGTGTTTTCTTGTATTAAATATTCATTAATCAAAATTCGAATAGAAAATGTATACCTTGAGTACTACAATTCACATTAGAATCGATGCCTCCATCGTGCTCGGCCGGTGCAATATCAATATCCGCAGGCTGCATTCCAATGTAAATAATAGATTTAGATGATGATATTGCAGAAATGCCTAATTCACAGTCCATCATTTGTTCTCTGAAACACTAAATTAGGGATTTCTACAATATCCTCATCTGTATCTATAGCTATTGCCTCTGTTGTTGTAGGTGCTTTTCCCCTATTTGATATTTATCTTCAAGTGTCCACACTCGTTCTATTGGTTGTTGCTAGCTTCTCTTTGTTTCGAGAATAGTTTAACATTCTCTGAGAAACATAATTGTAGGCATCATGGTCACATATTTTTGGAGACAATGTAATTGAGTGGTATACCCGGACGATGGAGAGCAACTTTTGCACCTTCGGTTCCAAGTTGTTCTCCATCCCACAGTGTCAACTTGGAATAGTTTCATCCCCGATGTGACCATGATGCCTACAATTATGTTTCGATAATAGTTTAATTAACATTCTCTACTTAACAGGGCCAACCACGTGAAGGTGGAAGCTCATCTGGCCCCTCCTAGGAGCCTCTTATGACCCTTTACGACATTTTAAGACCTCTAAGATGTATTCTTAGAGGTCGTAAATGGTCGTAAAGGGTCATAAGGGGTCCTGGGACACAATAGCTGAGAAACATAATTGTAGGCATCATGATCACATTTTTTTGGAGACAACGTAATTGAGTGGTATACCCAAATGATGAAGATCAAATTCTGCTCCTCCGATTCCAAGTTGACACTGCAAGATCCAAAGACCATAGATAAGGAATAAATTGAGAGAGCGGAGGAGGGCCATAACAACCAAAATAATACAGGACAAACCTCAAGTTAAATGAGGCAATTGTAAACATTTTAATAGAATTTGCAATTGCCTCATTTAACTTGAGGTTTGTCCTGTATTATTTTGGTCGTTATGGCCCTCCTCCGCTCTCTCAATTTATTCCTTATCTATGGTCTTTGGATCCCGCAGTGTCAACTTGGAATCGAAGGAGCAGAAGTTGATCTTCATCATCTAGGTATACCACTCAATTATGTTGTCTCCAAAAAAATGTGATCATGATGCCTACAATTATGTTTCTCAGCTATTGTGAAATCTAGATTTATGGTTCTTAGTTGTCATGTTTATGTGTATGTTTTTTATGTGTTTGGGAAGACATCTTTCTAGCCTGAGCCTAGATCCTTTAGCAATTAGCTTATAAATAATGTAGATGACAGATGAGCAATTAGCTATCCAAGAAAAAGCCCATAAATGAGCTATATGTACCCCAATTAATGTGCCCTCTGTGCATACCCAAATGATATATTTGAAACAACAAGGGTAAGGCTAAATTTACCCTTGTTGTTTCAAATATATCATTTAGGTATGCGCAGAAGGCACAGGAATTGGGGTACACACAGTTCATTTACAAGATTTTTCTTGGGAAGCTAATTGCTTAGCTCTCATTTGCTTCATTTATTATCAAGCTAATTATCGAAGGATCCAAGCCCAGGCTAGAAAGATGTCTTCCCATTCTATTTAAGCCATATTCCTTGTTCTTGTCAAACTTACTTGGTACGGTAGGCCTACTCTCTGCAGTACTCTTCTTCAATGAGACTTCATACCATGTTGCGCTCAAACTTCAGCGAGACTTCATACCACGCAGTGTCCGTAGATTACATTCAATGCGTTATTTACACTTGCATTGGTGGGAAAAATCTTGAAAACATGCAAAAGAGATTGCATTCAACCATGTTGTTTACATGACACATGTAGTTTACCTCCAGCCTAAATCAGCATTAAATCATGTGATTGATAGAAGATTGGGGCTCACCTGAGCCATAAACATGAAGAATTATTCTAAAAAAAATGTAAACCATATATATGCGCACTTGAGGAAAAGAGAAGTTATGTCATATCAATATTAAAATATTAGTTACAATATGAAAATACTAAACTAACTAATTCCTGAGTTCATCTTTGCATATGGTCGCAACAAATTAGATATGTGATTATAATACAAAGAAGGCATCGTAAAAATATAATTTCAGAATTTGCCCTAGCCTAACACGTTTTGCACTCAAATCCTTCATCGCGGATAAGTGGAGATGGGCGGATAGATGCAAATGAGTTGTCATCGACCCAACTAAAGTATTCGCAACCATTATTTCCCTGTGATACCTAGTCTACATTAGTTCTTATATTATAATGAATAGTATTTACATTAGAAACTTTAAATATATACACATTAGCAACCTTTTTTTTATTAGGGCAGCACCAAAATTGTCGTCTAGGGTTGTTCAATGTCCGTGAAGTCTTCAACACACACTTCCCACCACCACATTGATAGTTTGGCACATTGACAAGAGTCATCGAACCTATATCAATAATGCACCGCACCATTGTTACTACATTTATTATTTTTATATGATTATTTTTACAGTCCAAATACGCCAAGGAGTACCATCAAAATATTAACCATTTACAATAATGAAAAGTAAACCTAAATCAAATAGCTCATTTTTTTATCAGCATGTGTAGTCTGTGTGTATATGAAAAATGAAAGAAATATGAAGCTGAAATAAAATAGTGAACAAAATAGTATTCCACATAGAGTGAATGAAATATACCATCAAAAGAAGGTGACAAAATCTTGTCATGAAGCACAGACATAGGAAATAAAAAAGGGACAAAAGACAAGAAATAAGAAAAATCATTACGACTATAGAAAAATCATTTATACTATAATAAAAAAAAGTAACACTCTTTGTCAACAATTTCCAAAATCATTAGGACTATAAATGGACAGTTCTGATATTGCTTTTCCATTACAACAATTGAGCATTCATCATTTGGTACTTCTTGGTGTATTCCATTTAAGTTTTTTAGTTGTTGTGTTTATGTGCATGTTCTTTATGTGTTTGGCTTCTCTCCCTCGCAAGGGATACATCGATAGGTAATTGATTTGAAAGCATAATGATTTGATAGTCTTTTTTCAGGATAGGCGTAATCATCCTGCCAACCTTAATTAGCAACATTGGTGTCCTATCATTGCACAAGTGCAAGACAGTAAGGGTCTATTCAAGGAGGGATGAAAAAAAGGTCATTTTAACCTTGCAAGGCAAGAGGAGAGACAGTCCAAATAATTCTATGGTGACTGTCCCGAACAACAGACAAATGATGGAATTGCTAACATGTTTTCTTTTCATGTTTCTAACAAGTTTTTTGCAATCAGGCTAGTGTGGTCACAATTGAAATTGTGAGTTTTTCTTGGAATTGAATAGCAGACTTTATCTATTGTGCAAAAAAACATATGTAGGATTATTATGGTCACAAAGTAATTATCTTAGCATCAATATTTCACTTCTAATATAACATGAAACTCATATGAATACAAGCATGGATTTTTTTATTTCATTGTTAACTTGAGCACCCTATTTCAAATAGAACATTATCATAAAATCTCGTAGGCCTTAATTTTTTGTATTTTTTTAATGACATTAACATGGTAACTTTCCAAAGTTAAGCACCTCCAATAATACTCCCAAGACCATTCTTGTGGCTTACCATAATGACAACTCATTTCTTAGTTTCTTGAACTGTTAAATTGCCTCTACAAGTCCATAGTACTTCCAATATTAGTAATCTATCTAGTTGTGAGATTTTCATATCTGATCTCATAACATATTTGCTAGAAGCCCTCATATTTCTCTTAGTAAGAATAGTTGTGGCATAGGATCATTCAACTGTTTGTTTACCCTTTGTCTTGTAAACAATGACCAATCTTTCAATCAAATGCACCTTATGTTTGACGTGTTGTGGTAACTTTTTCATTGTGGTGACGAATCTATTGTTTAAATCAACTATTGTCTCATAGATGCCCTTTTTGATACTGGTAAGTTGATGTATAGAAAACTTGATATTGATCGGATCCCCATATTGTAATCTAAAAACACTCGTAAACTCCTCCCAAGAAATAGTACTATTGTCTAGGATATTTTTGCACCATTCTTTGGCACTTTCTTTTAAGGAATTCACAAACAATTTTATCATGGCATCCTCATTGTCTGTCTCATATTCATGTGTAGTATTGATGAAATAACTTAGATTTTCTTCCCCAATTACTCCATTATTACCTTGAAACATATGAATCATTCCTTTTATTTCAACTATTGGTACAGTTTTATGGACATGGTATGACTGTCCCAGAATGACAGCATTTTGGTGAGTTAATTTGTTTGTGTAGAAGTATGAATGGATTGGATCAATGGATTGGAATGGATATGGGAAGAGTGTAGAAGAGTTTAGAATGATGTTAGAGTTTCTTGTGGATGTGAAGGAAAAGCCATAGTGTTCTTAGGGGAATAGTGTGATGACTATCCCAACTAGAGAATCCCTCATATTTCTCTCAGTAAGCTGAATAGTTGTGGCATAGGATCCTTCAACTGTTTGTGGACCCTTTGTCTTGTAAACAATGACCAATATTTCAATCAAATGCAACTTATGTTTGACGTTTGGTGGTAACTTTCTCATTGTAGTGATGAATCTATTGTTTAAATCAACTACACATGAATATGAGACAGACAATGAGGATGCACAAACAGGAATGATTCATATGTTTCAAGGTGCAAAAATCTCCTAGATAGACAAAGGGTCCACAAATAGTTGAAGTATCCTATGCCACAACTATTCTTACTGAGAGAAATATGAGGGCTTCTAGTAAATATGTTAAGAGGATTAGATATGAAAATCTCACACAACTAGATACAGCTGCCCCAGACAAGCTAGTTTGCATAATTGGACAAGTTGAAAGGTGCCATGAAGAACCTATAATATAAAGTTGTGATTCTCTAGTTGGGACAGTCATCACACTATTTAGAAGAAATATGAAGAAATATGAATATGAAGAAATAGTACTACTGTCTAGGATATTTTTGTACCATTCTTTGGCACTTTCTTTTAAGGAATTCACAAACAATTTTATCATGGCATCCTCATTGTCTATCTCATATTCATGTGTAGTATTGATGAAATAACTTAGATGTTCTTCCCCAATTATTGCATTATTACCTTGAAACATATGAATCATTCCTTTTATTTCAACTATTGGTATAGTTTTATGGACATGGTATGACTGTCCCAGAATGACATCATTTTGGTGAGTTAATTTGTTTGTGTAGAAGTATGAATGGATTGGATCAGTGGATTGGAATGGATATGGGAAGAGTATAGAAGAGTTTAGAATGATGTTAGAGTTTCTTGTGGATGAGAAGGCAAAGCCATAGTGCTTAGGGGAATAGTGTGATGACTGTCCCAACTAGAGAATCCCTCATATTTCTCTCAGTAAGCTGAATAGTTGTGGCATAGGATCCTTCAACTATTTGTGGACCCTTTGTCTTGTAAAAAATGACCAATCTTTCAATCAAATGCACCTTATGTTTGACGTGTGGTGGTAACCTTCTCATTGTAGTGATGAATCTATTGTTTAAATCAACTACACATGAATATGAGACAGACAATGAGGATGCACAAACAGGAACGATTCATATGTTTCAAGGTACAAAAATCTCCTAGATAGACAAAGGGTCCACAAACAGTTGAAGTATCCTATGCCACAACTATTCTTACTGAGAGAAATATGAGGGCTTCTAGTAAATATGTTAAGAGATCAGATATGAAAATCTCACAACTAGATACAACTGCCCCAGGCAAGCTAGTTTGCATAATTGGACAAGTTGAAAGGTGCCATGAAGAACCTATAATATAAAGTTGTGATTATCTAGTTGGGACAATCACCACACTATTTAGAAGAAATATGAAGAAATATGAATATGAAGAAATAGTACTACTGTCTAGGATATTTTTGTACCATTCTTTGGCACTTTCTTTTAAGGAATTCACAAACAATTTTATCATGGCATCCTCATTGTCTGTCTCATATTCATGTGTAGTACTGATGAAATAACTTACATGTTCTTCCCCAATTACTGCATTATTACCTTGAAACATATTAATCATTCCTTTTATTTCAACTATTGGTACAGTTTTATGGACATGGTATGACTGTCCCAGAATGACAACATTTTGGTGAGTTAATTTGTTTGTGTAGAAGTATGAATGGATTGGATCAATGGATTGGAATGGATATGGGCATAGTATAGAAGAGTTTAGAATGATGTTAGAGTTTCTTGTGGATGAGAAGGCAAAGCCATAGTGTGCTTAGGGGAATAGTGTGATGACTGTCCCAATACAACTATAACAGGACATATGGAACTTAGTCAAACATATTGAGCACTTTAAATAAAGAATACAATGGAAAAGAAAGAGCACTTTCAATGATGTTCCTAAAATATGGTAGCAAGAACTTTGGTATCCCAGATAACAAAAAGCCAAAAGGCCACTCTAGGAAACAAGGTGTCAGTATATTATACAGGAACCTGAGAAATTTAAAAAGAATGGGAAATTATTTGACTTTAATATTGCCAATAAAACATTTAGATTTCACTTAGAGTTGGGAGAAGTGAGAAGTGAAAGGAATGTTAGTATTAGAGGAATGCTCGTTCGTGACAAAGAAGATTGACTCGAATTCCATCAAGGGGACAAAGAAGAGCTGGTCTAATATTGGAGAATTCCTGGCTCATGTTGGTCCACAAGGGTCCACAAACAGTTGAAGGATCCTATGCAACAACTATTCTTACTAAGAGAAATATGATATGAAAATCTCACAACTAGATACAGCTGCCCTAGGCAAGCCAGTTTCCATAATTGGACAACTTGAAAGGTGCCATGAAGAACCTATAATATAAAGTTTTGATTCTCTAGTTGGGACAATCATCACACTATTTAGAAGAAATATGAAGAAATATGAATATGAAGAAATAGTACTACTGTCTAGGATATTTTTGTACCATTCTTTGGCACTTTCTTTTAAGGAATTCACAAACAATTTTATCATGGCATCCTCATTATCTGTCTCATATTCATGTGTAGTATTGATGAAATAACTTAGATGTTCTTCCCCAATTACTGCATTATTACCTTGAAACATATGAATCATTCATTTTATTTCACCGGGGATTGTGTTTGGGTAATTAGAAATTCCAAAGAAATCCAATTCATGTCTATATATTTCTGCTCCTACAAGGTGTTTGAACTTTGAAAGAAACAAACCTTTGAGCTCATATTCAAACTTGATGTCTAGGGTTTGGCACATTGCCAAACCATTGATTTCACTACCGAGTACTGAACTGCTACTGGCAACAGTTTTATGGAACTTGATCATTGTTATGGTTCCTGTGTTATTGTTGATTTCTATTTTATTGTTTTTTATTTTCTCTCCCTTCAATAGGATGCATTGGCTGTCTATTTTATCAAGAATATTGTATATGCTCTTGTGACCTAGCAAGTGAAACATGGTATGTGTGTTTGTGTTTAAGCATGCCAAAAATTCTCTTACGTGTGTCCCTTAAATCTGCAAATGTCTTAAATTTGCAAATGCATTGGTTATACCAGATGTACAATGTCATGCTGCATCCTAAACAATGATATGTGTGTTTGTGTTTAAGCATGCCAAAAATTCTCTTACGTGCGTCCCTTAAATCTGCAAATGCCTTAAATCTACAAATGCATTGGTTATACCAAATGTACAATGTCATGCTGCATCCTAAACCCTAGTCGCAAGCTTCATAATTCTCGATCATAGCATTTACAAACCCTAGTCAAACCGTAGTCACGACTAAGAATACTCATTGATTCAATCGCCTACCAGCATATTACTAACAGAGCTAACAGAAAATGACAATCCAGTATGTAATGAAATATAGAAAACACAGAAGATACCTCAAACTCCACAGAAGATAAATGATGAAATGTGCTATTAACCTCGAGTGTAGGGCTCTTCACGACCTGGAATAAGCTTCGCTCCTTAGCTTAGAAATGAAAATCCTAATTCGCGTGTTGCAACCGTAAAAATGAAAATGAGAATTGAAATCCTAATTTGCACACTGCAACCATAAAAATGAAAATGAGAATTGAAATGTTTTTTTTAAGTAATATGCCCGTGTTGGTCGAAATCTCGACCGACATGGTATTGGTGGAAATTTTGACCAACACAGCCATAGTTTTAAAAAAAAACAAATTTTTCTTTCTATACCCCGACCAACCTAAACCATTTTCATTAATGATCGATAATTTTCATAGAAAAATGATGTCAAATGTACTAGTGATACCATGCAAATCATTTAAGATATTTGGATGCAATTCATAAGAAAATGCTTGCAATGCATCGATATCATGTTTTTCCACACATGAAGAAAAGTAATGTATAACCCCTTTTCTCAAGTCATTTGAAGTATAACGAAAATGAAGTAATACTTCAAGAGTACCGAATAAGCAATCTCCTACAGTGTAAGAGAATGATTGTAACCTGAATAAATTTTCATTTTTCAAAGCAATATCAATGGTTGGTAAGTGTTGTTGTTTATGTTTCATGTGATTCTGAAAATTGAGATTATTAGTCACTTCTTTTTTTCATTATTTCTTAATGTTTTTTTTAATTCATGCAATGATTTTTTTGTATTTTTCTTTATATTGTTTTCATAGACTAATTGATTAGTTTCACAAGAGATTGTGTGCAATTTTCTTTTTTTAACAATTGGTGTCGTAACATGTGTTGGATGAAGTGGTTCATAGTGTATGTGCGAGTTTTCCGTTTCAAATGATATAATGTTGAATGATTTATTGATATCATTTTCCATTCCAAAGACATGTTTGACTTGTCCACTAGCTGAGCACCATAAAACTATCTTCATACTAAAAATTATTGCTAGCCATTGTAGACAAAAAGTGCCACCTTCTATTTTGCCTTTTTCATAAGGCATTACCAATTGCATAATATAATCTTTCCAATTAGTAATGGATGATACTTCTTTGTATTGTTACGATTATGTTTTGTTACATTGCAAAAGAATTGTGCAATGTACAATCTTAAAGATTGAGTGTCAAATTTGCCACCCAATAATTTACATATTGCATTAAACATACTTTCACCACAATCTGTTGTTGGTGGTTCTTTATTTTGTAGACCATGAATCATTATTTGTTGTTCAATATATGGCGAACATGCTTGTAATGTTTTGAAAATTTTTGAAAGGTATTTTGGCACTATATTGGTGTAACTTATACTAGTTTTCTTGCAAATTAATGGTTCATAGTGACCACATAGAGGATACTCGTCATGAAATAAAATAGAATACGTTTGTGTATTTGATTTGTTGAAGTGTAAATATTTATTTTTCTTAGTTGTTGACCATAGTGCAATCGATATGTTTAACCACTTACATAGCCATTGTATACAGAATGTATCTCCCCAAAGTCCTCGTTGTTTCTCTGGTAGAGAAGGTGAAGCAAATAACCTCATTTTACAAAGATAGTTTGTTAATAGCTAGTTGTAATTCAAATTGAAATGCTTGCAAGGCGTCTATGTCATTTTGAGATACTAATGAGATGAAATAGTCAATAAAACCATTTTGAAGTTCAGTTGAGGTATAACGGAAATGAAGCAAAACTTCAATACTATCAAACAAGAATCTCCGACAATATAATGAAATGGTTCTAGTCTAAACAAGTTCTCATTTGCCAAAATAGTATCAATATCAATTGTGTTTTCCTTTTTTAGTTTTGTACAACTTTCAACATCAATAAGATTGGTCATTTCAGCCATATTGATCAGGTGTAGTAAGGGTAAATGGAATTGCACTTACTTGGAATGTGTAAATTCAACCGAACAACTTGTTCTCGTGTAATACTGTTCCAATTTAACAAAATATACTAGATTAATCATGATATTTGAAATACAAAGGAATGGATATTGTGCAAAGATAATAATAATAATAATAATAATTTATCTTAAAAGATTATATAATGTTAATATATATTATTTTTATTTAAAATTAAATTAAATAAATTTTAAAATTAAATTAAAGATATATTATTTCAAAATATATTTAAATTGAGTTGAAGATATATTTTTTCAAAAGATCTAAAATTAAAGATAATGTCTATATGTATATCTCAATAATTTAATTAATAATATATTTTTAAGGTAATTTAAATTAAAAAATTTATTTTTAAAATTAAATTAAACATCTATTTTTATTATAATTTAGCCTAGTTTGAACAATGCAACCATGACTCAATCTATTCCACCATACAAACTATTAAAAATAATAATTATGAATATTATTACATATATTTTTATATAAAAAATAAGAAACTTCATCCACCTGATAAACTAGCATCAAATAAATGAAAAAAGAGAACTAAAAAAATGGTGTGCTCCACCTCACACAGATTGTAATTTATATTTATATTTTTATTATGTTTCTAATTTAAATAGTTTAAATCTTTACCGTAAATAGTTAATTCTAATATTTTAAAGAATAATTATAATTAACATTAAAGTTAAAAATTAAAATTAATTACATTATAATTTTAATATTTTAGTCTATTTTATTCTATTTTTAATTTTTTTCATATTTTTAAAATAATTATAATTATAAAAAACCATGATTTGCATAATATGTATACGATTAAGTTTAGAATTGAAAATAGTAAATACATATGATAATTTGATGTCAACTATTAAATCATATATAGTTAATGGTCAGTCAAAATTGTTCAGAGGGGAAAGTAACTGGTATAGATCTTGGGACTACTTACTGGTGTGTTGGGGTTTACAGGAATGGTCATGTCGAAATCATAGCCAATGACCAAGGTAATCGTATTACCCCTTCGTGGGTAGCATTTACGTAGAGTTAGAGACTAATTGGAGAGGCTGCCAAAAACCAGGCTGTCGTCAATCCAGAAAGAACAATTTTTGATGTCAAGAGATTAATCGGTCTTTCCAGTTGTTTTGACTTCACACAAGCTTTCAATATCCATATGGCTTCCTCCTTCGGCCCCAACTCTAAATGTAGGGAATATCTTGGATCTATCCCTAGTGGGGTTTCATATACTGGTAAATTATAGGCCTTGTTAATGGGGTGGTAATGGTTTGTATTGGGAAGTACGAATGTTGTGTACAGAGATAATCTCTAGTTATGTATTTCTGATTATAAATCTTTAGTATCAATAAAAGGTAATGTTACCGATAGAAAACACTTTTACCAATATTTATTTTTACTACTAATTTAACCAACATCAAAGATGTTTACACAAAGGTTTACCAGATGGAAATTCTTAAATTGCACCAAATATTTACCAACCTTACACTACTCTTCCCAATTTTACGATTTGCCCCAAAACTTCCTTGGCCTAAAACAAATGCTTAAGTTGAAGCCATCTTTCAAGCCCAATATTTACAGAAAACATGTTGGAAAGCACCTACGCGACAACAAAAATTTACACTCAAATCTGAAAATCAAATCGAATCAAACAGGACCAAACAAAAATCTAACAATCTTACACATATTGAAGACGATCTCATCTACAAACGCAAGATGTGAATAAATCGTGAAGCACGGAGAAACAAAAGTGCATAGAAAAATGAAAAGCCTAAACAAAAGCGAAGGTAAAGTAGAGATTTATACAGAATGTAGTGTCGCTGAGCATAGAGCAGGGACGGTAAAATCAACTTCTCAGCAGCTCGGCAAGATAGTTTTGATTTAGTCAACTTCCGACACGAGATGGGCATCACAAATATCCCACCTCGCTTTATGATGACATTCATCTGACTTGATACACAGTTCATACTTAAAACGCTGTACGCAACATAACTGAAGCAGAGCCAAAACATTACAAAATGAAGAACAACAACAGACAATCAACAGAAACTCAGCACAAGCGGAGCATATACTTCGAAAATGAGAAAAAAATTGAGGTTCTGTGTCGTTCGGCCCACCGATTGTGGGTCATTATGGAATCTACAACTAATTAGGAAAAACTGGTAAATCTACAGAGCAAAGAAGCATAACCCTAAACCGACAAGTAAGTTTGAAATCCTACCCGTGCACATATAGGCCCAAGCCGTCTCAATCGTACGGCCTTCAATTTGTTTATTTTAAATAATTAGCAAAAAATGCACACATGGTGAAGATCCATCATACTTTTAGGGTTAAAATTTATGTTCTATAGGCTATCTTTAGCCTCGTGGATATTAAAATTAATTTCTTTTTATGTTTGCTAATATTATTGGGATCTATATGCTTCATTCAATTTTAAATGATACATAAATGGTGCTATTCATATCAATATGGTATCAAGTTTTTACAATTTAGTAAAGTTCGTTATCTAGTTTTAGATTCAATTGTTCAATGTTTTTTCTAATTAGAGTTTTGGATCAATATCAAGTGTGTTTTCTGTTTTAATGTTTGTATAACTGTGAACATTAATAATATTGGTCATTTTAGCAGTATTAAACAATTCTAGTAAGGGTAAAAAGAATTGCACTCACTTGGAATGTGTAAAGTCAATTGAACAGCTTGTATTGTATGACTGAGGCTGTGTTATAACACTGTTCCAATTTAACAAAATATAGTAGATTAATAATAAGATTTTAAATACAAACAAAACATACTAGATTAATAATGAGATTTGAAATACAAAACAACTGCTATGTTGCAAAGCTAAAAAAATAAAAATAAACGAAATAAACAGGTCATTGTAAAAAGCTGAAGTCAATAAAAGAGAAGTTAAGTTGTTAAGAAATACTACTGAGAGAACGGATAAACACCAAATATCGAGTATTAAAGTAGAAAAAAGACCAAATACTGAGTAAAAAAGTTAAAAAATTATCTTTAGAACAGCCTTATAAGTAAATTACATTTTTCCTGGACAAACTGAGTTTAAGTGAAAGTTAACGGAGATAAATAACAAGTGATTTCATAGTTTTATTTTGTAGCTTTTTAGTTTATATCTAACTTCTTCTCCAAGCTTTATTTTCACAAACTAATGTTAATAGTTTCACTTAAAAGTTCCATTTACAATACATGCTTAAAAATAAACAGTAAAATTTGGTATTTATGTGTACACAAATTATTATTTAAAATTTTGATAAACGAAACAACATGATGAAAACCTGCAATTATTTCCCATTAAATGTGCAAACTTTGGTGCTAGGAAAAGGAAGTCCCCAATGTTTTTTTTGACCCTGCTCCCCACAGAAATGTTTTTTTGGATGTGGAGACAGCATGGAAACATCCCCTGCAATTCCTTACACCTAGAAAAATTCAGAAACACCCCACTATGGAAAAAAGGAAGTCCAGAAATGGCAGACATCCCCCAACTGTCTAGGGGACAGCTAGCCATCCCCTACAGCCCAGACATTTAAAAGCAATTTTTTTAAAAGAAAAAAAATGCAATCCAAGGATGGTGTTGATCATCCAACTAGTGTGTTTCTCAATGCTGGTATGCAGAATGGTGTTCTTCTTAGCACTGAGGTGGACATGGGTACAGGACAACTTTCAATACGCTTACAAGGCTCTTGGTTTTGAGGCCCCCGAAACTTCTTTCTGCTATCGTGAGGGGTCACCAGGCAATGTTCTGTCTTTCAGCAGACCTTGGCAATATTATATTTATCAAGGACCCTTGAATCTTTTAATTCCTCTTTATAAGACTGGATTATATGACTTTTTTTTCCTTCATATCATTGTGCTGAAGGTGTGGTAGCAGTTGTCACGGATGCATTCAGAGTTTTCATGATTAAAAGGTTGAGATAACAATATTAAGACTTTAATGCCTCTGACCTAAATGCCAAGAAAGCTCATTTACATCCTAGCCATAAATTTTTCATAAAAATTATTCAGCTCTCATGCTTCATAATATGGTTATATATTGAATATGATGAATGCATATCATAAGAATATTATGTTTGAATTTTTCTACATTTTAAAATTTATTTTTCTCTTTTAGTTGTTATCCCTAAAAGATAGCCTCCCAAAGAAGCATCCTCTAGTCCCCTAACACTCCCATCCTGGAAACTCGGTGATGCAGAGAAAAAAGCATAAGATAAGTTATACAGTTTTGAAAAGAAGTATTGTACACTATTCTAGATTACAATATTATTATCTTTAAAAAAATCATCTCTAACAGAATTTAAAAATAATCACTGCCAGATATGATGATGGGAATAATGCTGACATGCTAAAACTCTGAAAAGAGACTCTTTTTTCTTATTGCTTGGCTCTTGGCTTAGAAATTGTGTTTGTTGGGAAAAGAAAATCAAACAGAAAAGTGACCAGCTAGCTCGCTATAAAGAGAGCACTGTAGAATGGTAATGGACGTTCTTATGCTTAGGTTTTAGTTGGTCCGAGAAAAATAGAAGATAAAAAGGAAGAAATTTGTTGAGACTAAAATAAATGACAACTGCATCTTCGAACCTTCCAGTAGTTCTTCAATCTAAAAGCACAGAAAAATAATTCAACAATAAATTGAAACCATAAAATGTAATAATTTATTACAAAAATTTAAGCAAAGAGGAAACTATTGAAGAAACAGATTTCAAAATCAGATAGCCAAAATTCAAGATGGGCCAAAAAAATCATTTGACGTACCTAGTTAATCAAAATGTGATGAGGACCACAAACCATCAAAAAGAAATAAATATTGGAATAAATAAAGAAAATACCAATAAAATGGCAGCAATACATAGAATATGGGAAAATGACTAAACAAGTGTGCAACAAAGCAAGCAGCAATTGTAGGAAAAAATGAATTGGTTGCGGATAATAAGGAATACGATAAGATATGGCTCACAATGGGATAAAATAGGTTTCACAAAATATTATATTTTACAATGCGTGTGATAAGAGTTCAAACGCAAACACCCAATCAAATGCAAAAAAAAATATCACTATGGCAACAAAATTCTTTATGCCAATGCGAAAATGTTATGATTTTGTGCATATGGAAAAGTAAAGAAGTAATTATTCCACTATATGTTTCCCTATATAGAAAATATTATTGTAAATATTTTTATATAAACACCACTATATCATCATTTTATAAATATTTTACTATGGCTTAACTATTTGACCCTTCAAAGGTACAAGTACTAGTAATATCTTCAAAAACTTGTCTATGTAATAATTTCATAAACTACATAAAGAAAGAAGTGGCCTTACTTGACAAATATTCATATGTAAAGTAAAATATTATGTTTCACAATAGGTTTTCTTGGACAAACGAAATATTATGTTTAACTAGGCACAACTTTCGAACAAACCTATTATGCCATTACAACAAAATACTTAAATAAGTAGTAAGTAAACTATACACTTAGGATGAAGCGGAGACTGTGGCTTGCCCTAAGAGGCCTTTTACTTTTATTTCAATCTTTTGCTTCTTCATCGTAAAGATCCTTTCAACTAACTTTCCATCTTTAATAAAAATGAAAGTTGGGATAGCTTTCACATCCCATTTTGCACTCACTTGCTACAAAGCAAAATATTTCAATAACATTCGTTAAATAGGCTCGCCTCGATTGGGATCACAAAATTGAAAACAGAAACACAAAAAGTAAATACCTTCACGAACATAACTTTCTTGTAAGCATTCGCTAGTTCACCGAAGATTTGATTAATGCTCTTATTATAATGACACCAGCTTGTAGTGAAAATAGCAACCGCCTATATAGAGCAACAATTTCTAGATATTATGAAGTTAAACAATTTGCATCTATACTTTACAAATCAAAAACTTATAATGAAATATAAAATATAATTTATTTTAATTGGTGTAGAACAGTTCATTTAATCAACTAGTTAAGATTAAAAACTCAAAAACGGATACAATAGTACTTAGTCTACCGGCAAGTACAAATAATACAAAGGGATTATTCAAATTTCAAGAAAACAAGAAAAGAAATGGAGGAGAAAATCAAGGAAAAAATATAGGAGAAGATCAAGGAGGAAATGTAGGGAAATATTTAATGGAAAAAAATATTAAATAAGCTAAAAATAAAGACATGAAGAAGGCAAACAACAAAATATTATAAAGGAAAAAAATGCTATAACTAGAGAGATTAGAAAAAGTAATAAGAAGAGGGCATATACCTGGGACAAGAAAAGGAATAAAGAATCAATACTATTAAGGTATGAAAGGTCATTCCTTTTTAAATAAGTACCCATATATTACATGAACATGAATTAATATTGTTATATATAAATATAAAATTAGTATTATTATAAAAGGAATTCATTTCACATAGTAATTATTAAAGTGTATAGATGTAAATCAATAATTGATAGATATGTATTATAATTATAATTTTATATATAATTGTTAAATAGTTATAATAAGGAAAAATAATTAATAAGTAATCATAATAAATAAAATGTATTAAGTGATATATATATATATATATATATATATATATATATATATATATACACATACACATACACATACACATACACATACACATACACATACACATACATATATATATATATATATATATATATATATATATATATATATATATGGGTTAGTCATTCAAAAACTTACATTCAATATAAAAGAACATAATTTCATTTAAATTCATAAATAGTATTGCATTTCAAATTTATAAATGATAACTCATTAATGATATTATTGACAAAGTAATTTTCTTATCAAAAGTAACTATTGACAAAGTAATGGAAAAGAACTCTCAAGGGGGATTAAGACCTCCACTAAGCCAATGTACACTGATGACACACATATGCATATGTACTAAGCTTTGGATAGAGAAAACCTCTTCCAAGAAGAGGAATGGACCTATGGTCAGCCTATAAGCCCTGAGTGATGCGCTCCAGTGGATGATGGAAAGATTGGACCAAGGACTATAAAAGATACTTATAAGGTCATGAGCCCGACCTGGCAGACTTTGCTCAGGAAGTCCCTAAGGATGCGCTCCAGAGGACGACGACAAGATCTAATCAAAGGACACAAGGGTCCTTATTAAGGTTATGAGCCCAACCTGGTAGACTTCCTTTTGGAGGGGTTAGTAGTTGGGGTAGATAGTTAATTAATTAGTTTTTTTATTCATATTTATGTGTCCATACTATTGTTGCTAACATCTTTCTTGCAGGTTAATTCTTAAAGAAATATTTCAGAAATACTAGGGACATTACAACCAGACTATGGTGTACATTACTGAATATCTTCCTAAGTTTGTAGAAAATATCCATTTAGATCACATTTAGGATCCCAACCCCATTAACAAATTCGAAGGGGATTACTTGATGGGGAAAGGTAGATTGAGGACACTGAGAGGTAATAAAATATAAGACATGTAATTCTAGTTATTTAATTCTTAATATTTGAAATAAATCGGTTGTAAGTCGTTTATTTGTTTTTGTATAGTTGATTGAGAGTGGGTTGTGCTACATTTGTATATTGCAAATAATTTTTATTGGATGACGGTATGGATTAAACGATGCCAACATTTTGTTCGCAGATTAACATGGGAAGGTGTGTCTTCATTTGTTAAAGAAGCTCATCGTAATGGAAATTCCAATGTTACATAAAAGGAAATAGATTTAGCATATGGTTTAGTATATTTCCAGGTGCGTATAAATTTATTAATCACGTGTATGTTTATCAACTCATGTTGCAATAATTTTAACACATTTGACATATTATTGCAGGTCAAACACCACAAAGCTATGTTTTGCAATGGTATCATTTTCGCATCAAAAAGTTGGATGACACAAAAGAAATCTGTGATTCTAGGATAATTGTAGTCTTTCAAGTGACTAATATTTCATCTAGAAATGACTTACATCCTCGAGAGTCTCAAAATCGATACTATGACATTTTTGAAGATATACTTGAGTGTCACTTTAGATCTTTTAAATTAGTTCTTTTTGTCGTCAAATGGTACAGGCTATGAATTAATCAAAATGATCCTCATAGAACTGTTATTGAACATGGTAATGGATTTACAATGGTTAATACAAGGTCATTTGAGCCAGTTGGGGATGAGCCCTATGTTCTTCCAAGCCTTTGTGTGCAGGTATTTTGCATAGAGGTTCCACATAAACCTAGTTGGTCATTTGTTATTAGATGAATCTCTGGTTAAACTCAAGAACTAATTCCTCTCCTGTGATACAAATATTCATGAACTCATTAATGACCAAACCTTCACACCAATTTTTACTAAATTTCTCATTGAAAGCAACCTTGAGCTCGCCCCAAGTATTGATTGAAATTAGTAATAGACTTGAGAAGCACTCTTTGGCCGCATCTTCTAAGGATTTCACAAATAACTTGATTACATCTTCACACCCAATTTCAAAATCATCTATTAGATCACTGAATCTTTGAAGGTGCTTGTCTTTTGATTCACACTTTGAACCACTGAATTTTGGGATCTCTTTGCTGATTCCAGTAAGTATGGCATTTGAGTAGCCACAAATACCTTCATATATTATGGCCAGTATCTCTCCATCGTAATTATTTTTCTCAAATTACATAATAGAGGATGAGGTCTATTACAAGGTATGGTCACACCTAGACAAATACAAGAGTGCTCAAACTGAAACATCCTTACATTTGAACATTCCTAAAATTTCCTTTTACAACAACAAATCTTAAATTATAATAAATCACTACTTATAGTATCATACATTAAAACCCTTTTCAATGAGCATAAATGTGAATGACATACATACTATAATGCCCCTTCATCCTTCATTTTATGACACCATTTGTTTCCATTTTGATGGGATGGTTACCCATTTTGTTATTCTCTTATGATTAACTCTTGTACCAATTTTGGTTTTGGTGTGAATTTTGTGCTTTTGGAAAATAATTTGATTGACATAATTCATGATGACAATACTCCCAAATAAATATTTAACATAAATCTTTGAATAAATTTTGATGGAAATGGGAAAAACATTCTTCATAATAATTTAATATTCCATGTCTGATGTATTTAATGTTGTTTCAATTTATTTATCTACTAAAGCTTTCGATTCCTTGGATTATAATACATGCTGAAACTTGCACTAAAATTATAGTGATCTTAAATAACTAAAAGCAAAGGAGTAATTGTCATTGATCTAATAAAGTATGTATACATATATTAATTATAACTTTTCAAGATAAGCTAGCGAAGCTACAAAACCGTTTTGCTTTCTCTCAATACATCTCTTAATTCCATCTTCTTGAAGGCGGAGGTAATTATTAGCTGCCTTGTTTATCTCATAACTGAGACTCGGGTAATCTGGGGGGTGAGTATCTGTAGAGACATTGAAGGTTATATGACATTTGAGGTTTGGAATAGGGGGAAATAGTTGTTTGTTTTCTTGCGGGGAGCTCGCTCTGGCTCTGGCTCTGGCTCTGTTTCATAAACTTGGCTGGATAAGGCATATGCAAAGTCTAAGTCTAAGTCTGGTCTGTTGTTAGGGCCTTTTATTCAAGTGCTGCTTGCAATTGCATGATTCTTATAAATGGATTAAACCTAATTTCCATCTGCATCTGCTGTGCCTGTCTATATGGTTGGCAATGGCATTGTTTAACTTAGACATGACCTACTCTACTACGCCTACGCCTACGCGTCTTTCCTGTACGTGCTTCCACAATTTGCATGCTCTACTCTCTTAACACTTGAATCCTGGACAAGAACCTTGCTGATCAGGAAAACCGCAAACTCCAATGCAGAGTTGCAATTTTTGTTGAAGCGCCACTAGGTTTTCTCATATATATTACACAGGTAAATAACATTGCAATAAATCCATTTTGTTTCATAATAAGAGATCTCAATAATCTTGAATTGCTTTGTTTCTCAGGAACTTCCAAGTCGTCCGCTTACAACATACACGGTTTTATGCTTTTTCGGAGACCATTTCCTAAGAGCTTTACCTGCGTATTTACTGATTTAATTCACATTCTTTTTCTTTGTGTGCATTTCAAATCGATTATTTAATGTTCTAATTGTGTTTATTTCTGATTTAATTCACATTCATCTTAAATCTTTTTCTTTGTGTTCATTTCAACTCGATTATTTAATGTTCTAATTTTTATTTTAATAAATATCATTTAATTTATGAACTCATTACTGTAAGTTTTAATCGAGCAGATAAATTTAATAAACATATTTAAGACAGCAATAAATAGAAGACAAAACACATAACACAGCAAATTATAGTGGTTCGGCAAATCTGCCTACATCCACTCTCAAAGCAGGAAATTCTCTTATTAATGTTTAACCAATACAATCTGTCCATGATATGTACACATATATTTATACAAATGTATTCAGCCATAAGTGAAGAGTCTGGAAGATGAATGGTCAAGTGACCATTGGGCTTCATATACCCAACAATCTCCCACTTGAAGTCCAATCGGTACAACCATGAACAGTCTTTGCATTTCCACTTTTATTGTTACGTTGTAACTAGGCCATGAGAAAACTTCAACTTCGCCATACATTGCTTACGAACAGTGCAAGTTAATCTTCTCCAAATTTTGTCAGATTGAATACAATCTAACATCATAATATCTTCCATTATAACTTTTACAGGTGCAAAATTACCCATAAATCCAAAATCAAGAACTCCAATTTTTGCAGATTCAGAGTGAACAACTCCATCCACAAAGGAATCTATGAACAGATACACAATACAATAGCTTTCTCGTCTGCTCTCCTTCTCTCCAACTCTGAACAGATCATCTACAATCATGTCATCTTCCTCTTGAAGTGTGATTTTTGTTGCCTTGCTTATCTTGATAGCGACACAAATTTGTCCCCATTGATCCACCATTTGACCATCAACCTTTTCAGTTGCCACAAGCACACAAACACGTTCAAGCACAAAATTTGGATGAGTCCATTTGGAGCCTAATACGCTTGAGAATTTTGTTACATTTTCTGATTCACTATTATCAGGTCTGTGAATCTGTTCTAAGGCTAGAAGACTTGCTTGAAAGGATCGCCAGTCTAAGTTACTAGGTTCGCACCTTCCACCAACATTTGATGATTTAGATGGGTCAATTTCACTTTTGTCCTCTGGGCTAGCTTCTTCAGAAACAAGTTGATCACCCATTGTGTCATCCAACACACTCTCTTCTTCACAGGAAGAGGACTCTTCTTCCTCATTTTCACCGGCTGCAGTAATCCTTCCACCGTTCTCATCATCCTTAACAACATTAGCAATAACATTTCTGTTGTTGTCAATTATTACCTTTCCAAATCTTTTGGTTGTCTCAACCTCCATTTCTTCCTTGTTATTTTCTATAGAAGCCTTATTCCTTCTGCAATAAGGAACATAACAAATCTCCGTATCGCTTTTATGATCCAAATCATTTGCACTGTACAGGTTCCTATGGCCACCATAAACTAACTTCGCATTAGGGAAAGCAACGCGATTCTCTAGAACCAATGTGTTCTTTGTCTTTTCTAAAACTTCCCTAGACATAGTGGTCACCATGTCTTGAACCTCGGCAATGGAAGCATGTGCTATAAAGGCACGATATAGCTCCTCATGGAAATTGCAATTTCCTATATGCTGCGTGACAGACTCATAGTTTATAGAGACACTCTCAAAAACACCTCCAGAAATGAATCTCAACGGAAGGACATTACCCACAGTCAAATTAACCTTTTGATTGCGGTAAATAAACTGGCAAGTGTACATACCCTTTGCAGTGATGAAAAGCTCTTGCTTGCAATTTTGTCACTCCCTTGGTATCAAACCACGACCATCCCCAGGTGATCGGTAATCTCGTCGATCACCCATTGTGTCATCCAACACGCTCTCTTCTTCATAGGAAGAGGACTCTTCTTCCTTGTTTTCACCAGCTACAGTAATCCTTCCACCGTTCTCATCATCCTTAACAGCATTAGCAATAACATTTCTGTTGTTGTCAATTATTACCTTTCCAAATCTTTTGGTTGTCTCAACCTCCATTTCTTCCTTGTTATTTTCTATAGAAGCCTTATTCCTTCTGCAATAAGGAACATAACAAATCTCCATATCGCTTTTATGATCCAAATCATTTGCCACAATTTCTTCCATGTTAGGAGAGGGCTTCCGCAGTTCCTCCATCCCATGGACAAAGTTACAATTATTCTGATAAGGGCAAGTGCCTGCCCTAAACTTGTAGCATAACTTTGTCTTGAAGAACAACCTTTTGTTGCCGTTCTTCTTGTTGCCTCCTTGCTCCTTCACAACCTGTTTTGACTTTTCACCTTCCAAAGACTCTTTGGTGGAAAATGTTTTGTATTCTCTCTGATTTAATTCATCAGTTACATCTATGTCCATTTGAGTGGCAAAATAGTCAACAGAATTTTCATCTATTTCCATGGGCATGATTTCACATTTAGCAGCGACAATAATTCTTTTATTATGACACATTATTTCTTCTTTTAATTTCTTATATGTACAATTGAAATTAATATTTACTTCCCAATTTCTCACCTTACGCTCCAGCTGTTGGTGAGGTGAATTCTTAGAAATTCTATGCCAAAGCTTTGTGTCATTGTTGCGAATATCTCCCACTTGATTTTGACTCTCTACTACGTGTAAAGTGTCCAATTTGCTTCCTTTTGCAATCACTAAGCACCCTTTTGTCACCTTCCATTTACTGGATTCCAACTTGACTTTACATCCTTGAAAGAACAATTGCCCAATTGAAATGGAATTATTTTTAAGTTGAGGGACATACTTAACATCCCGTAACAGCCAACTACTTCCATTCATTAGTTTCAACAAAACATCTCCTTTTCCAACAATATTAAGAAAATTATCGTCTGCAAAAAATATCTTACCAAAATTGTCGTTATGAAAGGTTTTGAAAAACTCCCTGTGTGGGGTAGTATGGAATGATGCTCCCGTATCGAGCACCCAACCATTTGCTGCAATCTCTGTTGTAGTCAGAGTAAGAGCATCGCCGTACTCCATATCTGCTCCTTAGTTTCAACCAAGCTCTGATACCAATTGTAAGTTTTAATCGAGCAGATAAATTTAATAAACATATTTAAGACAGCAATAAACAGAAGACAAAACACACAACACAGCAAATTATAGTGGTTTGGCAAATTTGCCTACATCCACTCTCAAAACAGGGACTTCTCTTATTAATGTTTATCCAATACAATCTGTCCATGATATGTACACATATATTTATACAAATGTATTCAGCCATAAGTGAAGAGTCTAAAAGATGAATGGTCAAGTGACCGTTGAGCTTCATATACCCAACAATTACGGAACAGCATTTCACCACCAGAGACTCCATGAGATTTGAAAGCATTTACACATTTATACAAACAAAATTGTGTTTATTTGAACTGATTTGTGCAATTTGCCTGTCATTCTGAATAAATTTGATAACTTTGCAGGAACTTGTGTTTGTGAAGGTAAATCTTAAAAAAAAAAAAGCATTTCCGCTCACTTTATTTTCTGAAAAAATAAAATTTAGATCTGAAACTGTACTAATGCATAAAATTGAATACAGACGATCGATTTTAATCTTAGAACAGGCAATATAATCTTCATGCGCCTCAAGGATTTGCTTACTCAGTTCAGGTAAAATCGCTCACTTTATTTTCTGAAAAAATAAAATTTAGATCTGAAACTGTACTAATGCATAAAATTGAATACAGACGATCGATTTTAATCTTAGAACAGGCAATATAATCTTCATGCGCCTCAAGGATTTGCTTACTCAGTTCAGGTAAAATTCTGTATTTAGTCTAGGGTATCATGTACGAGTCTGAAGATCTTTCTTCTACTTTTTTGTCAACCGACATTGTTGCTGCTGCTGCGATTCTGGTAATTAGCCCTGATTTTGTTTAGGGTCAGGCAGTGGCAAACATTTTGACGGTTTTCAGGGGCCTATCAGAGCTACCTATGCTTCCATTGCGTAATAACTGCAATTTACCCCTTATTCTTTACAATTCACTTATTTTTTATCCTTCTCATTTTTTAAGCGAATTTTGATGAGTGTTGAGCAAACTGCGAAATAATAATTGGGAAGTACATATCTATCATGTCCATATACATATTATTTGGTGACAAGTAAAAGTTCTAAATATCTCTGGTTTTGTTCTGTTCAATTTCATAAAACATCATCAATCTAGAGAGTTAATATTAACATGAGAGTAAATTTGCCTCGCATAGTTCCCTGTATAGACATTATTCAAATTACGTGTGAAATATTAGATACATCCTAAAATTCAGAATTTGAAGTGTGTTGAAGCAAGCAAATCTGTGCATGTAAAAACTATATGGAAGCTTCACCTAAGAAATGAATGCTATCAAAAGGCTTGATTATCTGAAAAATACAATTAAATGGCTATTATTAGTATTATAAATATTATAGTTATAGAATATAAAATTATTTTAGTTTATATCATTTGAAAGTTTAATTTTGTTGATTTTCTATAAAAATGATTATTTTCTATTGAAGGTGTAGTTGAATAAATGAAGTTGATCATATAAAAGAAACTTGTAACAATAATCTTAATATATAATAATTCTAAATGATTTTCAAAATTTTAGGTATTACAAGGTTTATTGTTTGGGTTTTTCTTATGTGGAGATGATTGCAATGATTGAGATTTTCCTAGCCATTGTGTAAATGATTGGAGAATTCTCCTATAAGAAAGAAAAACATAAGCTATTTATTAAGTTTAAATGTTTTCCCTCTATAACATAATAAGAACATAAGTTCTGTAGTTTATAAGTTAATAAATATTAAATAAAATTGAACATAAACAAATAAAATTAAGTTTAAATGTTTTCCCTTTGTAACATAATAAGAATTGTAGAATATAAAATTATTTTATGTTATTTTATTTTATATCATTTTAAAGTTTAATTTTATTGATTTTCTATAAAAAATTGATTATAAAATAGAAAAATGAAAGATCAGAATTCTAGTCTAGTGTGGATATCCATCAAAGCATAGAAAAGAGAGTTTTTCATAAACTATAGTTGGAAATGTTCTTTTGGATATATTTGAAAAACATGAACCACATATGAGTTGTTTTAATATATAAAATATAATATAATTCAAAGTTATATAAGCTTAGTTATAATATAGAATATATAATAAATAAAATTTAATTGAAAATATATAATTAACTATAGGATATCTAGTTAATTAGAGATGCACAAAAAAGTCACAATTAGATATTAGCAAATTCTAGCAATGGATGTCTACCTTTGGAAGTCAATTCCACATTTTATCAAACTTGAAACCATGATAAACTAAATCTATGATTCCTAAATAAGTACATTTTGATTGTCATACAAGAAAGAATAAATAAAGAACACATATAGAAAATGTATAAATCCTATTGATTCACAAGAATAGCTTGCTTATAGGAATAGACTAGTGACTTAGATAAAGGGGTAGATTTTTCTTTCAATAGTAAAGATTTAATCCCTTATAAGAACAACATGCCCACAACATGGCCCTCTTTGCCTGATCTTCACTCTTGGATTTCCAATCATTGGGAACCTCTAATCTCTGGTACTATCCATATCTTCCCTATGGCTAAAGGATTTTTTGTGGCAAAATTTGATGATGCTGAGGATAGAAATATTATTTTGTGTGAAAATTTCTTTAGCCGGGAGAATTGTTTTATGCTATTACTGAAACCATGGCATTCTGATTTTTCTCCATCTTCCAAATCATTTGATTTGCAACCTATCTGGGTTAAGCTTCCTAATCTTCCCCTCCATCTTTGGATTGACTCCATTTTGGAGACTGTGGGGGAAGCTTTAGGGGATATGTTAATGATGGATGAGAAATCCTCTGATTTATTTCATTCTACTTACGCTCATATCTTGGTGGATATTGATACCTCAAAAGGTGTGCCTTCAGAGATTAAACTTGAATACCCTATGGGTAGAAGTTGGATTCAGCAATTGGACTATGAAGGCATCCCCTTCAGATGTAGAAGATGCTTTAAGACTAGTCATATTGTCTCTCAATGTGATCTTCAGAGACATGATAAGACTGCCTCGTGGTGGAAGGGGGCCTCTTCTCAGCACTATATTGTGGAGAAGGTTCAGAGCTTTGCGAATGTGGTAGAGCAGGTTTCTGGCCCTATCTTGTGTCCTACAACTGTTTATGTTCCTTCTTCTTCTTTGGTTGCTGGTAGTACTTCTGTTGGATCTGTTGGTTTTTCTGCTAGCATTTCTTCTGGTGGTTCTGCTCTTGCTGGAAGTATTTCTTCTGTTGCTGGTGCTCTTGTTACTCCTGGTTCTGCTAGGTGTTCTGGTCCTACTGCTAGTAGAACTGGGGTTGGATTGTCTGCTGAGGTTGTTGGGTCCGCTGGCCTCTTTCCAGCCAGTTTTGTCTCAAAAATTCTTTCTAGTGCTAGGAAGTCTGGTACTGGCTGTGTGGCTACTGTAGGTGTTATACACTAAGTTTGCACCCTTGTTTTAAGATCTCGTAGTCTTGATAACCTAGTATAACATGGGAATCATCTCCAGGTGTGGGACCTATGCTAACTGACATGAGACCTCCAGATTCTAGGCTGGTTCCTCTTGGATAATCACCCAAATTTGCTTCTTGACATGGAAGTAAAATTCTTGAAGGGAAAAGGGATAGAAGGAATACTAAAAGGGAAAATGATTGAAAAGCAAACTATCCTACTAGGTGATACACCAAAATGATGGTTTGAATCACAGTATAAAGGATGAAATCAATGCATGAACTTAGGTCTTGGAGATCACAACTCTTTGAATAGGCTTGCATCAATATTTCATAGAAGGGTCCACAATAGAAAGAGGCTATTCAGGGAAAGAGAGAATTTCACAAACAATAGCATTCCTAAGAATTTAGACATAATCTATAACCTGCAAACAAACATTCACCTCTGCAATTGGGTATAGGAATGAGATAGATTGTCAGGGGGTTGAAGTATACTCACAAGAGCATTCAAATCAAATCATCCACAGGAATACACATGAATTGTAGAAAGAGAGAGGGATCAGGAACCCTAAGATATCACTAAAAACATACATATACTTCAATTGAATAAGAGAGAATTTAGACAAGGAAGCATAGGGACATAAAGGATGTCACAAAATACCTTTGCAATATCTAAATTATCAATGGGAGATTATAGAATGTAGAAAAACCAGAGGGCAGAGAAAATGCCATAGATAGCTCTCTAAGAAAGAGATTTTCTTCTTTACAAAATGTGAACTCTTTTTCAACTCTAAAAGCTCCAAAAATTAATATATACATCTCCTATTGCATGCAGGCAGGAGTAAAAACCTAACTAGAGTTACATAGATTTGTATTAGAATAATAGCCAACCCTAACTCAATCAAATCTGATCATAAATGCATCTTTGAAATATCTCAACCGATCAGACTACTGTTTACATGCCCATCTCTGTACTGGATTTGCCTGCAGACAAGCAACCTTGATTCATCAACCTCTGGCACAAACTTGATGTCGTGGTACCCCAAGAAGCAAGAAATGACCCACGATAGCTGCTCAGACTTTCTTCATCATCTTCCCAAATGCAATCATCCTGAGACATTAATTTTCTAGCTACCTTGTTTTAAAAATGGCTTTCTACGAGAAACAATGGCAAACACCCTGTAGACAGAATTGAAATTGAATAACAATGGCTAGCAAGTCAATTTTAAAACATGACCGTTGATATCCAACATTTTCTGACAAATGAACGACCCAGATTACCCTTGAAACAATCACAACCTCTTTTGAAAAGTCAAAGTCCACATCGGCATATCGCAACCAATGGGAAATGAACATGTCGGCATATTTGTCAATTTGGACCCACCTTGACCTTCACTTCCTTTAGTCACTCGGCGAATGCACGATTGAAAGCACTTTTCCAAGTCGCGAAACACTTCTCATAACCCTGGTTTGGTCAAGTGACTATGTGAACACTGCAGTCGTGGAATTTCTAAATCTTTTAGCTAACCCTGGTTACATCTTGCGAATAAGAGAAAAGCCTTTAGTCGCCAAGTCACCAAATCATTTGGAGCATCGCTATCTTATTACACGAATATGTGACCAAAGGGAACTTATCGGAGCTGCCAAATACTTTGTTAACCCTGGGCCCATTGCCACATGTCATTCTTTCATTCGCTCCATTCCCTTTATCAGCAAACACCTCGGCAAGCTTCTGACAATGGACCCACTCGAAACCTTGATTCGCATTGGACGGTGGGCGCATGATCTTATAGCCTCAAAAGGTTCCTTCCGATCATGCACCAGTCATTGATCTCTTTAAATTGCCACCTTGCCTAAAACACTCAGACCCACTGAAGTCTTCGTCATCACCCAACAGCCAATCACATGCAAGCACATCAGCAATACGTGGCACTAGACTCATTGACAAGTCTCGGCAATAAAGCAGAATCGACGGTTGGCATATAATCTCATGTGTCAAAAAAACTCCATGAGATCATGCACCAGTCGTTGGATTAAAATTTATACAGCTCTCTGGGCCCGCTCTGACAAATCTTCCACATCACAATCCTTCGACCAATCAGGAGCTTACATGTCGGACAACGTGGCAGTGAACCAACTTAGCAATTGAAGCGTTGCCTAAAAGGAAGATCGACGGTTGGCGCAAGATCTCATGTGTCAGAAAGTCACCTTGAGAAGATACGCCAACTGTTGATCTTATGAACTGGGACCCTGTATAGCCGAGACTGCCAAAACATCTGGTGATTACATGACTGAAGAGAAAAAATTGCCAAGTCGTGGAATGAAAACAAAATATTCCATCTGACTGGGAGATCTCGTGAACAAAGGGCTTTTGCATAGTTGGGGAATGAAAAGAATATTCTGCTAGGGACTTAGAGATTTCACGACTAAAGTAAGAGCCCTAAAGCGCACATGGAGAAATAAGAGAATTAAGTGGCCAAAAAGTAACTGCGAATTAGAACAGGTCTAGGGTTTTGAGGGTTTTTTGGGGCCAACGGCTACATTTTCAAATTTAAACTTGCAGACCAGAGATTTTTGGATAGTTGTAGAGACTAGAAAACAAGGCAGAAAACCATGAAATTTTCAAAGGTGACTAACAAGATCAAAATGCAGACTCTGGGATAGAACCTAGCCAAATCTACATGAAGCAGGGAAAATTGGGTAACATTTTGGTGATTTCTGCTGGATGTCAGCCTGCCAGACATGAAAACCAGTGACCTTGAAGCAATCCATTGGGCATGGGGTCAATCTTGAGCACAAAACTTTGACAGAGGGATAGAACTAGAACCAGAAGGACAAACTTGTGCACGGGCACTTTTTGGAAAGCAGGAAAACTAACCTAGAAAATAGGGAAAGAAAATTAAAAAAAAACATATTTACTAGAATTTACAGAGAGGGATTAACCTCAAAGCAGGGCTTCAAGTGAAATCCATTGATTGAAAGGGGTAAGGCATCTCCTTCAAGGGTTAATAGCTGAAAAGCATTAGGCCCCTTACATTTTGTAATAACAAATGGTCCACCCCAGAATGAATCAAATTTTGTATGTCTGTCAGGCTTTGATCTGCATTCATCCCACTTGAGAACTACATCTCCAATTTTGAAATTTTTGATCCTGGCTCTTTTATCAAAGCTTTTCTTTGTCTGAATCTGATGAAACTCCATATCTTTCATGGATTTATTTCTGTGTTCTTCTAACTCTATGAGGTAAGCATACCTGATTTGTAAGGGATCTCCTTCTTCAAACAAGACATATTGAGTGGCCAAGTCCAAAGCTGGTAATTCAGTTGAAATGGACAACTTAGCCTCTCTACCATATACTAACACATAAGGAGAATTCCCAATAATCTTCTTTGGGGTAATTTTGTCTAACCACAAGGCAGACTTCAATTTAGTATGCCAATCTCTCTGATTATCCTGCAAGGTCTTCTTGATTATCCTAATCAAATTCTTGTTTGTTGATTCTGCTAAGCCATTGCCCTGAGGGTAATAATTTGAGCTTGTATTCAGATAAATGCCATTTTTTATTGCCCATTTTGAGACTTTGAGGCCTATGAATGCCAATGCATTATCTGATATTATGGAGTCTAAAGTGCCAAATCTGTGAATTATATCATCATAAAAACTTAATACAACACTCTCATTTGATTCTTTTAAAGCAACTTCCTCTGTCCATCTAGTGAAATAATCTATTGTAGTGATTATTCACGTGTGGCCTGCACTAGATGGAGGATTGATCATACCAATAAAATCTATGCCCCACCTCATGAATGGTTGCTCTGTTCTAATTGGTTGAAGGGGCATAGCTGCAAGCTTTTCTTTTCCTGCAAACATAGCACATTTGATGCATTTTCTCACATAATCATGACTATCCTTAAAGATAGATGGCCAATAGTATCCAGCCCTCATGATTTTAAAAGCAATAGTCCTAGGAGAAAAGTGACCTCCAGAAGGTCCATCATGAAATTCAAATAGGACATCAGCTATCTTTTCTGAATCAATACATCTTAAAAGGACACCATTGTGATCCTTTCTAAAAAGAACTTCGTCTATCAACACAAAAGGAACAGATTGTAACCTATAGTATCTTCTTTTTGCTGAATCTAGGCCTGCAAGACACTGTCTTGTCTTTAATTAATGAATCATGTTAGGCAACCAACCTGATGCCTGGGCATGTTCTTCTATAGAATGCACAACCAAAGATGCATCCATTTGCTCTGATTTCTTTGAACTTTCATCCTCTACCAAATGCTCACAAAGACCCCTTCATCTAACCAGCTTGGTGGTTTGGATATCAATGTCATATTCCATCACCTTGGTAATCCAACCAGCTCTTTTCTCATTTAGGTCCTTGGAAAGAAAAAATTCTTTGACACTTGGATGAGTAACCTTCAAGTGTACCTTGTTATGGGTCAATAGATGTCTGAACTTTTTAAGGCTCTTCACCACAACAAGTACATGTTTTTCCACAAAAGAGTATCTCTATTCATATTCTTCTAAACCTTTGCTGAAGAAAGCAATAGGCTACTCCAATCCTTCAGAATTTTCTTGAGTCAACATTGCAGATATAGCATCATGTCCTCCATAAGCATAAAGGATAAAATCCTTACTGAAATTTGGGTTTAACAGGGTAGTAGCTTCAATCAAGGCTTCTTTGATAGCTTGGAAATTAGCTTTTCCTTCTTTAGTCTAGCTGAAAGTTGAACTCTTCTTTAACATGGCTGTCAAAGGCTTCAATAAATCTGCAATATTAGGCAAGAAATGCCTGACAAAGTTAATCTTTCCTATAAAAGATTGGAGACTTTTCTTATGATGTGACAATGGTAGCTCTAAGATAGCTGCAGTTCTCTTAGGATCTACTGTAATTCCTTTCTTGGATATTGTATATCCCATCAATTTTCCTTCATGTACTGCAAACACACATTTCTTGGGATTAAGAGATATCCCAAACTCTCTACATCTTTCAAAGATCTTCCTCAAATGTTTGATATGGTCTGCTGCATGTTTAGAATAGACAGTTATGTCATCTAAGTAGACCAATACAAACTTGTACATGAGGCTTTTAAAGGCCATATCCATTGCCTTTTGAAAAGTAGCACCTGCATTTGACAAACCAAAGGGCATCTTTTGATAAGCCATGGTTCCCCACTTGGTTGTAAATGTAGTCTTATATTGATCCTCTTCATAGACTAGGATCTGATTGTATCCTGAATAGCCATCCAATAATGAAAATCTCTTGGACCCAGAGACACATTGTAAGATTTGTTCCATAGAGGGTAATGGATGGCGGTCTTTTAGAGAGGCCCTGTTAAGATCCCTGAAATCAACACATAACCTCAACTCCCCATTCTTCTTCCTGACAGGAATAAGGTTGGAAACCCAACTAGTATGCTTGATAGGGTAGATGATACCACTTTCTATCAATTTGAGCACTTCTTTATGCATAAGTGGCTCAAGCTTGGGATTAACAGGCCTCTGCTTTTGCCTTACTGGTTTGGCATTAGGCTCTAGTTCAATGGTGTGTTGAGCAAGGGCCGCATCAAAACCTTTGAGGTCTTCATATTGCCATGCAAAAACATCACTGAATTCTCTGAATAATTGGGTGTAAGCCTATTTTTCTGAATCAGTGTTTACCTTTCCAAATTATAAATTTTTACTTGGTTCCAACTCTAATTCAACACAATGTTCTTGTTGAACTACCAGGCCAACTTTGTTTTTCTTAACCTAATCATCCTTGTTGAAGACAGTCTCTAAGGTGACAAGACCTCTAGGCATCTCATTAGACTTAAGTTGTATCACTTGGTCACCATAATTTTGTGATAGCCTATCTTGGTTATGTTTTGAGAAGACATCTTCAAACAAGAACTGTAGAATTTGCTCATCATTGTCAAACACTTGCCAATTAGTATCATTGTCAGGGATAGAAGGTCTGACAATCACTTTAATATGTTGTTGGTCTATTTCTTTTGAAATGCTATTGGGGATGTCATATTGAGACCCAACAACAACCAATCTGTCTGTATTTTGATTTAGTTTTTTAGGGATAGCAACAATATTGAAAGCACAAAAGTCTTCAATTGCATCCCAAACTCTATGTCTATATGCTCTCAAAGTATCATTTTTGGTTGCACTTATCCCTCTCACTTGGCTGACTACTAACTCACTGTAACCATAAACTTTCAGAGCCTTAAGCTCTCTTTTTCTAGCACACTCCAGTCCATTCACAAGGCTTTCATATTATGTAGTGTTGCTAGTGCAGGAGAAACTAAATTTGAAGGTTGTATAGTACCTTTCTCCTTTTGGGGACACTATCATAGCACCACCACCAGAACCATGTCTACTCCTAGCCCCATCAAAAAACAATTCCCAAACCAGATTGTTCTGATCCTCTGAATTAGCACTATCCTTGAAAAGGTTTGGCTCTATGGATCCACTTTCTTGTATCAAATAACTTCCCAAACCAGCATCCCAAATAACATTCTCTTGGGCTTCAAAAACCTTTTCTAATTCTAGTTCATCTAAGAAAAATCAGGGATACTTTCTATCTTAGTGTTTGCTTATCTGATAGTTGGGAAATCACTGTCATCAAATATAGGGCAGCTTGCATTGATGGTATTGGACACATATGGTTCTATATGGTGTGCTGCTAATGATTCTGATTTAATGGTGACCTTGGTACCATATCTTGTGTGAAAAAGCATGTGGGACCAGTCAGAAGAAAGATAGCCTCCTATTTTGACTGTAAACTCCCTTGATAGACATATGGCAAATAAAGCAGGGAGATCTATGATATAAATATCAAGGAGGATAGAGAAATTAGAACTAGCATGAAGGATTAGACTGGTATCCTTGGCAACACCTATAGTCTTAACTGAGGATCCATCAAGTTGTGTAACACTTTTTTGGAAGGGTTCATACTTAAGTCCTAATTGGTTAGCCACCTTTTTGGGCATTACAGTGCTAGTAGCTCCACTATCTACCATACAATTATGTACTAAAGATTTTCCAATTATTAAAGACACATAAAAGGGAGGTGGCTTTGAGTTCCTACCTTGAATGGTACTGGCTTTGGAGTTGCAACTTGGAGCCTCCTTTTCTTAATCATTGTTGACCAACACTGGCTTTGCAGCTTCTTTTGTAGGCTGAGGAGTTGTCCTTTCAGTCATAGCTTTCTTCAAAATCTTAGGTTGCCCTGGAATAGCCAAAGAATCCCACATAGACATAGTAATGTTTACCTTCTTCATGTTGTCTACAATGTTGAAAGGTGTCACAATGTGTACTCTTTGTTGTGCTTTTACTATGATGGGCTCCACCTCTTTGAGAGTCTAACCCTCTTTGCTTGTAATGGTAGGAGCCTTCTTGAATATGATAGGAGTAGCTTCCTGTATTGGCTCTGCAAATGTAGTGGCCTTAGTACTAGAGTCTTCTCGCTCCATGTCTTGAGCTCTTCTCTTTGACCTTGTGTTGGAAGCAATGGAAGGTTCACCAATAACTCCATTGAAATCTTGCTGCTCCCAATTGAAAAGAGTAGTCTCACTCTCTTGTGGTTCTTGTTGAGGAACTAATCCACTAGAAGAAGCCTTTGTTTGAGCTTGTGAGGCATTTTGAACCATCAGTGCTTGGTTCATCCATCCATTTGAACATGTAGCTTGATTATGAGGCTGATTACAAGGAAAACACCATTCATTATCCATAGCCATATTATTTTGACTAGGAACTATGTCCCTAACTAGATTTGCAGAATTGAGAGGTGCAGGGTTATATGGTTGGAATGGTCTTTGATTAAAATTTTGCCTTTGTCCTTGATAACCTCCTTGGAATGGTGGCCTATTTTGCTGATAAGGTTGTCCTTGATTCTAATATTGTTGACTAGGACCTTGGCCTTGTGACTGAAAGGGTGGTCTAATTCCTTGCCCTTGTCTCTTTAGGTTTGTAACCTCTTTAGTCAAAGTCTACAACAAATTTGTCATTTCTTGCTGACTAGTTTGTTGACTATTCTTGATCTCTTGCAGCTCTTGAGAGAAACTTGTTTTTAGCTCCTGACCACTAGTACTAGCTTGAGGTGCTAATATGGTAGGAATAGGAGTAAATAGGGGTGCTTGTGCAGGTGCAACAAGCTAAAGGCTAGGAAAGATGGGCATGGGTGGCCTTCTAGCTATCATACCTGCTTGAATTAAACAATTTTCAGCCCTGACAGCTATGTCAAAAGCTTGGGGTAAAGAGATACCACCCATAGATTGGATCATGACAAAGATCTGGCTATTCAAGCTTTGCAAGAAATATAGGAAAGCATGGTCAGTTGATGGCCTCACTGAGACTGGAATTATATTCCATGTCTTGAGAAATCTATTGTTGTAATCTGTCATTTGTTCTTGAGGGTCTCTTTTAATGATTGTCAACTGTTCAACCAAAGACAAGTTGTCTGATTTATCCTCAAAATGCTTACTCAGTGCATCCCCTAACTCATCCCATGAAGTAATGGAACCAACAGTTAAGGTTCTAAACCATTAAAGAGCCTTACCTTTTAGAGAGGCTGCTAATAATTTGGTGGCCACATCCTGTTGAGTTATATTGTGTATGCTGCAAATAGTGGTCACATCTCTTATGTGCTCAAAAGCAGTGGTTTGTCCTTCACCTGTTAAATCGGGTATACTCTTTAGTACCACCAAGGGCACATCATGATGTTGAGCAAAGGCCAATGAACTCCCTTGGTTGAAAGGTGCAAAAGAAAACTGTCTAGCCATTGTAGGAGTTGTGATTTGAAGATTAACAACTATGTGAGTTGTATTTGATGTTGGATTGGAATCTTCTTCTAGGTCTCTAGTTAGAGATCTTCCTCTTCTTCTGAGATAAAATGGCAAAGGCCTCCTTTCTGAAGTATCAGGAGGTGTAGACTGTACTCTCCTTGTAGGAGATGCTCTCTGAGTTGATCTACCTTTGTAGCCTCTTTTTAAGGGAAACTCTACAAATTCAGTAGGCTTTGAGCTTCTAGTCTCAATCTTTCTCATAAACTTTGAACAAATTTAGCCTGGATCTGTGAAATCAGTGGTCACCAGATATACTTGATAGAAAAACTTCTAAAAGTCTATATTATGCAGTTAGTATATCAGAGATAGCATAATCTTTTCAAATGAACTTCTTTTATTGTATCTAGAAATGTTATGCCCAAGGTGAGGTATCAATTAGGATCTAAATCCTTGGATTTATAACAACACCTTAGAACATAAATCTGAACTTGTCCCACCGAGCATGCCAGAACTATTATACACTAAGTTGGCACCCTTGTTTCAAGCTCTCATAGTCTTGATAACCTAGTATAACATGGGAATCATCTCCAGGTGTGGGACCTATGCTAACTGACATGAGACCTCCAGATTCTAGGCTGGTTCCTCTTGGATAATCACCCAAATTTGCTTCTTGACATGAAAGTAAAATTCTTGAAGGGAAAAGGGATAGAAGGAATACTAAAAGGGAAAATGACTGAAAAACAAACTATCCTACTAGGTGATACACCAAAATGATGGTTTGAATCTCAGTATAGAGGATGAAATCAATGAATGAACTTAGGTCTAGGAGATCACAACTCTTTGAATAGGCTTGCATCAATATTTCATAGAAGGGTCCACAATAGAAAGAGGCTATTCAAGGAAAGAGAGAATTTCACAAACAATAGCATTCCTAAGAATTTAGACATAATCTATAACGTGCAAACAAACATTCAGCTTTGCAATTGGGTATAAGAATGAGACAGATTGTCAAGGGGTTGAAGTATACCCACAAGAGCATTCAAATCAGATCATCCACAGGAATACACATGAATTGCAGAAAGAGAGAGGGATCGGGAACCCTAAGATATCACTAAAAACATACATATACTTCAATTGAATAAGAGAGAATTCAGACAAGGAAGCATAGGGACAGAAAGGATGTTACAAAATACCTCAGCAATATCTAAATTATCAATGGGAGATTACAGAATGTAAAAAAACTAGAGGGCAGAGAAAATGCCACAGATAGCTCTCTAAGAAAGAGATTTTCTTCTTTACAAAATGTGAACTCTTTTTCAACTCTAAAAGCTCCAAAAATTAATATATACATCTCCTATTGCACGCAGGCAAGAGTAAACACCTAACTAGAGTTACATAGATTTGTATTAGAATAATAGCCAACCCTAACTCAATCAAATCTGATCATAAATGCATCTCTGAAATATCTCAACCGATCAGACTACTGTTTACATGCCCATCTCTGTACTGGATTTGCCTACAGACAAGCAACCTTGATTCATCAACCTCTGGCACAAACTTAATGTCGTGGTACCCTAAGAAGCAAGAAACGACCCACGACGGCTGCTCAGACTTTCTTCATCATCTTCCCAACTGCAATCATCCCAAGACATTAATTTTCTAGCTACCTTGTTTTAAAAATGGCTTTCTATGAGAAACAATGGCGAACACCCTGTAAACAAATTTGAATTTGAATAACAATGACTAGCAAGTCAATTTTAAAACATGACCGTTGATATCCAACATTTTTCGGTAGATGAACAACCCAGATTACCCTTGAAACAATCACAAACCTCTTTTGAAAAGTCAAAGTCCACATCGACATATCGCAAGCAATGGGAAATGAACATGTTGGCATATTTGTCAGTTTGGACCCACCTTGACCTTCACTTCCTTTAGTCACTCGGTGAATGCGCGACTGAAAGCACTTTTCCAAGTCGTGAAACACTTCTCATAACCCTGGTTTGGTCAAGAGACTATGCGAACACTACAGTTGTGGAATTTCTAAATCTTTTAGCTAACCCTAGTTACATCTTGCGAATAAGAGAAAAGCCTTTAGTCGCCAAGTCACCAAATTATTTTGAGCATCGCTATCTTATTACACGAATAAGTGACCAAAGGGAACTTATCAGAGCCACCAAATACTTTGTTAACCCTGGGCCCATTGCCACATGTCATTCTTTCATTCACTCTATTCACTTTATCAGCAAACACCTCAGCAAGCTTCTGACAATGGACCCACTCGGAACCTTGATTCACATCGGACGGTGGGCACATGATCTTATAGCCTCAAAAGATTCCTTCCGATCATGCGCCAGCCATTGATCTCTTTAAACTGCCACCTTGCCTAAAACACTCGGACCCACTGAAGTCTTCATCATCACCTAGTAGCCAATCACATGCAAGCACATCAGCAATATGCGGCACTGGACCCACTAACAAGTCTCAGCAATAAAGAAGAATTGATGGTCGGCGTATAATCTCATGTGTCAAAAAAACTCCATGAGATCATGCACCAACCGTTGGATTAAAAGTTATACAGCTCTCTGGGCCCACTCTGACAAATCTTCCACATCACAATCCTTCGACCAATCAGGAGCTTACATGTCGGACAACGTGGCAGTGGACCGACTTAGCAATTGAAGTGTTGTCTAAAAGGAAGATCAACGGTCAGCGCAAGATCTCATGTGTTAGAAAGTCACCTTGAGAAGATACGCAAGTTGTTGATCTTATGAACTGGGACCTTGTATAGCCGAGATTGCCAAAACATCTGGCGATTACGTGACTGAAGAGAAAAAATTGCCAAGTCATGGAATGAAAATAGAATATTCCATCCGACTGGGAGATCTCGTGAACAAAGGGCTTTTGCGTAGTCAGGGAATGAAAAGAATATTCCATTGGGGACTTAGTGATTTCACGACTATAGGAAGAGCCCTAAAGTGCACATGGAGAAATAAGAGACTTAAGTGGCCAAGAAGTAACTGTGAATTAGAACAGGCCTAGGGTTTTGAGGGTTTTTTGGGGCCAACGGCTACATTTTCAAATTTAAACTTGCAAACCAGAGAGTTTTGGATAGTTGTAGAGACCAGAAAACAAGGCAGAAAACCAAGAAAATTTTCAGAGGTGACTAACAAGATCAAAATGTAGACCCTGGGATAGAACCTAGCCAAATCTGCATGAAGCAAGGAAAATTGGGTAACAGTAGGTTTTGTCCAAACTTCTCATACTGGTTCTATTGTGGTTGGATCATCTCCTGCATTTGGCTAGTAGGAAAAAGCTTCTTTGGTGGAGGAGGGATGGACTACTGTAAAAGGTAAACATAATAAAAAGTCCCCTCTACATTTTGATATGACTCTCCGCTCCCAAAAGAAGGGAGGTAAAGGAAAATCTTAGGTTGGGTGTTGTTGTAAAGTGTTGGCTTTACACGTTTGGCTTTAGCAGCTTGAGCATTTTTGTTTATCTTTTGTTTGGATGTTGTTGTTTTGCTGGATTTGTGTTGTTGGTAGTTCTACCTGTATTATGTGTTGGGGGGGCGTTGTAAGGTTTTTTCTTTTTCCCCTAGCTGTTTCATTTAGATCTAAGCTAATTCTTCCTATCATTCCTAGGGTTACAGTTCCCTTCAAAAACTAAATGTATATGGTTTCGGGGCCCATTCAAAACCTGCTTTTACCTTAATCAAAAACAGCATGCCCACATGACCTACATTCTAGGATAAACTCTAGATTTATTGCTATAAAGAATGTGAGTTAGAATCTTTTGTTCAAGCTGATGAGATAAAACATGAAAATGAAGAGAAAGAGTTAGATTCTTTTGTTCAAGATGATGAGATAAAACATGCAAATGAAGATAAAAGAGAGAACATAGTTCTTTTGGAGGTCATCATTTGGAGAGTGTGTGAGTTAGCGAGATAATTATGGATATAGAAATAGAGAGGGATATAGATCCATCAACATATCGCAATATCATCATTTGATATATATTTTCCTATCGTCATATTAATTATCAAACTTAAGTAGTTTCATTATATCGTTTCTACACGTAATAAAGTATATTTACATACTTTTCCTACTTAGGTGGTATTGAGACTCGTTGTAAAAGAAGCATTCTTTTAATCATGAGCTTATTTTAGTTGTTATGTTTAGTTTACTCCAAGAATGTTATTCATATGTATGATTATGTATTTATGTCTAGACAAACATGTCTCTTCTCATAGAAGAATTTTATGGATATGCTTATGGATTAGAATTGTGGTTATGGTGTTTTTTTTTTTAATTTTAGTTTCATGAATGTATTTGATTATAATATGGATGAGCATTTCATTTAGATGATTGTGGCATGATATTGGATGCAACTACAGAATGGATATTCACGAGTCATAAAGGGGGAGTGGCTAGCAATGGGGGTCGGGGCCCTAAAGAGGACAAACTTGGGTAACCCATTGTTGGTTTTGTAAACAAGTGATAACCTAATAAATAAATTGGGGAAAAACACTAATTAAGATAAATTATACGTCTCCCTTGAGTGGGAGAATATGTCTTCATTATAACGCATGATTGCGCATCTTCGTCACCACGAGAGAATGGCTTGGTCCCACATGAGTTCCTCTAGGGGGCTAGGGCCCTAAGTGGCTAGACATGGGTAACCCAAGGATAAAACTATGTGATGACACTCTTCCCTTGTGAGTTCTAGTGTCTAGTATTAGTTGGCAGTTATGTGGCTTTATAGAAGTAGTATATCCTCTTGTGGTTATTATGGAATTACATGTACATGTGTTTCCCTGAAATAGGTGCATGTGTTTTGGAGGAGCACAACTACAACTTGGCACATTCTTATACTATATATGCATTGGAGAAAATTGTAATGTTAGCCCATTATAGGATAACTATATTATGATTGATTGTATTCCATGTAATCCAAGATTATCGTAATGAAATTGAATTACCACCTTTATTGTAATTGTGTTCTGATTTTAATAATGAAATTTATATAGAATTTGTTACCTTTGTAACAAAAGTAGGAGGCCCAAGGGGACTTAGGGATGTATGTTATTTCTCTAACAAAATTTAGTTTCACTAGTTCACATATTATTGTGTTCTTCATAATGATTAGTTAGAGGAATATCCATGTGCATGGAAGTTTATATGCTATTCTATTTTAAACAAAAAAATATGTTTACCTTTGGGGTTAAAAGTTGTCCTCTCAGGTCTTTTTAGTCATGTAGTGAAACTCACCCACTGGTTCTAGGTCTGTGAACCATGCCATTATCACAAGAAGATGGTCATTGGTGTTGAGAATTCTAGAATGTAATATTCTCACCATCTCCCCTCTTGGCAGAGAAATTCAAAAAAAATAATGAAGAAGAAATGAATGGTTTTTAGGCCCCGTATGCTGCCCCTGCATCCATATATCCATATGTCAATTTCAATACCTTTTCAACTATAAGCATCAACTAGCTCGCACATGTAGTCTTTTTATTTTTTTGTAGCATGATTTTCCTCAACCACCTTTTTTTTAATAGAAATCCTTTGTTTCATTTACAAGCTCCATTTTTAATCTTTCAACTAAGAAATCACCTCATTCTTGATACAAAATTTGAATACCACGTGTATTTATCCATTTCCTTGATTGAGACAAAGTTTCACAATTCTTCAAGCCTAAGAGTGGTGGCACCAGATCTCGATAATTATGAGAGCCTTATCTGCATTTCTTATTTGCAATAAAATTATCAAGATACTCAGCCAATTTTCATTCCTCTTAACTACATTGTCAAATTTCTTTGACCATTTCCACCCAGTAGAGCAAGCAAAGCCACCAGCCTATAGTTGCTGCCGGTATCTGGAGCAAAGCAAGCAGAATAAGCACCAGCCCTACGGGGGCGGGGCGCAATTGAACCAGAAGCTTCGGGCCCTACCCCCTACTATTAAAGGGGCCCTTTTTTATATAGTTGGCAGCATAGCCCATATATAGATAGGGCCGACTTTTTGCTTGCACATGGCCACCCCTTAAGAATAGTAGGGCCCCTGGCGAATAGTAGGTCACCGGGCCGGAGCCCTACTATTCTATAGGCCCAACTATATCAAAAAGCCTTCATTTTCCTACATGGCACCATGTGGAAATTAATCATTGGCCTAACCAATTTTGACCACATAATAGTCAGCATGGTCCATATTATAAGTACCCCATTCAGTAAGCCACATATAACTATGCATGTCACTGTCTAGTTGTGGGACTTCTCAATATCCCCTTTTAAGGCAACCCAAGACACGTGTCACTTTCTTGCATCACTGCTAACCACTCAAACTACCTTTAGAAAGTGTTGTAATGCTGCGACTAACGATCTTGAGTTATCCATTTACCCCATCGCAAGCTCAGAACTCAATTTCCCTAACTGCACTTTAAGCTTGTGAGGATGTGATATGAAACTCATCCTTGTGTTTGAGTGCCACACTACAAGATTAAATGAGGTCCCACACATCGGGCTGCGAGGCTACAATTAAGTTTCTCCTTAACAACTTTTATCTCATTGCAAGCTCACAACTTAAAATCACTTTAACTTTTAATGGTTGTGGGGGTGAAAGCATATTTATTGTTACCTCTAATAGATTTCTTGCAGCCTCACAATTAAGATTGACTGCATCATAAAGCCACCGTGAGGATGTGAAATATTACTCTTTATTTATTTTATCAGTTGCTCTCAAGCAATGACACATGGCTCTCTATCTCTTCTTTGCAAGAAAAATCTTTAACTGCAGTTTAACTGTGGTGCTGCGAGTAACCATTAGAAACCGGCTCACAAATTTGCAACTGCCAACAATTTACCATCTTAACCACTAGGAGGATGTGATTTACCTTATCTTTAACTATTACCATCAACTCACATCCTCGCAACACTTAATGCCAATGTAAACTAACTCTTTCAGAGATGCAAAAAGCATTTGGTGTTTTGATTAAAAGCATGTGCATATTAAAACAACTTAAAGAAATATTATCCCTTAGGATTTAAAATGATCGAACCAATATGACCAAGACATTCAATACATTTATAGATAAAAAATAAAATAAAAGGTCATTAATCATGAGACATAATGGGAAACCAGGTTGATAGGTCAACCTTTAAATAAGATGTAGGAATAAGAATAATGCGAGGGAAAAAATAGCCAACAACATTCAAAATTAAAAAACCCTAGGAGAAAAATACATTCTCAAAGGTGGGACAACAATAAAAATGACATGCATTTTAGAGTTCCAACATGATACATGCATTTCAAAGAGAATTGTATTTTGTTCATATATAAATGCATTTTGTAATAGTTCAATTTTTTTAATTTCATACTTTAGCTATAAGCTACCTTTCAACTATAATAGATATTTTTTTGTAATTTGAGAAGTGAGTCCCATTGACAGTGAGCAACCCCTACATTTAGTAATCGGTTACCTAATACTTAAGAATTAACCCTCTTTATGGGTTTTTCCATCTTTGGTTTGAACCACAATAAAAATACGATGTTATGTGGTGTTGTTTTATTTACTTTCTACTCTTTTCTTTTCCAACAAGTTTAAATTATGTTATGTGGATAGTTGTTTAAAAGTTTTAAATTTTTCAAGGGAATATTGATTCACCCCTCCCCTTTAAATATCTTGGATGTTCAACAATTGGTATTAGAACTACTTCCTTTGTAAGAGTCTAACAACTACAAGGAGATCCATAAGGTTAAATATACTATGCTTAGATCCACCATGGATGAAAGAGAGCTCATGTCCATATGAATATATTAAATTTGTTGAAGATGACAATAAGGAACTATCTAAAACTATTTAGATGGCTAATGACTACATTTAGAAATTAAAAGAATAGATCTATAAATTCAAATTAAGGCATAAAAAATTCAGTAATGAACTCAAGCTAGAAAATGACACTATTATGGATTTGAGATCCAAAAGTGAAGAATATGAAAAGACTAATAAGCATCTGAATAATATAATCAAAAATAAATTTGATGAATGCAAGAAGTTAGAGAAAGAGGTGAAATATCTCAAATCAGATACGGAAGAATCAAACAAAAATAAAGACAAATTCAAAACTAGTTTGGAGAAGCTTGATAAAATGCTACATGCTCAAAGATATATGGCAAACAAGAAAGGCCTAGGTTGGGAAATTGGTGAATTCTCACATAACAAACCTAAAGAAACGAAAGAATTGAATCAGGTAAGAGAAGATAAGATTGAATTTGATAAGTTAGGAAAAGGTAAGGCTTTGGTAAACCCTCAGGTAAGTAAGAAATGTTAGAATAATAAGTTATTTTATTATTAATTTAATCATGTTGATTTAATTACTAAGTCACTTATTATCTCTTTCTACTTAAGCTAAACTTTAGCCATATAATAATTAATCATTTTATTAATTATTATTATGCAACCTAGATTTCCTTTTAGGGTTTTGATCTCTTTTTATAAGGATCGATCTCCCTTGTAATCTTATTCAGATTGTATTCAAAAGATTATTCATTATTGAACTGCAACTTTTTTTCACATCAATGATTTCTTCTCTCTCGTGGATCAATTCGTTCAAGCCTCCATATCTATTTGCTTCTCTCTTCTTTCTATGATAGGTGTTTTCATGTAGGTGTTCTTGGGAGTTGTGTGTTGTTTTCTCATCAACTACAACATGGTATTAGAGCTTCAGATCTGCATGACCCTGTCCTCTTCTTGAGAGGTTCGCTCTTGCTTGTCAAATCTGCATTTTCAAAGGTTTTTTCTGTTAGATCTAGGGGACCTCTTTTTATGGTCACTTTGGGCTCAAAATGACCTCAATGTTGCATCAAGAGCACCCAAGAACCCTTATTTCCATATAAAATTTGTCCAATTTGGACAAAGTTCCATTCTATGGCAAAATAATTTTGCACCAGGGTCGTTTAACCTTAACACACATCCCGAGGTGGTCACTATTTTTTGGAGCACTTTGGGCTCAAACAGACCTCATCGTTGAGCTTGCAATATCCAAGAACCCTTGTTTCAATATAAAATTCATCTGATTTGGACAACGTTGCAGGGAGAGGCAAAATAATTTGCGTGCTAGGCCGTATGGCCTTAGCATGCAATCCGATGCAAAAACATTTTGGCTAGAGGAGCTGCAAGTGTCCCCGCCATACTTAATGATGCCGTTTTTCTCGGAGTGACTGTCACGGTGACCGTGGGGTCTCCGCTGGCATCTGCGGTAACTGCCAGGAATTTTAGCCCATGATTTGTAGAGCCAAGATCACATGGGGACCAACGCCCAGCTGCCAAGCATCGAGGAGCCAACCCCCTGGTCACCCTAATGACTAGGGGACAAAGTTTTCAGCCCCTAGGCCATTTTTTGCAAAGACAACCATTTGACCATCAATTTTAAGCTCATGAAGTGCTGATGTCAGCACATGTCAACACACTTCAGACACCATTTCAGGCCAATTTTACTATTACTTTTTAACCATTATAGTAGACTAAAATATCTTAATAGAGTAGACTTAACAGTCTTTTGTAAAATTTCTTAGGGTGAACCCACAATAGCGGGTTACACTTTTTAGCCTGAACGGACATTGAACTCTACATTTTGAGAAAAACTTTTAGATTCAGATGCACATTGCCATTGAACCGCTCAAAATCAGAGGATGAAGTAAATTAGAGTCTTTTAGGATTTTCTGTCTAGATTCTAAATATATATATTTTTTATTTTTTTTGAATTTATTTGAATACTTTTTTCTTTCTCCCACGAAAACTTGTATGGTGCTGAAAATGTCATTTTCAAATAGTAATACTGTTTTCATAGAGCATAACTTTTTTTGTAAAATAGATATAAATGTGATTCTTTCGAATTTAGTTTTGTAACATCCATACGGAGGGCATGCAATTGGTTTGACGACATTATCACTATTATTGCATATTTTATTAATGTTTGAAATTGACTAAACCTTAATTTTGACCTACCTTGACTACATAGCTTATAAGTTATTGTGTATTTATCAAATTTCAATTATTATTATTTTAATAGAAAGTAGACTCGAATACAGAGGGCACTGTTATTTTTCAAAAAAAAAATTCCTTGTTTTACTATTTTTCATTGAACGTCAAACTCAAAGGTTTATATTTGATAAAAAACCTACATTCATTTAACATCAAAAACCATACACATAATAAATTTAAAAATAGTCAAATATATAATCGTTAGAAAGCTAGTTCTGAGTACTTGTTGTATGCAAAAGGACATCTTCTTATTCATCCATTTGATTAGTGCGCTTGAGGCTCGAATCCATGAAATTCTCAAAATTTCTTGAAAACTTGAAACCATGGCCCAAACCAGGCACTTTCAATCGAAAGTACTTTGCCCAAAAATGCAGAATTTAGTCATTACTAAGATAGTTTCGATCGAAAGTCAAGTTTGACTTTCGATAGAAACCTATGTCGGCCTTTTTGGTGGCATTTCCGGTTAATAAGAATTAGGTGTAAATAAATGTATATTTTTTTCATTTCATAAATCTGAAAGCTATAAAATAATTCACATTTAGGAGAAGGAAGACATTTTGGCATGGAATAATTTTCTAAGTTGTGATGGGAAATAAAAAGAGAAGGCTAAACAAAAGTACATGCCATTATTCAGAAGAGACTGAACAAAGACTACGTGAAGAATCACGAAAAAGATATCATCGTCGGAAACAAGGTATGTCTAAGATGTCTCTAGATAGATATTTTAAGTTGATGGTCAAGACTTGTCTTAATGTTGATGTAAATGTGATATTGTACAGGTCTATTAGACTTAACTAGACCTAATTGTAGACCTATTGGGACTAATAGGACTTATTAGGACTAATTAGGACCTATTCTAGGACTATTAGGACCCAATTAGAATCAATGAGAACCAATTAGCACCTAATTAGACTCAATTAGAACCAATTATGAACTATTAAAACCCAATTAGACTCAATTATAATAAATTAGTACCTAATTAGACTCAATTAGGACCAATTATACCCAATTAGGACCAATTAGAACTAATTAGAACCAAATAGTACCTAATAGGACCTATTTGGACTAATTAGGACCTAATAGGACCTATTAGGACTAATTAGGACCTAATAGGACCTATTAGGACTAATTAGGACCTAATAGGACCTATTAGGACTAATTAGGACCTATTAGAACCTAATTAGGACTAATTAGGACCTATTAGGACTAATTAGAACCAATTAGACTCAATTAGGACCTAACATGACCTACTAAACTCAATTAGGACTAATTAGACTCAATTAGGACCAATTAGGACCTAATATGACCTATTAGACTCAATTAGGACCAATTAGACTCAATTGGGACCAATTAGGACCTAATATGGACCAATTAGGACCTGACGTGACCTATTAGACTCAATTAGGACTAATTAGACTTAATTAAGACCAATTAGGACCTAATATGGACCAACTAGACTCAATTAGGAGGTCAACTAGACTCAGTTATGACCAATTAAGAATAATTAGGAACTAATTAGGACCAATTAGGACCTAATATGACCTATTAGATCCAATTATACTCAATTAGGACCAATTAGGACCTAACATGACCTATTAGACTCAATTAGGACTAATTAGACTCAATTAGGACTAATTTATACTTCATACATGTGTAGGAAATGCTTAAGAATCACAAGCTCAACAAGTTGCCCAACCTTCAGAAGTTGGAGAAGGGTCATCACAAGCTCAACAAGCCCAACCTTCAGAAGTTGGAGAAGGGTCATCACAAGCTCAACAAGCCCAACCTTTAGAAGTTGGAGAAGGGTCATCACAAGCTCAACAAGCCCAACCTTTAGAAGTTGGAGAAGGGTTATCACAAGCTCAACAAGCACAAGTCTCAGAATATCAAATAAGTACAAATCTCTCTCTTTCTCTCACCAACTCTCTCGATTTAGTCACTGTCTCAATTTAGTCTCTTATTGGTGAATATACATTTTGGGTCTTTCCCCTAAGAAGAAGTTATTGTTTTTGTTGTGTACATACAGCCTTTGATGATGAAAATGTTAGACAAGGGGCATCCCAAGTTGATTCAACCCAAGGTCAAACAAGTATGTGTTTCTCTCATTAATCTATAAATTATTATAGGTAGAACATGTTCAAGAGCTTGTAAATACCTATTTCAAGATGAGATATTAAGATTTTTTATTTTATTTTATTTGCAGTGGAAGTGCAAGAAACATATATGAATGATAGTCTACTCCAACAGTTGAAGAGAAAAATTAATCATAAAAGCATAGATCATTTAATTGAAATGGATGTGGAAAAATTGAGAGATTATGCTAAACAACCCATAAATATTACAAAGAGGGCATTGAATAAAAAGTCTAAGAAAATAATGAAACAATTTGAGAATCTTGGTACACTTGAAAAAACTCAATTGTTATCAATTACACTTCTTAAAGATGAGTTAAAAGAGACATTAAAATTATTGGGTGTAGATGCAAGTTTGAAAAAGTTAAAATCAAGTAACGTACAAAAAAATATTGTTGACAATGTTAAGGAAGGTTTGCATTCCATTGGGAAAACAACTAGATCTATAGATAGGTCCATTTCAAGAAGAGTGATATTGACATCTATTTTAAATAAAAACATGTCCCAAAGAAGACAAATTTCTTCACTTTCATCTCAAATCGGGTACAGTAGGAAGACAATGACACACTATTTGAAAAGAAGAATCAATTTGGATGATACTACATTGGAAGGTAATTGGGCACTAATGTGTAGAGCTCCTCGGTCTGATAGAATTAATGAAACAATTAGGAACTTAGTTACGTCATTTTGGACTGATCATACTCATCCTTCACCAAATACAAGAGACGTTATCAAGAAGAGGACTGGGCCTAAGGAATATTTCCAACACACAAAACATTGGTTGGACACCACACAGCATGAATTGTATCTCTCATTTTGTAACTCAAATCCTGACATTAAGATTGGACAAACAATGTTTGAAAGATTAAAGCCATTTTTTGTAAGGATAAATAAATCTTTTGAAACTTGTTGTTGTCGATATCACATTGAATTCGATCTCTACTACCAAGGGTTTAGAAATATGATAGAAGAAAGTGGTGGTTCTCAAAATGATTTTCCTAAACGTCCAAGTCAATTCATAACATCAATCTTATGTAACAAATCAATTGATCATGAAATACCTGAAATAGATTGCATAAGAGGAACTTGTCAAACATGCGGGGATTTGGCTAAATTTCCTTTGAGACTTGAAGATACTGACATGGAGAGGATGATAAAATGTAAGAGATACAAGTACACAAAGTCTAAAACAAAAGTTGGGAAAGAATCAACAAGGTTGGAATATGTAGAAGATGAGATACCTATTGCAACATTTATGGAGAATTTTCGTAAATTGATTCAACCATACATATGACATGTTTTTTTTTCTAAATGGCAGGCAGAACAATTCCAAATACAAAAAGAATCTTTTCCAGTTGGAACAATTTTATCGGTTGTTGATTTTGCAAAGAACTACTCCTTTGTATCTCAAAAACAACTTCAAGTAGAATACTACTATACACAGCAGGTGACTATCATGGTACATGTGTCTTATCGACATGCACAATTAGATTTGGATGGTGTTGAAAGTACATATGAAGAACCAATCATAAAGAAAGAATATCACTTTTACATTAGTGATGATAAATAGCATGACATACATTTTGCTGAGCATTGCTTTAAGACATTTTTTGGATATTTGGAAAACAAAGGCATCAAAATTGAAAAGCATTTTGTTTGGTCTGATGGATGTGCAATACAATTTAAATCAGCAAGGCCATTTTACGCAGTATGTAGATATCATCGATACCAAAAGATACCACATATTTGGAGTTTCTTTGAGAGTGGACATGGAAAGGGAGAGCATGATGGTGCGGGAGCTTGTTTCAAATGTTCTTTAAGGAAGTATCAACTACACTATCAGGGATATCGTATAAATAATGCTCATGATGTAGTTGAGTGGTGCAAGATATATTTTATGGTGCCAAATCGTGATAACACATCATCACGATCAGATTGAGTCATACCCTTCCGAGTATTCTGGGAGATAACAGGTACTAATTTTAAATTTATTGATCATTGTTTGAGTTAACTTATAATATATGTCTTTAATTTTTACATGTGACCTCTCTATTGTTTAGGTGTTGATAGAAGATCAATCCATGGATGCAATAGAGTAGACAAAACAAGATCCCTCCATTCAGTTACGAGTACAGATAGTAATGTGTGGCCATTGTACACTAGAGATTATTCATGCTTTTGTTATGACTGCATTTTTGAAAACTATGACAAATGTATCAACCAAAAATGTGGATATGTTAGTGAATGGAATTTGGTTCCACTAGATGTTACAAACACAAATGACATTCAGGATGAAAGCTTTGATGACATTCCATTGATTTCTAAAGATTATGACCATATTTCAAGTTTGATCAAAATTGTTACGTGTGTGTTTATGTACATGTTTTTAAAAAGGATTCATAAACTCAATTCATTTAAATAAAGTTTGTTTAATTTATATTTACAAGTTCCTAAAATTAAAAGTTCACTTTAAATGCAGGACATATTTTTGCAGTAGTAGCAGAGCCTGGAAATGTGGAAGGTGTTAGTTACTATTTATTACGTTTCTGCAAGGAGAGGATGAAGCTAACACAAAATGAAACAAGCGATGGAATTATGTTTCCCACAGGTTCTAGTACTATATTTAATTTTGTTTATATGGTTAGTATTTATCACATCTATATATTTAACATTGAGGAACACATTGTGCAGGTTCAGTTGTCGTGCAAGGAACATATTTGAAGCAAACCAAAATACTTAAACATGGGATTCATTTTATTGATTATCAACCTAATAATAAGGTTTATCAGTATAGTCATCTTGTAATTGCCACCGTCCTATCTCTTGTTCCTGTGACGGGACGTGGCATTCGTAAGTGGAGACTTGATACTGACGACCATGAGAGAATATTAAATGTTATTCAAGAGAGAGATGAACCACTTGATGTGGACTAAATCATGCATGAAATATGATTTGAAATAAATTTTTCACGGGCGAGACCAAAGGTTTTCTTAGCTCCATTCTTTCCTACTGGTGCCAAGAGTGAATGGAGCTTGAATTAAATTAAAAATTAAGAATATATATAGATCTCAAATTTATGTCTTACAAGTGGATATGATATATTAATTATCTACCTGAATATGAAGTACTCTAACTTTGGAATATGAATGTGTGTATGTATTGAATTTTCATGTGTTACATTAGGACATGCATGTTTTAAATATAAAATCTACTTGAAGTACAACAACATTAAATTAAAAGTACGTGCACAACTATTATCGAATGTACATTTAAATATAAGTAAGATTCAATGAAACATCTAGGGACCTCAATTATATAGCTCACATGTGTCAAATTTACATCATTCATAACTTTCATTAAATAAACATGTGTACAATCAAACATCATTCATGTATGTAATCTATTTAATTCAAACATCATGCATGTATGTAATCTATTGAAATCAAGTTCATCAAATTTAAATTAAACATGTATGTATGTGTATGTAATCTATTGAAAGTATTGAAAATTTACAAGTTCATCACACATGCACACGTATCTAGAGTGAAAGTATATATATAACATGCATGAAACATCAATCATGTGTGTAGATCAAGTACTGTAAATATGAAACATATGAATCAATCATGTGTCAAACATTCTATCAAAAGCCCGTCTAGAAATGAAATATAACATCAAACACATCAATCGGTCATATAGAGTCTAGAAATGAAATATAGTTCATCAAACACATGTGAATATATATATATATATATATATATATATATATATATATATATATATATATATATATATATATATATATATATATATATATATATATATATATATGAAATATGTCTCTAATCAAATATGAATGTTCCTATGACTCATCATGTCGACTCCTCACTAAGCAGTCACACCCAGAGTGACTATCATGCTCTGAAGGATGTGGAGATCCCTACAAAGAAAGAGATATATAAATTAAAATATATAAACATTGTACAAGAAAACATGTTATAAAGTGTGTGGAACATAGATAATAAATTAAAAACTCACCTGTCCACTACTGATGTCATCATCAAGTGAGTCCCGATGATGTACATGATCAGTATCCAAAGAAGGAGTAACAAGAGGCATATCCTGGTAGACAAAATATATATATCATATATATACGTGCATGTGTGTGTGTGTGTGTGTGTGTGTGTGTGTGTGTGTGTATATCAATTGATTGAAATTTTGAAAATAAATTTAAGTTTAATTGTAACATTAAAGACATGTATATAATCTGATTTTATACCTGTGTAGGTGGTGGAAACTAATAGTACTCGGATTCCTTGGCCTCAATCCTATCAACCAAGGTATCAAGATTTTGCTATGTCTGGTCCAAGCTCAAATTTGCATCTGCAACATGAGTAGAATGCAATGGACTAACCAGATGAGATGGCATGGAAGTTGTATCATCATGTGTCAACAAATCTAGATAACCTGTAGTGGTCATGTTGAACTCAGCATCGTCAAGGCCAACATCAGAGAACTGATGCCTTGCACTGACTGAAGGGTTTGTACACTAGGCCTCTCCCTATGCAGCAATAGAGTGGTCAGTAGGTGGATCCTCACGAGCACTGCCACTATGGCCATGGTCTAGGTGAGAAGGATGTGGCTGAGCGTATCTGATAGTACCCACACGAGATCTAACCTCTGATATGGGGATATCATGCTCTGCTGATATAAATGCATATGCATCCAATAGATTCTCAGCCAAGCTAGTCAGTGTCACATGTGTCATCTCTCCTGTAAGTCCCTCTAGGCTAGAAAGTGAAGGGATGCCTGCTGCAATGTACATGTCATCTGCGGTCCTACTAGTGGATGCTCCACCTAACGATGCTGATGAAGAGGCACTAACCTCATGAAAAGATCTAGTAGGTTCTACTGAGTCTTCCTGATTGTTCGCTGCTCCTTTATTTGGCTCATTATTGTTTTCCTTTAGGTCTCTACTCTTGACCTACTTCTCTTTCTATTGTTCCTTCATTTCTTCAAAGGTTTTTTCATCTTTATAGAGTTCCCTTTTACTTGCCAAGGGTATGAATGTCCTTTTTACTAGTCCATTGAATTTGTAATACTTTGCGATGTGTCCATCATTGTTGCACTTGTAACATGTAACTTTTCTTCTAGGTCTAGGTTGACTATAATCAACCTACAATTTACAGAACCTTTCAATGTGTCCAAAGATATTTCACTTGTAACAGATAATCCTCTTAGGTTTTCCATTACGTCTCTTCGCATCTTTCTCACTTTCCTTGGGTTTGTTCACATCATGTTGGATGACCTATTTTTCATTTGTTTCCACAATTTCTTCTGGCTTACTGGTTTCCTCTTGTTTCTCAACATTCTTTTTCAAATTAGAATAAGTTGTCCTTCTGTATCTCATGTCTGGTTTTCTAGAATCCTTCACCTGATCACCATAATTAAAGAAATTAAAGAAATAACTAGAAAAAGGTTTATTACTACTTGTACCTTTACAATTTTTCTCCATGTGTCCTTCCTAATTGCATTCATGGCACTTGTCATCTGAGGGTTTGGTATGTTCCTTCTTAGATCCTTCAGCTTTGGATCCATATTTCTTAAGTGAGTTGGCATTAATGACTACATGATCCTTATTTTGAGATATATTTTCTACAAATTTGACTCCAGTCTTATCTCTAACTAGTTTTTGCATGTTATACTATTCATCAATCTTCAAATTGCTCTGATGAAGTTCCTGAATGCATTCCTTTGCTTCTTCAAGTTTTCAAGTCACCAAGAAATTTTATTTCTCAATCTTTTGATATTTTTCTTTTAGTTCTTCCAACTACAATTCAATTCTTGTTGCCTTTGTCTTCATTGACTGTAACTTATCTTTCAGTTTCTTGTTTTTATCTTTTTCTTCATCAATATCCTTAATCAGATGTAGCTTTGAGATATCATATTCATTCTTGAATGCTTCATTTTATTCCTTAAGCTTTTCAACCCGTTCTGAATCAGATTTCTCTTTGTTTGGTTCATCTTGAATTTTGACAAGTTCTTCCCTTAAATTGCTTCCATGATTCAAGTGCTCCTTGAGTTTCTTGATGATATATATTGCCCCTCTTAACTTGAATTTAATATCTTTATTATCTGCATTAGCTTGATCAAGATATTCTAATGATGCTTCATACTTCTTTAAACTGCTAAAATCCATCTGGATCTCCCTTAAGCTGTTAGGATTTTCTTCCAAGGGCCTCAGGATCTGATACCAATTGTTAGGATTAAGTGATACTAGGAGGGGGGTGAATCAATATCGCAGTAGTTTATATTATTTCTTAGCCAATTAACAAATAATAAAGTTAATACAATAATCCACAAGTACACACACAAGAGAACTCATAACACCATATTTTGTTTTCAAGGAAACCCTAGCCAAGGGAAAATCTCGATGGGGATGATACCCACAAATATCTGCACTATAAGTACTAAGACCCTATTAGGATTCATATCCCTATTAAGACCTAAGTATTAAAATAGGTAGGTCCTTGTTAGAGGAATGACAAACCCTATTAGAGGTATACAAAACTTGTGCAGACTGCACTTACAAAATTGGACTTCCTGTCCAGTATTACAAAAGATAATATAATAAATACATGAGAACTTCACCTCTGCATGTTATGCAATCTATGTTCTCACTCTCTTCTCATCCTGCACATTTTTTATCATGTTCGCATCCACTATTTCATGCTACAAATAAAAAATATAATCACATACTTATACCTAGTTAAGAGTATAATCCTTGGGTCGACCTTTTATCATATGCTTAGATATTTACAAAATACAAATTACATTGTATGGATTTTCCCATGTTATAATATCATTGGGCCTTAATCAAATACAAAACATAATAACATAAGTTGGCCAAAACTTATACTTCTTTACTTACCCTATTTGTATTGCCTCCCTCGTTTGCATCCTTGCACGAACATACTAATGGCGTGGTTTCAGAATTCACACTTGTTGAGTATGATCATGTTGGTCCCATGTGAGGGTGAACTGCCAAGAAGATCTGATTTTTGAGAATATTTTCAAGGCCCTGCATTAACTTGAGATGTTGGGTGTGGTCTTGGATTGTATTCCGGTGACCCTTATAGATAGGGATGAGTCGATCTTGAGAATGCAGTGATTTTTTTCTGCATTATGTTTTATGGTGACATCGTGAGATGCACCTAGTTCAGCTTTGTCTTATCTTAATCAAGAAGTTATCATTGGGGGTCATGATGGGTGTATTAAGGGACCCTACCCCGATCCTATAATTATATATATATTTTTTAATTCTTTTCTACATTATAGACTCTGTAATTAGAAAAGCTATGTTGATGCATTATGGATTTATATTCTAATGGATAGAGGCTTGACCTTTGATTCATGATGTATTCTTTTTCATGGTTGCTTATGTACTCATGTCAATAATTCTAGGATGCTCTATGTTTGAAATAGGATTAATTAAATTCAACTGATATTTATGATAGTGCAATTAAGTGCATGTTTTTTGGAAATTGAATTAGAACAAGGTAATTTAAATAATAAAAAGGTGAAATATATATTCTCATGTAGTTAAGATTGTTTTCTAGGTGTATGTAATTTCTAGAAGTAATGTAGTAGGAAATGTGTGTTGAGTCGAGAATTGAGTTGGTAGAATGTATCCTTTATGAATATTGAAATCTTACTATTTGGATATGCATGCTTATGTAAAAGACCATTTGAAGTTATTTTATGTTGAGACATGTATTAATAGATAAGTGATTATTAGGTCATGATGTTGAGTAGGAGATTTTTCTTAGTATGCTTTGATGTTATAATAACATGAGAAAAGTGAATCACTTGAAATGTTGTCTGTCCCTACACACTATAGAACATGTAGACATATCAGATTCACCTCTAGCAGTATTAAGTGTGCAAGATCAAGCTCCTACCCCTCCTAGGAGAACATCACATAGGTCAACTATAGTAAAACATGAGAAGAAGGAAGGAGAATCTTCTCCAAGGACAATAAGGTTCTCTAGACCTAAGGTGATGAGTTCTGGACCTAGTTCTAAAAGAAAGACCTTGGTTACTACACCTGAGGAATAATCTCCTACGAAAAAGAAGAAATAAGAGAAAGAAGAGGAGGAGAAAGAAAAGAAGACCAATGAACAAGAAAAGCAAGTTGAGAGACAACTAAGGAAACCTAACTTGAAGATATTAGGAAAAAGGATAATTGAGAAAGGGAAGCTAAATCAACTGCCTAGGTACTATGAGAGGTATGATGATGTTGATAAAGTCAAAATTGAAGATATTGTATTAATTTATATGCTAGCTTTCAAAAAGAATCTGATAGAATTAGAAGATAACATACCAAAGGATCTGTTCGATACATTAGAGGTTAGAAAGTAGAGAGCCCTAAAAGAAGATAATAAAATCCAAGTAAAGTAATAGAGGATATGCATCCAGTTATCTCTCATAAAGAGATTGAAAGAATATTGAAAAGGGTGAAACCTTTATTGAGAACAAAAACAAGATTGATCAAAATAATGGCAAGAAAATATGAAGAAGTAGAATAAGATATACAAAAGGCCATAGGCATGTTTCTACTTGAAGAAGGGCCATAAAAACCTAATCCCTCTAAGGGGACCAAACCAAAAGCTTTAATGATTGGAGAATCAAGTAAATCAGTTAAAGAAGAAGAAGAACAACCTAAGGATGATGAAAGTACTGATCAGTTCTACAATACAATAAAGCATCTAGATTTCTTTGTGGCAGGTATACTAACGCAAGGGCAAGGTAGATACAAGAAGAATCAAGTAGATTTGACCCTACTTGAATCAACAAAAAATCCCTTCTCAGAGTTACACATGGAAGCAATATACAATTCACATGAAATAGTGAAAACACAACATATAATATAAGGCAAGGCAACTGGCAACCACACTGGTACAATTATTATAAATTCATCAACATGCCCGACTGTGAGGCCTTCCGAGTTTTGGCCTTATACAAGAGAATTATGAATTCAGAGTCTCAGCTCGCATATTAACTTCTTTTCTACTTCTATCATTCTTCTACTATCATGACCTACTACCATCTAAACCAACCTAAGCTTCTTATGTAGCCAGCTAAGCCATAAGTCGGCTAGTCAGACATTTAATTACATTATAGGTCCACTTAGGAAGAGAAAACCAAAACTACTAAAAGAATGAACACAACACAATGAGAAGTAATATTTAGGTCCACACGTGATCCAAGAAAAATCCTCAACTTCACAAGGTCCTATTTCCTCATACAAAACCACACAAGGCAAAGAGCTTCCACGTTTCATGCGAAATTGACTAGAAAGTTGATACCTGAGGAAAATAGTCATAACTCTTAACTCCAGATGAATTAAGATTTGTGCTCTTAGGAGAAGGTTCACAAATAGGTCCACATCATCGCATTAATTTCACATAACAAGAAACAAACAGTTGCAAGGGCTACATGCAAACAACCTACAAGTACAGAAAATAGGAAATATTTTTGGTTGATGCAAGATTGCTCAAAGACCCAAGATGCTCATGCATCAGACACCTAGGGTAAATAAAGGACTGATGTCCACATCAGACACTGCTCATATTTTGACCTGAATCATAAAGATAAAAATTAGCTTGTGTAATCCATGAACTATCTTCAATTGGCTTATCTTTCCACTGAACTAGGTATTCTAGGTAGTCTTTTCCTCTGGTACTCTTGCTTACTCTACTATTCAAGATCTCCTTAATGTTGTCTTTATTCTTCTTAGGATAATCCAAATCATCTCCTATCTCATATGTTGATCCAAAATACTCAAAGATATCAGCAATGTTGAATATAGGTGATGTATCCATGTCCTCTAGTAATTCCACTTCATAAGCATTTCCACAGTCAAATTTCTTCAGAATCTTACAAGGTCCAAACTTCTTCATTTTCAGTTTGTTGTGGGTACCAACTGGAAATCTATTCTTCTTCAAATGAATCATAACCTCTTCTCCAACTTCAAAAGGTTTATATCTCCTTCTTTGATCTTCTCTCTGTTTGTATTTCAAATTATTGTCCTCCAAATTCCTTTTGACTTCATCATGTAAAGTTCTCATGAAGATTGCAAAATCCTCAGCTTCAACACTTCTTCTTGTCTCAGTAGGAAAATCTCTCAACTTTGTGGTTCCCTTAGGATAAAATCCAGTACCAATCTCAAATGGTGTCCTCTTAGTGCTTCTATTCACAAAATTATTATACGCAAACTCCACTTGTGCCAAAACTAAATCCCAATTAGCAGGCTTATCTCCAACTAAACATCTCAACAAGTTTCCCAAACTTCTATTCACAACTTCAATCTATCCATCTGTTTGAGGGTGAAATGTAGAACTAAACTTCAACTCTATATTCATCTTCTTCCAAAGTGTTTTCCAAAAGTAACCAGTAAACTTAGTATCTCTATCTGAAACAATAGAATTAGGCAAACCATGTAGTCTTACCACTTCTTTGAAAAATAATTCAGCTACATGTAATGCATCAGATGTCTTCTTACAAGGTATGAAATGAGCCATCTTAGAAAATATGTCAACCACTACCAAAATAGAATCATTACCTCTCTGAGTTCTAGGCAATCCAAGAACAAAGTCCATACTCACATCTTCCAAAGGTCTATTAGGTATAGGAAAAGGTGTATACAATCCCAAATTCTAACTAGTTCCTTTTTTTTTTGGTAAATTATGCAACCTCTAACCATTCTTTGTATATCCATATAAATATGTGGCCAAAAGTATCTTTCTGAAATCAGTTTCACAGTTTTATCAATCCCAAAATGTCTAACAAGTCCACCACTATGTTTCTCCTTTATTATGTTCTCTCTCATAGATCCTGTAGGTATGCACAATTGAACTCCTTTACACAACATGTCTTCCTGAATGAAATAATCAATCCACTTAGCACTCACTGTTTGTTCCTTACAATATTTTGAAGGCTCTGCAAAATCAAGGTCAGTTTCATACAAATACTTCAAATCATCAAAACCAAGTACCCCAACTTTCATTTCTATCAGAAAATTTCTTCTTTAACTCAAGGCATCAACAACCTTATTCAACTATCCACTTTTATGCTTCAATGAAAAGGAAAAATTCTGCAAGAACTCAACCCACTTCATATGTCTCTGATTCAATTTATTCTAACTTCCCAAATACTGCAAAGCTTTATGGTCAGTATACAACACAAAATATTTAGGCATAAAATAATTTCTCCATTTCTTCAAAGCTTGAACAATAGCATATAATTCCTGGTCATAAACTGAATATTTTCTCTTAGCATCATTCAACTTTTCACTAAAGAAAGCTACAAGTCTTCCTTCTTGACTCAAAACAACTCCAACTCCACTTCCACTAGTATCACATTCAACTTGAAAAACTTTATTGAGATCAGGCAAAGAAAGTGTAGGCAACTCTGAAATTCTTTGTTTCAATGTTTCAAAATTCTTTTGTGCTCCATGTGTCCATTTGAAATCCCTTTTATCTCCTCTCATAGTTTCAGTCATAGCATTACAAATAGAACTAAAATTTCTGATAAACTTCCCATACAAAATTTCCAATCCATGAAATGATCTTACCTCTCCAACATTCTTTGGTGTAGGCCAATCAAGTATAACTCTTACTTTCCCAGGGTCCATCTTTAATCCATTAGCTGAAATTATGAAACCAAGGTACACAATCTCTTCTTTCATAAATGAATATTTCTTCAAATTAATCAGTAACTTTTTTTCCTTCAATCTCTGCAATACTTGTCTGATATGTTCAAGATGTTCTTTCTTACTCTTACTGCATATCAAAATATCATCAAGATATACAATCACAAACTTACCCAAGAATCTTTTCAAAACTTCATTCATCAGCCTCATGAAAGTACTAGGTGCATTAGTCAAACCAAAAGGCATAACCAACCATTCATACAAACCTTCATTAGTCTTAAAAGTAGTTTTCCATTCATCCCCTTCTCTAATCCTAATCTAGTGATAACCACTCTTCAAATTAATCTTTGTGAAATACTTCACTCCACTCAAACTATCCATTATGTCATCTATCCTAAGCAAAGAAAATCTGTACTTTACTGTTATCTTATTTATAGCTCTAGAATCAGTGCACATTCTCCATTCTCCATTATTTTTTGGTACTGCACAAGGACTTAAACTTTCCCTAATCAAACCCTTCTCAAGTAATTCTGGCACTTTTCTATTCAACTCAGTCTTTTCATGAGGTGTCAACTTATGTGGTGCTTTATTAGGAAAACTACCTCCAAGTATCAAATCCATACAATGACTTATACTTCTCATAGGGGGAAATCCATCAGGTACATTATCAGAAATGATGTCATGAAATTCAGTCAACAAAGGTTTAACCTCAAGTGCATGTTCTAACTCATCTTGTTTCTCAGTTTTCCTTGAAATTAAAGAAAAGCAAATATTCTATTCTTTCATTTCTCTTGTGAATGTTTTACCATCAACCAGGAATACTCTGACTGTAGTACATTGACTTTCATAAAAATTCTCTACTAAAGTAAACAATACTTGTTTCTTCCCATCCATCCAAATAGTATATTGATTCAATCTACCAGCATGAAAAGCTTTCCTATCATATTGACAAGGTCTAGCCAAAAGAATATGACAACAATCCATAGGCATAATATCACACAAGACTTCATCATGATAATTCTCAATTTTGAATTTAACAAGGCATTGTTCACTTACAAGTAGTTTATGCTCCTTATGGATCCAAGCAATATGGTAAGGCTTAGGATGTCTCAATCTCTGCAACTCCAGCGTTTTAACCAATTCTTCGGATGCCAAATTATCAGAACTTCCACTATCAATGATTACCTTGCAACATTTATCAACGATCTTACATCTGGTTCTGAACAAAAATTTTCTTAGAATAGGTTCCTCATCAACTTATTTAATCCACAAGATCCTTCTTAGCATCAAGTTCTCACCATGTTGAGGTTCATTAAAAAATTCATCAACTTCTTCACAAGCCAAATTTTTTCTGCCATTACCTACAGTCTTCTTTCCAAAGTTAGTACATTCAAAATCTCCATGTCCCTCTTCACCACATTTGTAACAAGTACCTTTAAACCAATATTTCTCATCTCTTTTCCCACTATTGTTATTCCTAGAGTAACCAGTATAGCTACCTCTAGAGTAATTACCTCTTCTACCAGCAGGTTCATCTTTCCATCCTTTATCTTGCACTGCATTGTCAGATCTACTACTTTCTCCATAAGTTATACCTCTACTTCTCTGAAATCTACCACCTCTTCCTCTTTGTCTTTGATCATGTCTTTTTGTCAATCGCTCTTCTGCCTTCAAAGAAAATTGGTATACTTCTTCCACACTATCTATTTTACCAGAGTTGATCTCATCTTGAATCGATGTACTCGGGCCATTCAGGTATCTAGCCACCTTCTCAACTTCATCATCTACATGTCCAGATCTGATATCTAATTTGTAAAATTCCTAAGTATATTCTTTCACACTGATGTCCCTTTGTCTCAAATTTTTCATTTTTCTCATCAAACTAACTTGGAAGTCAAATGGAAGAAAATTCCTTTTCATCTTTGCAAGCATCATTGTCCATGTCTTAATCTTTTATTTTCCTCTCTTATGTCTCTCAGTTTGCAAATGATCCCACCAAAGAGATGCATGACCTTTCAACTTTGTGACTGCTATCTTAACTTTCTTATTATCAAGAGTACCTTCATACTCAAAGTACTTATCCATCTCAGAGATCCAATCCAAAAGTGCATCGGTCTCAAGTCTTCCATCACAGAAAGCAACTTCAATCATAGGTCTGGAGTTAGCTTTAGACAAAACTCTGAAAAGTATTTCCTCATCCTTCTCAACTTTAGGTTTAGGATTAGGTTCTGCCTCTTCTTCATCACTAACATCTTCAAGATGTGCACCTCTTCTTTGGGCTATCTCTACAGTGTCAAGCCTAGTTGCAATCTGCCTCAACATATCCATAATAGCATTATCATTTTCTCTACCATGAAACATCTTGACAATTAGGTTCCAGCAAGATCGTAACCTTCTGCAAGTTATAGGTCATATCTCAGATCTGCCACCCTACAATCAATCTAATGAGGCTCTCCATGATCCAATCCACAAGAAATAACTTCACTCTGATACCACCTGACGCAGTGGCATGGTAGATACAAGAAGAATTAAGTAGATTTGACCCTACTTGAATCAACAAACAAGCCTTGCTCAGAGTTACACATGGGAGCAATATACAATTCACATGAAACAGTGAAAAAAAAACATAAAATATAAGGCAAGGCAACTGGCAACCACATTGGTACAATTATTATAAATTCATGAACATGCCCGGCTATGAGGCCTTTCGGGTTTCGGCCTTATACAAAAGAATTATGAATTCAGAGTCTCATCTTGCATATTAACTTCTTTTCTACTTCTACCATTCTTCTACTATCATGACCTTCTACCATCTAGACCAACCTAAGCTTCCTATATAGCCAGTTAAGCCACAAGTCGACCAGTCGGGCATTTAATTACATTATAGGTCCACTTAGAAAGAGAAAACCAAAACTACTAAAAGAATGAAGACAACATGATGCAAAGTAACATTTAGGTCCACACGTGATCCAAGAACAAATTTACAACTTCACAAGGTCATATTTCATCATACGAAATCACGCAAGGCAAAGAGCTGCCATGTTTCATGCGAAATTGGATGGAAAGTTGATACCCAAGGAAAATGGCGATAACTCTTAACTCCAGATGAATTACGATTTGCGCTCTTAGGATAAGGTTGACAAATAGGTCCACATCATTACATTAACTTCTCATAACAAGAAACCAACAGATGCCACGGCTATATGCAAACAACCTACAGGTACAAAAAATAGGAAATATTTTTGGTTGATGCAAGATTGCTCAAAGACCCAAGATGCTCCTGCATCATATACCTGTGTCTTTGGACACTTCACAAGATATTGATGACCCCTTTCAAGAAAATTTTGATCTTGATCCTGAGGTAGACAATCATAATGCATGAATCATAGTAAGAGTGATAGATCTTGGCATAATAACTAAAGATGAAATGAAAGAAGTTATGGCTGAAGAAAAGAAGGATACAAAAATAGAAGAGACAAAAGTACCCATCTCTATTCCTATTTCTACTCCTATTAATGAGGAATCAATATCTACAACTCAATTGTTGGCAAGTGACAGTAAGCCTTTGATCAACAATTTCAATGAAATGGATGAAGATGAGCTATTGAAGCTATCTCTTATGGCCTTTGCTAAGGCTAAGGAAAGATCTGAGTAGAAAACTAAGAATAAAATCAGGGTAATGGACAGGGCAGTGGATAAAATTAATAAAGTTTTACCCATACCTCTCACCTTCCAAGGTAATGATGCAAAAAAAAACTTGGGGAAAGTTCTTGATGACCTAGATATGCCCTTCACTTCTTTGGGGAAGGCCACAGTTGTGAAGGTTGAAAAATAATTTATGGGGAAGAAGTTTGATGAGATGTTCAAGTCAATAAAGTGGGACTTAGGCATACTAGATACCACTATATATGGAATAAGGTCCTATATTGAGCATGGGAAAAATATATATGGCTACTTCATAAATCCTTCTAGGTTTGTGCAAAATATATTGGGCATAATTCATTATGAAGAGAAGACTTTGGACAACTTGGCGAAGAATTGTGGGTCCTCGCAATTAGTTACTAAGTTGGACAAGGAAGTGTCCACATTATTGGATAAAATAAGCATGCTACACATTGAGAATTCAAGAGCGGTGGGAAGATTTGGTGAGTTTAGGAGCTTGATTACTCCTAAACTGTCAATTTCAGAGAAGCACCTTGAGGATATGGAGATAGTGAAGAAATATTTTGATGGATCTATGCCTAAAGTACTAAAGGATGCTGAGACCTCATCTTTTGCATTGAATGGTCTCATTCAAATTGGTTAGACATTGAAGATGACATGGGAAGAAAATATAAAGGCCTTGGAAGCCTATTTCCAATACATACTTCGCATGGTGTAATTTTTGATAAGTCCCAAAAAAAATTCCTTCTATATAAATACACTTTTTATATACCTTTTCCATTGATGTCAAAGGGGTAGTAGTTGTTGTGAAAAGTATAAGGAGTACATAAACAATAGTTTGGTATTGGACACTTAGTTATTTTTCACTAAGTGTTGCCATCAATGCCAAAGGGGGAGATTGTTGGCAAGTGAGCAGTGCTTGAAGGTGTACATGTTGTCATTGTTGGCAACACATACCTCTGTGATGATCGCCTAAAGTGGAAGTAAGTTTTTGGTAATCAGTTAAGTGAAAAATGCCTAAGTACAAGATAGTTTCTAGAATACAATCATGCTATTTTGGTCAGTGAGCATGCGATACTTATCTTTATGATTTGTGAACATATATATGTTATATGAGATATAATAAGGCTTCTTTTATGATCGCTTGAGTTTTGGCTTCGTTTGGACAAAGTTACTTTGTTATGAAGTTGTGCAAACACAAAATGTAGTGAAAACATGGAACCTGAGTAGACACGATGATTGAGATAATAATATAAGTTATTATTGTGATATGAATTATGACTTATGATAGGTCCTAACCTATCTTAGCATGTGTATGGTCGCATGATATCCTTTTGTTGTGAACAAAATGTAAAGACATGTTTTGTGAAGAATTAGTGAGCCAACAAGGAAAACAAGATGATTAGGTATATATATGAAGGCTTTGAGTTACGAAGGTAAGGATTGGATTGATGACGATTGTGTGATGATGGAGTAATGTGGAGATTCTATGATTATTGTTGTGCACCTCAATTGGAACTACTTTGGCATAGAAGATGCTACTTTAGCTCATTTTTGTTGTTACAAGATACTTTTGTAATACTAGACAATGAGTCATTTGTAAGAGTGGTACGCTTCATTTTATATTCACCCCTAACAGGGTTATAGACTCCTAACAAGGTATGTCCTCTAACAAGGACGTGTACTATTGTAATATCTTGCTCCTAACAGGCCAAGGTCTCCTAAAATACTTTTAGTGCATCATTTGTGGGTACCATCCCCATCGGGGTTTTTCCTTGGCCAAGGTTTCCTCGAGAACAAATCATGGTGTTATGGGTTATCTACTTTATGTGTATATTATTCTTATTTTAGTTATTGCATGTTTAAGTTTGAATTGGTTCAAAAGGAATAAAAGTTCTGTAATACAGATTGAGGCCCCCTCTCAGTATTGCTTGATCCTAATAGATGAAGAATCAAATGAGGCTCCATAAGATGCATCTCTAGTGACCAAGAAGGGTCTAGATTATAAAATTGTAAAAGCACAAAGATTTTTGAAGATACGAGAACAAAAATAGGTCAAAAAGATTTGAGAAGTGAGGCCTCAAAGGCATTGGAAAGGGATAAATTTTTTGGTAGCTCTTTTATTGGTATATCTCTAGTAGAATAGGATGGTAATCAGTTTGGGACACAATCTTTGATTAAGAGGATGATGAATGGAACAACTCTTGAACATTCATGATTTATACATAAACAATGGGAAAGGTTTATTTTATTTCAAGTGGTAAATTTGGTAGTGTTGGTATAGACTTGGTGAGCTACTCTATCTATTGTGATGGGGAGGCTATGATTTCTTTGGATGAGTCATTGAAGTTGCATAAGGAGCCTAAAAACCTGGAAGAAGGATGACCGATACTAAAAGGGAAGAAGGACAAGAAGACAAAAATGAGGGTCTCTATGATATGACTTTATGCTCAAACACAAAAAATGGAGTGATTTGTAGTAATTGATTTTATGACCGTTAATAAGTCATCTTTGAATTCCTTGTCTTCTTTAGGAGGTGGTTCTCTACTTGTAACCACCCCTAGTTTCAGTCCAAGCTTGAAAAACCTAGATTATCAATAATAAAAATATGAATTATTCATTGATAAAAAGAAAAAGAAAAAAATAAATTATTGATGAGTTAAGGGTTTAACATTTTTCATGACAATAATTCTTTCTCATTTCCATTTCTTGTTAGGGACATGAATAGTTTTTCTTAGTTATCTCTAATTATAACGAAAAGCGGGAAATTAGATCACCTTAAGAGACCTCAAAGAACCATTGTGAATATTGATTGGTTGAGATGGAGTATCTTGGGTTGGACATTAAGCTTAAAATAGAATCTGAAATTCTATTACAGAAATCAAATCTTTCCATAATTTTTATTTGAGTTCTCCATTCCACTCTATCATAATTTCTTAAAGTTGACTTTTAATATCATACCATTTCTCTTAGTAGAATTTATAGAGTCGATTACCTCTTGTGTTATTATTACTCCGATAATAGATCTACTAGAAATAAAGTCAATTAGCTCTTAAAAAATTAAATTTGGTATTACAATAGCTTTAGATATACTTTTCATATACTTTTGAATAATGATTTAGGATGAAAGTCATCAAAACTTGTAATAGCTTCCTTCTTTAAGGGTGATAAAGGTATTATTTAAATATTTTGTAAGAGTTCCTTTCATTCTTGATTCTTTTTTAACCAATCAATCTTTATCTACAATATTCCAATATCTATGAATGAAGCTTGTTGGAAATCCATAAAATCAAGGGTTTTATCTAGACAAAATTGTATGTTTTCTTGTCTTAACTCATCTTTTGTGAAGGGACATACAAGAAATGATTTAGACCCTGATTAACTAATTTGGGTATGTTTTCCCAAAATAAACTTTCTTGAAACCCTTCCATATTGTTAAGAAGTTTCTTCTTTAATTTTATTTTCACAATCAATGAGATCTCCTGATTGTCTTCTACTATGTGTAATTTGAATTTTCCTAGATTTGGTGTTGTAAAAAAATATTTTTTTTCCCACCTTTCAACCATAATTCTCTCATTTTTCATCTCTAGAAGATCATTTTTCTTACTAATATTTTTAAATAGTTTTCCATTAATTCTTTTTAATACCACTATTGAATCATTCCTTTATCAATAACCTTTTCATTTCAATTTTTTAATTCTACAAAAACCTCTTTTCTTCTAAGATATTCTTGAAATTTTTGGCGTCTTATTGATGTTGATGGTTAATTCAAGATCTTCTTGATGAACTACAACTGATTGAATATCTGAATGACTTGATGAACTGTGATTAGAGATCACCGAGTACTGAAATGATATGTAAGATAATTAAATCAATCATTATGTTATCATTGATGTCAACTAGTTTTGACAGTACTTATCATGTAAGTTACAAACATCTAAACATCTGTAAAAAGGAAGAAAAGATGAAGAACTAAGATATCTACATGGAGAAAGATGGATATGACAAATGAGGATAAAGAATACTTTGGGTAACTTATTGATGAGTCTTTGATCTCATATTGTTGACTTGATTATGTTGCATTGATCTATTATGAAGAAGGAAGCAAAATTGTACAAGGCAATGTGGTCGGTAAATGAAGACTTCAGTATACACTGAACCAGTGTAGTGTATACCGAGCGACAATATTAACTGAGCTTGTATTCACCGACGCATTTCTTTGATAACCCAGTATAGATGAAAGTATTAAATGCTTATTTTAGCCGACAAAATTGATGAGCTAGATTTGTTATGATTTCAAGATTGAGGATAAAGTTTGTTATAAGATCCACGACTGACAAAATTTGGAGAAGTTCTAAAGGATGGAATTGAAACGTGTTATTGACACAACTGCCGAGGAAGGTTTAAGAGGCAAAATCAATGAAGAAAAATAAGCGACAAAATTTGATGGTTGAGAAGAAAATAGTTTATCTATCTATATAAGAGATATGAGTTTCTTTATTGAAACTATGCCAGAAGAAATAAGACTGCAAAGATATCGCATGAATATAGTTTCATGCATGCTTGATCAGACTAGTTGAAGAAGAACCAAACTGCAGAGTTAACTGAGCGTCAGAGAGCTATTACCAAGGGACAATAAGTTATTGAATATTGAAGAAGTGAATTGAAATATTGATCAGAGGATTTGTATGGGCTTAAGAATAGATCTGAACATCTGCAAATTGAGTTGTATTGTAATCAGATCAATTATTGTTTTAGTTTAACCATTGATATAGAAAAATCTCCTAACCGAGTGGACTTAATCATCTTATGTTATGCTCCTATGTCATTCATAGAATGAAAATTGTTATCTAATTGACCCCATAGTGAATGTTGGTTGAAAGATAACTGTTAGTCTTAAATCGTCTAACAAGGTCACACCTAACAGTGTGTTTGTAACCTTTAACAGGGTTGGCTCTTCACCGAGCTCACTTCAGAAGAGTGAAAATTATTTTGGGTTACGGGTCCCATGTGGTTTTTTCCTTTACAAGGTTTCCATGTTAAATCATTGTGTTATGTATTTTTTGATGATTATTTTATTGTCATACTTTACATACTCTATATTTGATTTGGTCGGTAACCACGGTGAGTTAATTAATTGGTAATCGGTAAAAGGCACAGACAGTTTAATAGTTTATGTTATCGAGCTGCAGAATTGATTGAAATTATTTTGAAAGTTATATCTTTGTATTTGGGACTGTAGGATAACTAATCTAATCGATTCACCCCACCCACCGCCCCCCCCCCCCCCCCCCCCCCCTACTCAGTTATTCTAACACTTCTAACCACATATTTTCAAATTTAAAATTAGACTGGAAAGTAATATGTTCTTCATATTACATTCACTCAAAAAAAGGGAGGCTCAATAATCATATGTATGTATATAATTTATTTTCAAGTTTAATGTGTCTTTAAATTTTACTTTAATGATAATTTTTTCATCCCCTTCCTTATCTTAATTAATTAATTTTTTATTAAAAACACAATCAATAATCAATATTGATATTATTAATAATAATTTTAATAAATTTCAATTATTAATAATAATGATTTACTTAATGATAATAATAATAATAATAATAATAATAATAATAATAATTTAGTAATCTAGAGGTATCTCTATTGTACTTAGCACAATTGCAACCTAATAGAGCAATTCCACCCATTGCTTACCTTGGGCTTACTTTTTGCTAAGATGGGTTGGGGGAGGGGTGGGTTTGAGGTGAAACTAGTCATTTGGAGGCTGCTGATGGGACCTAAACCCACCGAGCAATCAGGTTAATCGAGGAGGATAGACTCAACCTATGGATCTATATGAAATGAACCCAAATCCCTTAGCCATCTACGTCACCCCTTAAACCTTTAAATATTATCATTTTTACTCAATGCTTATTAATTAAAAATTAATAGTTAAAATTATAATTGTACATTTCACAATACTTAATGATATATAATTATTGAATAGTATTCCTATTGTACAAATAATTAATAAACTAAACACAATTAAATTTTACATACCTTGTGAACATTAAAAGCCTTCCTTTTCTTTTGTACTCTATGTTGGGATTAAAGTGTCTCAACCTTTGAGTCCTAGCATTTATTATTGGGGTATGTGGACACATTTATTATTGTATAATATTTATGTAAGCGTTGTAAAATGGAGTTTCTAATTATATGTTGAAGATACATTGAATGTGGATACATTTGAAGATACAATGAATGTCCATGCATTTGAGAAGCTGCTATTTTTCGCACTATAAACTTTATAAATACAAGTGTTTCTTAAAGAGTTGTATGAGAGAGAAGTTTATTTTAGAGGTGTTATGTTGGTGGATTTTCTTTAGGATGGAGTGGGATATAAATCACCATGTTAAGGCTTAGAACGTGAAAATTGTATTGTAACTATATTATGTTTCTAAATAGTACAATGACTCTCTGGTTTTGGAGTGTGGGGTGTTTTACCTGAAAAGGTTTTTCTAGTGTTAATTCTATGCTCTTCTATCTCCCACCTTGTTCATTTTGTTTAATGATTTTGTATTGTTGAATCTTAATGTATGCATCATGTTGAAACTACTTGATTTGGCAAGATATAAAATTGCAAGCACTTTCCTCTAAGGTTTTAATCATGGGAAATAATTTGTACTTGATAATACTTTATGGCATTGTAGTATGTGTTTGTATCACCATATTGTCATGTATTTGTGAATAAATTATAGATATTGGGTGCACATACTAATCTTATATTACTTTTCTGGGATGCCCAATTTCTCTTTATTTGGTATCATCTAGAGCTTTGTTCCAAGATTTACAAGTTTCTTGCATGTTTTTGTGAGTTGCATGTGCTTGCATGTCAATGTATGTAATATTTCTTAGTGTTTTGGGGTTTGGGTATTTCTTTCGTGAAGATTTGTTATCCTATCAAGCTTGAGGGAATCTATGGTTGCATGCAACAAATTTTTCATATTGGGTGTCTATGAGAGGCTCCCTAGTAATATGGAGAAGTTTGTGCTATTTTTCAACTTTGGAGTGATGTTCTTATGTTGGGTGCTCACTTTCCACAATAGTAGGTCTTTCTTTTGTTACCCTAAATCCATCGAGACTATAGAGTTGATCATTTGATGATTTGGAAGCTTTTGAAATAGTTAATCTCCCTTGGATGTATGTGTTGATGGTGGTTGTGGAGTTAGTCTACATATAGGCCTAGAGTTATTGAGCTTCTTTTTCCTTATGGATGTTTGTACTTGCATGGCTTGAATTCATGTTCCTTTGATTTGAGGAGTTTGTATTTTTTTTTTAAAAATCTACAATGATGCTCATGTATGACAATCCATTATTTTGAGTTAAGTTGTTTTGTGATTTTTTCAAACTTTTGTGTCTTCCATATGAGAAGTGGGTATGGATGTGCATAGGTATTCTTGAACATAGTGGTTTTGTAGGTTTAACATGGTTAAGAAAAAACTTGTGGTTTTGCGGATCTACTGAAGAGCTATTTTATAGACACTAGTTCCTTTGGGGTGTTATTGGATGAGATATTTGTGGTTTTGCATCCCTTCTTCATGCATGGTGAGAGAAGGTTATGATTCTTTGTCTGCATGGGGATGTTGGTATGTTATTAGTCACTCAACATTTCTATGTTGATGCTTTTATGGATTCATGTACTATGGTGCTTGATGTGGACTTGATTGTTAAATTGTATCTATGCTTGATCTAGTGCTTAAGTCATGTTGTCTACATGATTGTTCTATTGACACCTAAAATTACTCTTAGGTGTAACGACCTATGGGAAGCTTAAGTGAACGTGGGACTCTAATTCTTTTCACTGAGCAACCTCTGAGATTTTAGAAGCTGAATCTTCATACTGTGTTTTGAGGGAAAGAGTTAGAAAATGATGAAATTGTAAAAGGCGCCAAAGCTTTTAGAACACTTTAAACAACTAAATGCATAGGCTATTCCCAACTAGGAATCTCAAGGCAACTTATGAAACCAACCAAACTTAGAACATAAACAAACCTAGTCAAAGCTTAACTCATAAACATAGAGCAAAGCACACGATAATGTATATGAAACAAAGAAGCTTTAAAACTACTTCAAATATTCTATACAGATGCTACGCTACAATTCTAAACAACACATAAATTTGCAAATGAACAATGAACCACCTGATATGCTAAAAGGCAAAATGCACGAATGATTAGTATTAATGACTCAGAAAATATATACAATTTAAGGCAAAAGAGGGTTGCTTATATAAGCACATGGATTCAAAAGTTCTCCTTCTTGGAAACCCCCAATTTTCATTAGAAATGAATATTCTATAACATTGGATAGGAAGAACTCCAAAATTCAAAGAAAGAAAGGATTGCTAAAGAGATGTGGTATTGCACACTTGAAGGAACTAAGAGGTCACTTTCTACGCTGACCCTAAGAGATAGGTGGCTCACACAATCTGACCCCCTAGAGAAATTGACTCACCATAATGGGGTTTGGATAATAGAAACAAATTCAGATTGCGATTGCTCCTAAGGAACAATCATACTTTTCTAAGGCGGCTCTAGAATTGTGGGCGTCTAGACATGCGTAGAGATTTGGTTATAGCTTTGACAAGCACATGGCAGATAGCTAAGAAGCCTGCAATAGCATTTGATCGAGGAACAAACTAGGACACATGGTGCAACAACATTGAGAGCTAGGAAGGAAGGGATTCAGTCTTCTTCAAACACTTTTGAGAAGGCCACATCTACAACTTTGTGAAGACCCAGGCTTTCCAATAAAAGGAATTGTGGTTAGCCAAAAAGGGCCATGTGGCACAAGAGCGAGGAATCTTGTCTTTTCTTTGCTTCCTTTTCTTGTGGACACCCATGACGTCAACACGTGTATAGCCCTTGAAAGGTCTGGGTTCGTAAGCAAAATAATGTTGCAAATGACACATGACACTCCAACTAGGAACCTTTCTCAAAGGGATGGAAATCCACTCCAAGATACACATCGAGGTGACAAGTGGTAGGATGTGTGTTGCTACTCACATACTCACCACAAATAATAAATAATGTAGGCAGCTGAAAGGATGCTTTGCGAAGATGGAAATATTAATGTTTATAGCTTATGGTGACATAAGGGGAATCTAGTCTGTTAGATCAAACTCCGAATATTTTTCTTCCCCAAAGATATCTACCTTTACGCACTCATGCCTAAGAGGCTGTCAATTTGAGCTTGCAACGGTTTCCATTCTTCCTTTGAGAGTAGTTTCTATATCTTTAGGCACTAGTACTCTTGGTCTAGGTTGATCAACTCTTGAAAGAAAATGGAGCTTAGATCACCGAAGTTAGACTCGAAGAGCACCTGCAAACACACCACCGGGTAGAATACGCTCTCAAAGAATGTCAGATCAGGATTTGTGTGGAGCGTTCGGAGGTCAGAATTATGCAGCTAATGATCTATTATTGCTATGAGATCCTCTGGCTCCAAAAATAAATTGTCTGCACTGAAGGGACAAGGAAACTCATACTTCTCCAACTCTATAAATCTCTCCCTCATCATTATCATCGTTGTCTCTAAAGAAGAGAGTGTGGCTTGCGTTTGTAGGGCTGCCTTATGGTAGTTGATTATCATTTTCAAAATATAAATTATCAAGGACCGATTTGTGAATCCAACCCCGGTGAGGACTTGGTCTACTGCCGCGTATATCCAACTTGTAAAACATGGAGCATTCAAGAACTTGGGCGATGTGAGCTCTGAAAATTGGTCGATTATGGGCTTGCTCGCAATGCACAAAGCATATGTCTCCTTCAAGAATCAGAAGGAAGACCTGCTCAAAAAAATGTTCTTTATTCTATCCCACTCAGTAACAAGAATATGTTTGAAAATGAGGAACATGTCAACGGGAAGCAAAGGGATTGGACGACCCTATGAGAGAAGCTTGTTCTTGGCTTCAACTTATGCAACTCTTGGATTGATCAAATTCTTTCTGGATCAATTGTTATGTCTCTTTTGACACCACGTGTCTGAGGAGGTTCCCTTGAGGAACTTTGAACAAATACTTCTTTGGATTGAGCGAGATACCAAACTGTTGGCATCTTTGGAAAACAACACCTAGATGGTCAAAATGATTTGCAAAAAACTTAGAAAACATAGTAAGATCATCTAGATAAATCAAGATAATCTTGTTGATTAGGTCCTTGAACACAATATGCATAGCATGTTGAAAAGTGGCACTAATGTTGTATAGACCAAAAGGAATCTTTTTGTATGCAAATGTTCCCCGCTTAGTGGTGAACATTGTTTTATGTTGGTCCTCTTCCTTAACTAGCACTTGGTTGTAACCCAAGAAACTATCAAGCAAAGAAAGCATCTAAGACCCAATGACTGATTGCAATATAAATTCCATAGATGGAAGTGGATAGTGACCCTTCAATGAAGCTTTGTTCATGTCACGAAAGTCAACGCAGAGGTGGATGTCTCCACTCTTTTTGTGGACGGTGATCAAATTGGACACCCATGTGCTATGCTTGATTGGGAAGATGATGCGCTAGTCCACCAACTTGGTTAGCTATTTGGCCATCAATGACATGATCTTTGGGTTCACTGGCCTTTGCTTTTGTTAGACTAGCCAAACTCCTTTAGTTAGTTCGATGGTGTGATGGATTACTAACGGGTCATAGCCTTTCAGGTCTTTGTAAGACCAAGAAGCCACACCTTCATACTTCTCGCAAAGATGAATCAGGTGGTCTCGATCGTGCTGAGCGATATCATTCCTAAACTTTAGTGTTTGTCCTTTTCCAACCTCTAGATGACTATAGTTTTTCTTGTATGTCGTGATTTTCATCCTCTTGGCAGTAGCGTCATCACAGTCGAAGATGTTCTCCAAGGTGATCAAACCTCTTGGAAGCTTGTTTCCCCTGAGCTGAATGACTTGGTCTCCATATGTTTATGCTATCTTTGGCTATAGATGGTCTTGGAATTCGCCCGAATGCTGCAAGAATACGGGAATGTTCTTGTCGTTCTCAAATACTTGCCAGTTTTAACATTATCGAGCATGGTAGGCCTTACAATCACTTAGACCGCATGTTTGTTTTCCACTAGATCGGTGTTGGGATAGGAATGGGAACCGACCATAGCCAGATTGTCCACAAACACGTTCTCCTTTCTTGGCACAACTTGAATATTGAAAGCGTCAAAGCCTTCAATGAGACCCCACACCCTATGATGATAATAGTGCATACACATATTTTTTGGTTCCTGTTCCGCACTTGATGCACTACTAGCTTGGAATCTCTGAGCACCCTCAACTTCTTGATACCCATACTCATTCCATGGATCAACCAATCATACTCCATTTCATTGTTGGAACATGGGAACTGAAAATGGAAATCTCTCAAGGTCTTTTCACTAGTCGGGGAAGTTAGACACACACCAACACTCAAGCCTTTTTTTTTTCCTGTCATCGAAGTGCAGTGTCCATAGAGTAGAACTCTTGCTCTCAATCTCTTTAGCCTCAGTTGCGGTGTCTTTGATCACCCATGGGATGTGCTAGCCTTCTTCATATATAACATAGGTGCCAAGGTCAATAGAATGGAAACTTGAGTTCTCTAAACTATTGGAGTCGTAATCCTTGAGGAGGATGGACTCCTCTATTGGCTCAAATTCTGGAATATTCTCGTCCACCAAGAGCTCTTCAAGTTGTTCTACTTCCTTAAACTCTAAATTAGTTAAAGCTTAAAAAACAACGTGTTCAGCGTGTAGGGGCTGACTTACAATTTTGAACTTGGCTCTGTGCTTGTTCCTTAGGATGAGGTGTGGTCAATCTAGGGACAAGTATTCACCAATCCTAGTGATGAAGTCTTGGGAGAGACAAAGACCGAAAGTAGTAGGGATGTCAATGATAACAACATTCTGTAGTACACTGATGGTTAGACAAGCATATAAGGTGAGTGGGAGTTTCTTGATAAGACCTACAGTCTGCATTATGTTTCCATCGAGCAGCATAACTCCTAGTTCAAGGGCTCAAATTCAAGACTTAGGGCCTTGATGATTACTTTTGGCATAACAATGGTGCTAGCCCTGCTATCAATCATATAGTTGTGTAAAAGCTTACCATTAACGATAAGAGTTAAGTAGAAAGGGGTAGGCTTTGGACATTCTGCCTTTGTGCTTGAGCTCACAACTCCTTAGTTGACCAAGGCAGTGTGAGCATGTGCTTGACCTCTAGGCTCTGTCGGTTTGCCTGGCGGCCCTTTATCTTTTCTTTGTGCGGGAGTGTTGCTAAGAACTAGTTGTGTCCTATCTGTTACAAAAAATGCTTCTTTCAACAAAGATCTTTGTCTCAGGATAGAGAGGATATCCCATAAAGACATATTCGTTGGGGCTTTCTTCAGTTGCTTGAACACATTAAGACCAGTCAGTACAGTGCGCTTTGTATCTCCATACTTGTACATTGTTGGTGCCTTTGGCTTTAGGTAAGGATGGGCAACAGTGAGTTCAATAGTCGCCTTGCTCGTACGGGGCATGCTTTGCTGCACTACTGGCTAACTAGTATTCCGTCTTTTTAAGCATAGGCTATAATTATAGTGCACTTGCGAGGCTTTGCTAGCAAACACAAGGGTACCACTTGGATCAAACAGGTTTTCTAGCACAACCTACTCATCTTTCATGCAATAGAACATAGCATGTTTGATGGTGATTTCCGCTTCTCTCCATATACATACATTGTAATCGAGTGGTCAACACTATAGTCTCCATATCGGGTGAGGCATAGACACTAAGATATACTGAAAAGCCTAGGCCCTATGGTCTCCAATTTGTTGTTGAAGGTTCCCTCTTGGATAATTACATGAAGCATGACCATCGTTGCAAGGGAAACACCATGCATTATCATTTGCCAAGTTGTTTTGCCCAAGAATCGACTCCCTGATTTGGCTAAGCGAGATTGCTTGCAAGGGGTTAGGCATACTTACCAGTTGGTTATTTGCTTGAGGTTGGCTAGATTTGTTACCTCCTTGATATCGGTTAGCCTGATAGCTTGACTTTCTTGAATAATGATTTTGATAGGGCGGTCTGACAGAGGGAGAGTTTTGCCTTTTCAAATTGATAATCTCATTTAAAGAGGTACGCAACAAGTTTTTCATTATGCTTACCTCAGTTGCTAAGGCAACGAGAGAGGAAGCGTTTGGAATGCTAGGCGGAGTGCCTGATGTGCTAGGCTATGAACCTAGATAGTAATAACGTGATTGGGGAATGGGAGAAACGCTTGGGGCATTCTCAATAGGAAAGGAACAAACTTGCAAGTTTGCAAATACAAACATGATAGGTCTAACAAGGAGTTGAGCAACATCAACGAGACTATTTTCTTCCTTAACGGTAGTCACGTATGCATCTGGTAATGTTACTTCGCCTATAGACTGGATCATGACAACTATGCATGGAATAAAAGTTTTGAGATAGAAAACATACACCATGTCAGCCGAGGGCCTTGTAGAAATGGGTATTGTATGTCAGGTTTTGTAAAACCTAGTGTTGAAGTCCATGATTGCCTCCTATGGAGCTCATTTGATAGCGATCAACTGTTGCAATAGTGATGATCTATCTCCCTTGTCGGAGAAACACTCATAGAAAGGGTCACCCAATTGGTCCCATGTCATGATGGAGTTAGTAGGAAGAAAATGGTACTCATCTTGAGCTTTGACCTTGAAAGAGGCTACCAAGAGCCTTAGAGCCACATCCTTCTCTGAAATGTTTGTGTAGCACGCATACCTCTGCAACATCTTGTAGATGTTCTCATGGATTCTTAGAATTCTCCCTTGTAAATTTAGGCAATCCTTTAAGGGAAGATGTAGGGATCTGTCCCCAAACAATTATTGGGTAGGAGGAATTAGAGGACTACCATTGTTCCAGGCCACAAGTTTTTGGGTTGATTCAACATTATGGGTTGTTGCTGATCTAGGTTTTGTGCTTGATTATGCACTTGATTTTGTACTTGCTAGGCTTGAGCTTGTCAGTTGGGGCTTCTATAAGTGCCAAAGACTAGTGGGGGAACAAGTAAATGAGGCGCACCTTGAGACTGAGATCTCGTAACCAATCTATGGCTCATGCACCTTCTAAAATTTCAAACGGAATGTATGTTTTGCGTCCAATTGGGAATACTAGAAAGGACAATTGACACTTAAAATTTCTCTTAGGTGTAATGGCCTATGGAAAGCTTCAATTAATGTGGGACTCTAATGCTTTTCACTGAGCAACCTCCATGACTTTAGAAGCTGACTCTTCATACTACGTTTTGAGGGAAAGAGTTAGAAAATGATGAAATTGCAAAAGGAGATACACCAAATATTTTAGAACACTTTAAACAACTAAATGCACAAGCTATTCCCAACAAGGAATCTCAAGGCAACTTATGAAACCAACCAAACTTAGAACATAAACACGCCTAGTCAAAGCTTAACTCAAAAACATAGAGAAGAGCACACGATAATGTATATGAAACAGAGAAGTTTTATAAGCATAATCTACTTCAAATATGATATACAAATGCTATGCTAAAGTTCTAAACAACACATAAATTTGCAAATGAACAATGAACCACCAGATATACCAAAGGGAAAAATGCACGATTGATTTGTATTAATGATTCAAAAAACATATATAGTTTAAGGAAAAAGTGGGCTGCTTCTATAAGCATGAGGATTCAAAAGTTCTCCTTCTTGGAATCCCCCAATTTTCATTACGAATGAACATTATATTGTTGTGCTAGATAGGAAGAACACCAAAATCTGAAGAAAGAAAATGATTTCTAAAGAGATGCGGCACCACACACTTGAAGGAACTGAGAGGTCACTTTCTATGCCAACCCTGAGAGATAGATGACTCACACAATTTGATCCCCTAGAGAAATCGGCTCACCATAATGATGTTTGGGTAATAGAAACAACTTCGGATTGTGACCGCTCTTGAGGAACAATCGTAATTTACTAAGGCGGCTCCAGAATTGTGGGCATCTAGATGCACATACAAATTCGACTATAGCTTTGACAAGTGCGTGGTAGATAGCTAAGAAACTTGCAACAACATTCGGTCGAGGAATAAACTGGGACACACGATGCAACGACATTGAGAGTTGGGAAGGGAGGGAGCCGATCTTAAAACGTCAATGAGAAAGCCACGTGTACATCTCTGTGAAGAACTAAGCTCACTAGCAAAAGGAACCATGATTAGCCAGAAAAGGGCCATGTGGCACTCGAGTGGGGACTCGTCTTTTCTTTGCTTCCTTTGCTTGCGGACAGCTGTGAGATCAACACGTGTACAACCCTTGAAAGGCCCGGGCTTGCAAGAAAAAGAATCTTGCAAATGGCACGAAGGACACATGGTACTCGAGTGGGGAGCCTTACTCAAAGGGATGGCAACCCACTCCAAGATACACACTGAGGTGACAAGTGGTAGGATGCGCGTTGCTACTCACATACTCATTGCAAAGAATAAATAATGCAAGCAGTTGAAAGGATGCTTTGCGGAGATGGAAAAATTAATGTTTACATGTTCTATTTGAGATCTCATTTTGTATGTCACTAATGTGATAGCGGGGAGCCTTTCTCAAAGGGATGGCGATCCACTCCAAGATGTGCACCGAGGTGAAAAGTGGTAGGACGCGTGTTGCTACTCACATACTCACAACAAAAAATAAATAATGCAGGCAGTTGAAAGGATGCTTTGTGGAGATGGAAAAATTAATGTTTATATGTTCTCTTTGAGATCTCATTTTGCATGTCAGTGATGTGATAAGGGGTTTTCATGTTACAATGTTTGGTTCTTTAAGTTATGTAGTTGTGTGAGTTGATCACCTATTTAGTTGTAGTGGGATAACTCAGATGTGGATTGTCTATATCCGCAAAATTTGATTAGTTGTTAATGTAGACTTGTTAGGTAGCCTTGTCTATGGTCACTTATGCATTGGTGTGATTACTTTGGCATGAGAGGGTGGTTGATGTGTGAGTACTTGAATAGTTGGTTATGGGGTCCTATAACATGGTGTATTTCCTTGATTTGTAAATCTTGGTTTAACTTGGTGTGATTATTAGTACACTTGTATGTGTGTGGGCCTAGATGATTTTTAGGTTTGGGAGATGGTGTATCATGTGCTTGGAGAACTTGGTATCACAATTCACTGGGAGCTTTAGCAATGATTGTGTATTATCAAATGGTGATGGATGATCTCCTTTAGTGATGCAAATGGTTTGGAGGGATTCTTAGATTATGTTTCTACAAAAGGGTTCTTTCATCTTTGTGTGTACACTATTTGAGGATGAGTAATATCTTAGAGCCATGTATGACTTTTAGAGTCTTCGGTTGAAGTGTTGGCGGTGCTTGATAGGTAAAGTCGATTTAGAGTATGTTGGTGTTATATCGTGGTATACTCTTGATTGTGCATTATAGTTTTGGCATGATTTTAGCTATTGAGACCATGATATGATCACTTGGAGCATGTCATCTATAGTAGGGAATGGTCAGATCATGATGTCCTGATGGGTTCTTGATTCAACTTATTGGAGCTTTGGCAGTGGTCTGGTGAGTTCTCTTTGTATTGGGCGCATTAGACATCCACTTGAGAGCTTCATGAGAGTTCAAAGATGCATTTGGAGTTTACCTAAGTACTCATGAATACATAGAAACTTAGATGAGGTAGGAGTTCTCTTGAGATAATAGACATATTGTCGAGATGGTTATTCTTGATGAGATTTTAGTAGGAAGTCCAAGGAGCCTACACCTTGGTTGGACATGAGATCAACAAAGACCTATGAGGAGATTTCTCTTGGATGAGTCATACTGATTTTCATATCTTGGAGGAGCATTCTCATTCCACACTCTTGGTGTACTCAACAATTTATCACTTCAAAGATATTGCCCAACATTTCTCTCAATTGTTTTATGCTTTTTCTTCTATATTCATGGATTTGAGCTATTGGTCAAATGGTTTTGAAGGACTTATTGTGAGAGATGTATAGCATAGTTATCTCCTTGGATTTGTTTTCCTTTATGATGGTCATAGGAGATGGTAGTGGGCTTATTTCCTCAAATGTGAAATGGAGTAGTTTACTCTTCTTTGATAGGCTTACATCCATGTGGATACTTGAAATTATGTTATTTTTTATCTCTTGAGGTTGAATGGGTTTGGATGTTGTTGTGGCTTTTCTCTTGGGGTTGACATTTAGAGGTGTTTGTAGAAGGATGTGCTACATGTTTATAGTTTTCAGTTTCTCTCAGCTTGAATCTTAGTGATCTTCTTGTATGTTTAGATTCACTTGACATTGGATGTGAGGTCTTGTGTCAAGCTATTGTGATCACTACTTTGTGGTTGTGCTGTCACTTGGTTCTTGGCTGATAACATGGAGGCTCTTGTATCACTTTTTTCTATCAGATGTGGAGACTGCTTGAGAGAGATGTTTCTTGCAACAATTTTGTTGCAGAATTTGTATATATTTGTGGGTGGTCCTTGGTACTACATGCTTACACTTACCCCATGTGACTGGTAGGCTCAATATGCCTTTGATCTTTCAGACTTCACATTACCCATGCAGTGGGAGTTTACATATGTGTTTGGTCTTAATTGACTAGCTTGCACATGGAGCTTGAGGTTGCTATATATGAGTTGTTTAGGTTAGTAACATGAATTTGCTAATGTTTGTTGCGGGTGCTATTTTAAGTCACAAGTTTATCGGTTGGATGGGAGCCATCAATTTGTATCCTATAGCCTTTGATTTCACTGGGATCTTATGCTTGTGTTCTTTAGATTGGTGCATATACAGTTTGGCTTGTTCCTTGTTCCTTTTCTTCCATAGGTGGCATGTTGGAGGATGATAAGGATTGTTGTATGAGACGATGGGCATCTTAGATGTTGTAGGTGTTTTGATGGAGCTCTAGGGCATGTTTTGGGATCTATGTGGTTTCATGGATGACAATAATGTATTGTTTTTATCCGGTGGCTCTTAACAATGTAAATTTTGGTGTTTCTAATGACTCTTTACAACTCTTTGACAAGTGGGAGAATGTTGGGATTAAGGTGTCTCAACCTTTGAGTCCTAGCATCTATTATTTGGGTATTATCTATCTAATATGGTGCATATTTAATAATATCCTAAACTGGCACCCACTTGGAGATTCAAGTTTTGAAATTAATATTTACATAAGAGTTATACAAAGGGGAGTTTCTAATTACATGTTGAAGATACATTGAATGTGGATGCATTTGAGAAGCTACTATTTTTTTTGCATTGTGAGGTCTATAAAACAAGTGTTGTTAGAAGAGCTCTATGAGAGAGTTCATTTCAAAGTGGATATGTTGCCGAATTTTCACCTTGATAGAGTAAGACATAAATCGCTTAGTGCATGAAGATTGTTTTGTATTTTTATCATGTTGCTGTATTTTAAGATGTAAATGGCTCTCTAATTTTGGAGTGTGGGTTTTTTTTAACCAAAAGGGTTTTCCCCACATAGATTTTGTGTTCTTCTATCTTCTGCCCTTTTCTTTTTGTTTAATGATTTTGTATTGTTGAACCTTAATGTATGCATGTTGGATGATTTGACAAGATTAAAAATTGCAAACACTTTCCTGTAAAATGTTGTGAGAAAAAAATTGTGTTTGATTTCGCTTTATGGCATAGTAAAAGTGTTTGATTACTGATCTTAGATTGTGTTTATGGGATGCACAAATTCCCTTCATTCTATTACTTTCCATAATCCAGAATTGAGAACATGTGTATGCATAAATCCAGAATTGAGAACATGTGTATGCATAAATCCATCAACATTTTGCAGAAGGCTTCAAATGTTATTAATATGTTGACTATGGAAAACAAGTGGCATCATTCTCTTTGTCCATAATGGATTAGTATGCTGAAACAAATGAATATCTGTAATTTTTTTTTTGATTGATGATATATGTAAATATTTTAATAATCACTTTCACACACAAGTCAGAAGTGACATCATATTTCAAAATATATGAAGCAATGTTTCTCCTTTAAGAAAATTAGATTGATAAGCTTAATTACAATCTTACAATCCTCGCTAGCAAGGCCATATTTGTGTTGTGTACCCAAAATGACCTGCAGTATTTATATGTTCTCAATCTAAAATATTCTTGAAATGAATTAGAACTAAAATTTCCCAACTGATCCTTGATTGTTTTGTAAGTCATTATTCCTATTCATGTTATGATTCTTGATTTCCTTTTGGAATGAACAAAACTACACGTAATAGGAAAGATTATGTTGTTGGAGGTTGTAGTTGGTTATTTGCTTCTCAACATCAGTAGCAAGGAATTCTCATCCGATAGAGAATGAGGGTTGACGACTGATTCTCGTAATTAGCCCACCCAGAGGGAGGAAGACCATAACTGTTGTAATTAAATATAAAAAGCATATTATCTATGGATCTTATTCATGTCAAATATTTGTCAGTTTTTTAAGTTTTTCTTAAACAGGTTTATGGAAGAGTTTTTATTTTCACATTGACTATTCACACAAACCTTTTTGAAGCTTATGCCTAGGAGGAGTTTCAACAGTAATAAAAATGTTTTCTTATAAAATTTGAACTACTTTTGTTATGTTTTTTTCAGTTCAACGCGCCTAAGCAAGTTGAAAATAACACAAAATTACTACTGAATAATTACAGAATGTAATTGCCATTTATACGTCTTGTCCAAGGTGTTAAAATATTATGTTGCATTACTCCATCACTTCTCTAATTTGCTGATGAAGGAGTCCAGCGGAGGCAACTCCTTAATCATCTCCTTCCAATCTGGCATCCCCTGGAAAACAAAGCTCACATAGTCAACTGCATTGCTTTTGTATCAAATCTTTCAAGAGTAAAAGAAGATATCAAGTAGAGATATAAAGTCATGTTTTACTAAAAACATGACCTGAATGGTATCTACAAGCCTCAGTGTAAAGAGAGGTGACCCTGTGAATACCCAGAATTAAAGAGGACTGCTAAGGAAAAAGCTAAAGTCATAAAAATACTAAACTTTAATGTACCCTGTATGTGTGAGGAGTTGAAGAAGGAACAGCTAGGATTCTGGGAATGACAAGAAGTTTTGAAGGCACATTTGCAAGCTTTCTGTCATTATCACTGTATCACAATCCTAACATTATTATTCACAAATTCTATTGCGATTAAGTTTCCAGTTGTGTGAAGGTTTAATAATCCATAAGAGGTTGTAAAAGAAGGGGTGATTGGAGAAATAGAATGTGAGGAAATTCTATTAATTTCAAGGAAGGGGAATACAACATTTTAGTTATTTTTTAAGAACCCGAAGCCTATGCATTACATAGTCAGTTGATGTGTATAAAACTTGTAACAGTTAATGTTTGTTTGTGTTAGAACAGTGACTATTAAGATTTATACTATGGAACTTTTGCAGCCCATGAAAAGTTCCCGAGGTAAGGAAAAACCTAAGAAATCTAGCCTATAAACAGTATCGTACATTAGAGGGACAACTATATGAAAACAATTCTCAACCACTAGCGAAGGATGCTACATTTGATCATTCCATGATTAGGAATTAAGTCTAGTTAAAATGTGAAATTTCTTGCTAGAAATTAAAAAAAAAGGTTTTGGTTGATTAAAGGAGGAGCTACAAGAAGAGGTGGAATTTTTCAGAAATTTTCAATTAACATGTGAGCCGTCCTTGTACACCCTCACCGATTGGTACTTGTTCTACGATTGCTAAAGAAGCAATGAGTGAACATAGATTTAGCAGGAGACTCTTTAGATATGTCAATATGGAGATCGATCAAATAATGTATTATGATATTGCTATCGGGATTCAACTATGTAATTTTTTGGTCAAACTCATTGACCCATGTTTCACAAGTAGTGTTTCATAGACACCCATCTCCCATTAGAATGAATGGTACACTTAGCACTCATTACATCTAGGTGATGCTTACAGAGGTGAAGCATTGAGCCTTCCCATGAGGTCACACATCCCAGTACTACAACACAAGCTAATGTTCACCATAACCTTGCACACGTCTAGTGGAGCCTTTGTAGTTCTGTTAGTAGTTTTGTATTATCTCCCTCATGTGCAGGCTCCAATATGATCTAGACTAAATTTTCTAACTACTTGAGAATTGTGGTGATTTTTATGCTCGAACTCCATATATACATTGTATTATTGGTGGAGGAGAGGGGTTTCAAAACCCCTCTCATGTTCTGAAGCCTCTTTACACTCCAAGAGATACGTTGATGATCTCTTTGACCTTCGCCTTTTTTAACATAGCATGTGAGCATGTATTGGCTTCTGCAATGGTTGTAAGAACCACTTCCAGGAGCTGCTTCTATCTTCATAACCAACAAAATGCTGATAAGGCAGTGTTTTGACATTAAGTCCCATGAAGAGTGGTAAGTCCAGCCATTAAGTGGTTGTTAAAACCCATGTGGGTGCTGATAGGAGTCATGAAACTATATGAAATTTCGATCTCCATTTTTGCTCTTGTTTTGAAATTAATCTCAGAAATTGGAGAGGTTGTGACAACCTTGTTGGGTTCTGACAAGGTTTTTGCAACCTTGTCGGCTTTCAACAAATCTTCCAAAACCATTAAAATTTTAACACTTAATTTATTGCTTTGAACCCAAAAACAATTTTCATAAGACTTTATGATAAAAATTAAGCTTTGAATTTTGAACCCCATGGCTAACAACCTCAAGTGAGAAAACAATATTTAAGATCTTTCTTCTAGAAGCTATAATGTCCCCAAATTTTGGTGCTTATTTCAGTATTATTTAGCTCCTTCTGGAGATCATTTAGGACACTGATTCACACTTACTATTTTTAGTAAGTCACTTGGATGTTTTGCTCATACTTACTATTTATAGTAAGTCACTGGGGTGATCAGTTGACATCATATCTATATTCGGAAAGAGGATGGATTATTCCCATGAGTTGATATTGGTAATTATTAGAGGTTTAATGATTTAAGTTAAATTATTAAAGTTAAAACAAGTTTAACTTTAATAATATCAATTATATTAAATTACTATGATATGATGGCATGAAGGGGGTTAAAGTGTATTTAAGTCATTTTCATAAAGTGACTTTATAAAATGACAATAATGACAATATAAAGTCACTTTAATTAATAAAGCTCTCCAGCTTGTTCGTGAAGCTACTTCATAAGGAAGAATTAAAAGTAAAGGATGATTTATCCCACATTGAGCATGGAGGTTCACTTGGAGTTTGAGGAGTGTTTATAAACAAACCTTGTCTTTCTTCAAGAGCATGTTATGTGAATATGATATCGAAGCTATTTCTCCATTGTTGTTGGAAATCAGTGACTGGGCTGTTCTGAGGATTCATAGCGAGCACACATCTGAATGTATTGGTGAGTTTTGAAATCAACAAGTAGCATAGAGGGCCTCTTCTTGAAAACAAGGTCGAATCATATGTCCTGGGTTCAGAAGGCTAGCTACTGTTTGTGAAGAATCTATGGCATAGGAGCCGAATTAGTCATTCATTTTTAGGCAGCATTGAACTTCCTCTCCAATCGCCCAAGACAGGGTTTACTTATATGGCTGAGCACTTACGTTGGAAGGAGATATTGGTAGCGATTGGGATGTTTGAGTCCCTCAGAATGGAAGTGCTGGAGTTTTAGATGAACTACATCTGTGCATAAACGTTTGGGTTTTAGTAACTAGTGGCATCAACTCCAGGCACCTGTGGCTAGGTATGATTCCCCAACCAAGCAAGATGTCATTGGCAGGTCCAAGCATTCAGCCGCATCATTCAAATCAAGAATCGACTGGCAAAAATCAGAATATAGATGAGTTGGTACAGGTCCATGTGTTTTATCAGCAGTTTCAACTTCAAGACATTTCTTCTGTCTGAAGCTAACCATTTCTAATATGGATTGGTAAAACATCTAGTAAAGTTGTTGTGAGATGATAATGAAGTTTGCAAATATATAGACGTATGTTGGGCAAGTGTAGTTGATAATAAATCTACATTTATTGTAAGAACCCCTAGGCTTCTAACTCTGACACACACTAGATTGTGGTTTAATTTCGGATGTTTGACATTTGGTCAAAAACACTTTGCATGCAAGATCCACTACCACTGTGAGAACCCCAATGGCTCTAACCCTGCCAAACCACTGATTTGTTTCAATTTTGGATGTTTGTTTGTTAGGATTTGGTAATACTGAGAGAGGGGGTGAATAGGTATTACAACACTTATATGATTTCTTTAACCACTTAAAAAATATAAAACTTAAAGAAAATATCCATGCAAAGTACACATACACAAGATAACTCATGACACCATTATTTTGTTCTCGAGGAAACCCTGTTAAGGGAAAAACCTCGGCGGGGATGGTACCCACAAATATTTGCACTAAGTATAGTGACCTTGTTAGGAGTCTTGGCCCTGTTAGGAGTTGATTATTACATAGAGAAAGTCCTGCTTAAAGGACTGATGAACCCTGTTAGGGGTATACAAAATGTGTGCTTAAGGCACTTACAAAATAGTGGACTTCCTATCCTGATATACAAAGAGATTACATATATATTTGAGAACTCTTACTGCAAATCCATGCAACCTGTTCTCAATCACCTTGCAAACTATTCTGCTCTTCTCAAACTTGCATCCATGAATTATCCATATTCATACCATTCTTCGCAATCACATATTGCATCATATACTTATACCCAATTAAGAGTATAGTAACTAGGTCGGCCTATAATAGGCATTTACAAAACATAATTCAAGGTCGGCCACATAATATTACAACACGCGACCTTACATACATTACAACGGCATTATGTCAGCCATTCATACACGATCAATACATAAAAAAACATAACATAGGTCGGCCAATACCTATGCAACTTCGCAAGCCCTGATGCTCTGTTCTCTACCTGTAACTGTACTCAGAGAGCTGCATCTCTAAAACCATGCATCCAAAACATGTGCGCTCACACATAGAGATCTATCATACATCAATACATCACCCTGTAACTTCGCATGCCATAATTCATCCTGTAGCATCTTCGCAATCCACAATATTGTACCTGTCTACCTGTGCTTGACTGTGGACTTAGCCATTTTTCACTTCACTGCCTATCAAAACTGTGTCCTTGTGTCTTGCGGTGATCATGGGGTTATACATGCAATCCAATCTTGACCACTTGCCAACACACTTTACATGCAAGCTCTGATACCATTGTAAGATCCTTGTCTAATTCTGATCTTAAATTCTCAATCTAGGGTCGTATGCATTTTGTCAAATAGTTTGTATGCAAAGTTTGTTCTGATTTTTTCTGAGTTCTTTGTCCGATTTGCAATTGAGTTTTTGACTGTCCCAACCGGTGCTGAGAGGGGAGGGGTGAATCAGCACCTCTAAAACTTTTTCCTCTTTAAATCCGGTGAAGTAAACTTACAGCTGAAAGGTAAACAAATTTAAGCATATAATAACAGTAAGCAAACAATCACTCAGTGACACTGGATTTATCACTGGAAACCCAATTAGGGTAAAAACCATGGTGTGAGGAGACCTCACAAATTTTGTACTCTTCCAGAGTACGCCCTATTAGGAGCCTTCCCGGTTAAAGGATCAAAGTGCACTGTTAGATGCGACCCGGTTAAGGGATTTGTTACAATAAGGCCTGTTAGTGCCTGCCTAGTTAAAGGACTTTGAACACCTTGCAAGATGCCACCCAGTTAGGGGATTTGATACATGGGACCTATTAGAGTCCACCCAAAATACTGGGATTTAAACTATTGTAATTGCTAGAAAACGAGTGATTGACCTTTTACAAATGGCTATGCATAGCCTGATAAGATCTCTGTTTGAACTCGACTAAGAATCGTCACCGGTCGCTGCAGGTGTGTTTTCCTCTACCGTAGTGCTTTTCTGCACACACTTCTTTCTCTTCTTCTCTTACTGATTTACCCTAGCTTCTTTTGAGCTTTTCAAGTTCACTCTTTTCTCTGGTAGAATGAAGGCAACTTCTATTTGCTTTAGGAAGAAGAATATAGAGAGCCTTAGCCCTAACTGCACTTCGCATGCATGACCTAATCTCAGATCTTTATCGGATTCATTACTCAGTGAAGTGTCAGTTTACTGAGGAAACATCCGATGCATGCCCTTGCTTTATCTGCCTTATGAAGAAAGTAACAGTTGCGTGTCAAGCAACTTTCCTTCATGGGAGGTAATGCTTTGTTTTAAAGCCACTGATTCTGGCTTTAAATCCTCCAGACATGCCTCTAACCGATCACCAATTTAACTCAAAGACTTCCGGATTTAGTGCAGAAAATCTTGGTCAAAGAGTTGGTCAGAACAGGTAGTTTGACTATGACTGCCTCGATTCATACCAGAGTCATTTAGTAGATCGGTTGAGATCCTTATGTTGTGAACAGGTAAGAGTCGTTGACCTGTGCTATCCCTTTCCTTGGCTCATCTCACTGATTGTGCCGTCCTCGGTTGTATTGTTGACACAGGTTTGCTATTGCTTTCTCTATGTTTGACTACACCGGTTGTAGCCAGGTTTTTGGTTGAAGGTTCCCTCCTCCGTTACTTGACTGTTTACTATACCCGGTTTCAGATGTTGTGACAAGTGACCGGTTCTTATATGTTGGCACCATCTGCCAAACCATCCTTCCTTTATAAAGATCTCCTTGGATCTTTAGACATTATAGAGATGACAAGTCTCTATACTCTTTTGCCAATCAATGACAACACTAGTATCGGTAGCAGGCTTACTAGTTATCATTACTTAATGCCAATAATCTCCCCCTTTGGCATTGATGGAAAAAATTTGATGGGCAATCACAACTGTGCTTGTATCTCTGTACCACTGTTGCTGCTACTGCCTTCCGGTTATTGCCAAACTCTCCCCCTTTTTGACAATAATGCCAAAGGCTACTCAGAGAAACTAGCTTTATCCAATCTGCTCCCCCTAAGAGCAGCATTCCTTTTTCATCAGTCCAGAAAAGATGAGGAGTATCCCTCTGTTGAAGCATAGTGAACTGATGATCACCTTTGTAGGTTTACTGAAGATCATGAAGGGGTATCACCCCTAGTTTACCTCTGAGACACTCAAAAGTACTCTTTGGTAATGGCTTTGTGAAGATATCAGCAATTTGTTCCTTTGTGGGAACATACACCAATCTTACCGCCTTGTCTTGTACTAGCTCTCTCAAGTAATGATACTTGATGGCAATGTGCTTTGCCTTGGAGTGCATAACAGGGTTCTTTGATATGTTAATTGCATTGGTGCTATCACAATAGATAGCTATCAGTTCAGGTATCTGTTCTTTGATTCCTTCCAGCAGTTGTTTGATCTAGATCACCTGAGTGCAATTGATTGCTGCAGCAACATATTCGGCCTCTGCAATAGATTGTGAAATACAATTCTGTTTCTTACTTGTCCAAGAAACAATTCTTCCACCAAGAAAGAATGCACCATCACTTGTGCTCTTCCTGTCATCAATGTGGCCAGCCCAGTCTGCATTAGTGTACACTTTTACTTTGAAACCTCCCTTGTGTAGAAACCATAATCCATATTCCTCAGTGCCCCTTAGATATCTGAAGATTCTCTTTACTGCTATCAGATGTGTCTCTTTGGTACTTGCAGAGAATCTTGCCACTATGCCAACCGTATGTGCAATGTCTGGTCTACTGTGAACAACATACTGCAGTTTTCCTATCATGGACCGATACATTGTTTCATTCACTTCTTTTGCATCATCCTCCTTTGATAACTTGAGGTTAGTTATCATTGGGGTTCCAATTGGTTTAGAATCTTCAAGTCCAAAAGTCTTAAGAATTTTTTTTATATACTTGGACTGAGATATAAAGATACCTTCATTTAGTTGATGGCCCTGTAGTCCAATGAAGAATTTTATCGCGCCTATCATAGACACCTCAAATTCTTTCTTCATCTCTTCAGCGAAGGCTTTGCTCATCCTGTCATCTCCTCCAAAGATGATGTCATCCACAAATATCTCAGCAATTAGATTTCCATCTTTTCCAATCTTGAGATACATATTGCTGTTGTCTCCGGTTCTTGTGAATCCTATGGTCAGAAGGTATGAATGCAACCTCTCATACCAAGCCCTTGGAGCTTGCTTAAGCCCGTAAAGAGCCTTTTTCAGCTTACAGACCATACCACTATCTTGTGCAGATGTGAAGCCCTTCGGTTGTTCAATGTAGACCTCTTCTTCCAGTATTCCGTTCAAGAATGCAGACTTGACATCCATCTGATATACTTTGAATCCTTTGTGAGCAACATAGGCGAGAAGAATTCTCACTCCTTCCAATCTAGCTACTGGTGCAAAAGTTTCTCCATAGTCCAGTCGAGCTTCCTAGGCATAACCTTTGCATACTAGTCTTGCCTTGTTTCTTATTACTTTCCCATTCTCATTCAACGTGTTCCTGTAAACCCACTTGGTTCCTATGACATTCTTGTCCTTTGGTCTTGGCACAAGCTCCCATGTATCATTTTTTTCAATTTGCTCAATTTCTTCCTCCATGGCCTTGACCTAATTATCATCTTCTAGAGCTTCCCTGGTGGATTTGGGCTCTATACAGGAAAGTAAGTAGATATTTTCTCTGGCCTTTTTCCTAGTTAAGATATTTGCATGTTTGTCACCAATTATATTATCAATGGAATGATATGTGACATACTTTGGGAGAACCGGTCTCTGTTCCCGGTCTGGTTCTTCTGGCTAAGCATTTTATTCATCATGGTTCTGGGCATTATCTTGTTCACCATCTTAAATTAACCTGTTGGCTTCAGGTATAGTCTCCTGCTCTAGATGTCTGTCTAAGCGTATTTTTCCTTCATCTTCAGTCATTGCTTCATTGAACTCAAAGACATTTCCTTCATTTAGACCTTCAAGATTGCCATGATCATCATGACCGGTCTTCTTATTGGGTTCTGAAGATTCATCAACTTTTACATTGATGCTTTCGATTTTCTTTCCTGTTCTCTTGTTCAGACACCAATAGGCCTTACTTTTGGTAGAGTAACCCAAAAAGGTTCCTTCGTCACTATTGGGATCAAATTTCTCAGAATACATCTCTTTTGATGTAACATTTACTACCAAATATTTTGAAGTAACCTACACTAGGAGTATGCTTAAACCATAGTTCATAAGGAGTCTTACCGGTTCCCTTTTTGACTTGAACTCGGTTGAGTGTGTAGACAGCAGTACTGACAGCTTCTCTCCAGAAGTGATGAGGGAGGTCCTTCTGAATCAACAAGGTTCTTGCACAGTCAATCAGCATCCTGTTTCTTCTTTCTGCAACTCCATTTTGCTGAGGAGTCCTTGGTGCAAAAAACTGTCTCTTTATTCCTTGTTCCTCACAGTAATGAATAAACTTTTGAGAGGTGTACTCACCTCCTCTATCTGACCTCAAGCACTTCAAGTTTTTACCGGTTTCCTTTTCCACTCTACCCTTGTAGATTTTGAACATGTGGAAGGCCTCTGATTTCTCTCTAAGAAAGAGTGTCCACATCATTCTTGAGAAGTCATCTACAAAGATCATGAAGTACCGGTCTCCATGATAGTTCTTTGTCTTCATTGGTCCACACAAATCTGTGTGCACAAGATCTAGAACACTTTCAGTGGTAAATGATTTATTGTTGAAGCTTGTTCCTGTCAGTTTTCCTAAATGACAATCTTTACAAACACCACTGATGGGTTTTGTAATCTTAGGGAGTCCTCTAACTGATTTCTTTTTTCTTACTTTGATGATACTGTCAAAGTTTGTGGCAGGGTCTCTTGTGCCATAGTCAGCTATTGTCTTCTTTGGAGACAAGACAATTTTTTCTTGATTCTTTTTTGACTGAAGCTATCAAACAAGCTCCTTCCATTGAGACTAGGTAGAACAGATTGCCTTTGCTCTATCTACCGGTTGCAACATGGGTTCCAGAGTGATTTTTGACTATACGGGAACCTTGTCCAAATTTCAACTGAAATTCTTTGTTGTTCAGCTGTGCAACACTCATTAAGTTGTACTTGAGTCTTTCAACCCAGTACACATCTTCACAGACCGCATTGTTGTAGAGAGCAGTAGAACCTTTACCTTTGATGGCACAGGGAGCATTGTTTCCAAAGGTAATTGATCTGCTGTCATTGAGTTCCAAGTTGATAAACTTGTTCTTGTCACCGGTCATGTGGTGAGTGCAGCCTCTATCAATGATCCAATCATCAAGCTAATGAGATTTGGATATGAGTGCTACTTCATCTATCACTGGGCTCTCCTTTATTGCAACAAATGCAATTTCAAGATCCTCAGAATCTTCAGACTCATTGTCCGTGACTCCTTCCTCTGGTAGATAGTATTCCTTCTTTGCTTTGCTCTTGAACCGGTCTCTTTTATCTTCATGTTCATTATCAGGACACCTTGCAACAATATGTTCTATCTTGTTGCAAGAGAAGCATTTTAGAGGAAGCTTTCCTTTGTACTTCCATTTCCCTCTGGGGAATCTCCTAGCAATGAGTGCTTCAAACTCTTCTTGCTCCATCTCTTCTGAGAGCAGATTCTCAACAAGATTACCAGTCTTACCAGTAGAGCAATTACCAGTTTCTCTTCCCTTTTTGGTGGAAAAGACATTGGCAGAGGACTTAAAAGCTGTTTCTTGAATGGGTAAGCTATTATCAAAATTACTTAATTCAAAAGCAGCCAGCTTACTGATTAGGGAGTCTAGGGTGACTTGATCTGTGGTCACCGATTTGAGCTCTTGAATGGCAGAGATCTTGATGGCATACTGAGGTCTGAGAGTTCTCAGCATTTTGCTAATCACCTCCTCTTCACTGAGCTTTCCTCCAGTGCATCTGATGGAGTTGATTACCTCTTTGATCCGGTTGCTGTATTGCTCAATGTCTTCTCCTTCGTTCATCCTCATGTCATCATATTTTCCTCTGAGGCTTTCAACCTTGGCTCTTTGAACATTTGGATCTCCTCCATAAACCGTTTGCAACTTCCCCACATCTTGAAGGCAGAATCAAGATGTTCGATCTCAGCATAGACATGATCAAGTAGTGTGCTGGCTATCATATCCATAGCAGCTATGTGCTTGGTTTTGATCTTCAATTGATCAAGTGTCAGAGTGCTAGCGGGTTCAGCATAATCAGTGGTAACATGATTCCAGTACTGATCACCGGTGGTCTTTATGTACAGCTTCATTCTGCTGCACCACAGAGTAAAGTTTTCTTTTGAAAACTTGGGTCCTTCCTTTCTCATCATCTTGACTTTTTCTTTATGCTATTAAGCGGTAAAGAAAACAAAACCAAGCTCTGATACCAATTGATAGTCTCAACCGGTGCTAAGAGGGGAGGGGTGAATCAACACCTCTAAAACTTTTCTCCTCTTTAAATCTGGTGAAGTTAACTTACAGTTGAAAGGTAAACAGATTTCAGCATATAATAACAGTAAGCAAACAATCACTCAGTGACACCAGATTTATCACGTGGAAACCTGATTAGGGTAAAAACCATGGTGTGAGGAGACCTCACAAATTTTGTACTCTTCTGGAGTACGCCCTGTTAGGAGCCTTCCCGGTTAAAGGATCAAAGTGCACTGTTAGATGTGACTTGGTTAAGGGATTTGTTACAATAAGGTTGGTTAGTGCCTCCCTGGTTAAAGGACTTTGAACACCTTACAAGATGCCACCCGGTTAGGGGATTTGATACAAGGGACCTGTTAGAGTCCACCCAAAATACTGGAATTTAAACTATTGTAATTGCTAGAAAACAATAGAGTGATTGACCTTTTACAGATGGCTATGCATAGCTTGATAAGATCTCTGTTTGAGCTCGACTAAGAATCGTCACCAGTCACCGCAGGTGTGTTCTCCTCTACTGTAGTGCTTTTCTACACACACTTCTTTCTTTTCTTCTCTTATTGATTTACCCTAGCTTCTTTTGAGCTTTTCAGGTTCACTCTTTTCTCTGGTAGAATGAAGGCAACTTCTATTCGCTTTAGGCAGAAGAATATATAAACCCTTAGCCCTAACTACACTCCGAATGCATGACCTAATCTCAGATCTTTATCGGATTCATTACTCAATGAAGTGCTAGTTTACTGAGGAAACATCCGATGCATGCCCTTGCTTTATCTGCGTTATGAAGAAAGTAATAGTTGCGTGTCAAGCAACTTTCCTTCATGGGAGGTAACGCTTTGTTTTAAAGCCACTGATTCTGGCTATAAATCCTCCAAACGCGCCTCTAACCAATCGCCAATTTAACTCAAAGACTTTTGGATTTAGTGCAAAAAATCTCAGTCAAAGAGTTGGTCAGAACAGGTAGTTTGACTATGACTGCCTCGGTTCATACCGGAGTCATTTAGTAGATCGGTTGAGATCCTTATGCTGTGAACAGGTAAGAGCCGTTGAGCTGTGCTATCCCTTTCCTTGGCTCATCTCACCAGTTGTGCCGTCCTCGGTTGTATTGTTGACACCAATTTGCTGTTGCTTTCCTTTGTGTTTGACTACACCGGTTGTAGCCAGGTTTTTGGTTGAAGGTTCCCTCCTCCGTTACTTGACTGTTTACTATACCTGGTTTCAGATGCTTTGACAAGTGACCGGTTCTTATATGTTGGTACCATCTGCCAAACCATCCTTCCTTTATAAAGATCTCCTTGGATCTTTAGACATTATAGAGATGACAGGTCTCTAAACTCTTTTGCCAATCAATGACAACACTAGTACCGGTAGCAGGCTTACCGGTTATCATTACTTAATGCCAACAGTTTTAACGCCAAATAACATATAGATCATATAAAATGTAAAGCAAAGCACATGAACAATTGTAGTAGTAAAGAAGTCCATTCTTATTGCTTCAAATCAGTCAAAATTCATACATGGACAATTCTGATAAAATGATTCAGACATTTATATTTCTCAATATTCTTATTCTTTGATTGCAAGAGTGGTGTATTTCACATACCCGGAGGTTGTGTATAACTAAGGACTACATAGAAGCTGAAATCATCTTGTCACTGCTCTTAATTATTTGATTTTTAATATGACAACAAAAATGCATAATACATGGGCTGTGCTTGAACAAACGGAAACAAGTGAGCCATAAAATGCAACATTGTAGAAAAATAAGAGAAAAACAAAAGCAAAATCAAATACATATAGTTACTTGGAGCTCAATGAGCCAAAAGTGGGAGAAAGAGAAGTTGAAATGTCTTTGTCTTCTCCAAAAATGGAGACTAGAGATGTATTTGCATCCAAAAACTCAAAAATCTTTGACCATTTCCAAGTTGCAAAGAAAGATCTCAAGATGCAACAACAAACTTTGCATTTGATCAAAAATAACTTTTCAAACTCTTCCAATCAATCTTGCTGGGCATTTTTAATGGAGCTCTTGCACAAATCATTTTGGGCTGAGAATGCAAAAAATCTGCTCTTGGATGAAGAACACATGCATTTGGAAGTAAAATGGACTCTTGGGATGCAAATGCATGAGTTATTTTGGCATGCATTTGACTTAAATAACCCTTCCAAGCAAAAACGGGTTCTACACATGCATATGCATATCACGTTTTTAGCATGAGATGATGCCCTAAGTCAAAAATGCACTCTATACATGCAAACGCATGTATTATTTTGGTTGCCTTTGTCTTCGATATGCAAAATGGACTCTAGGAAGGCATCGCATATGTTATTTTACATGTTTTTTTGTCTTGAAAAGACATTCCTAGCAAAAACGCACTCTTAGATTGCATGTGCATGTGAAGTTTTACATGTTTTTGTCTTCTTTAATGCATTTCCAGCCAAAACGCACTCTTCACATGCATATGCATGTCACATTTTTGACATAAAAATCACTTCTCAAGCAAAAATGGGTTCTTGAGATGCATTTGCATGTTTTATTTTTGAATGCATTTGGAAGAAAATACCTTTTACATGTAAAACACACTCTAGGAGTGCCATTACATGTATTTCAAAACTTGCATTTACATGCTTTAAAACTCAACTTGTCTTTTACAAGCAAATCTCACTCTAGAGATGTAAAGACATGTTTTATTTTTGACTTTGAAAAGTAAAAACAACCCAAGTGCAAAACACACTCTAGAGAGGCATTTACATGTAAAGCAAAAGACATGTAAAAGTCATTTACATGTAAAGTGGACTCTTGGAGAGGCATTACATATGCAAAGGCATATTTTAAACAAGTTTTACCCTTTTTACATGCAAAGCTCACTCTCTAGATGCAAATGCATGTTTTATTTTTTACTTTACATGCAAAGCTCACTCTCTAGATGCATTTATATGTTATGTAGGAGATTGTTGACATGTTGTTGCTATACACAACTTAAGTGAATAATTAAGCACATGTTTATTTAAAATGCTGAGTATAATATTACTTTAAAGGTCCAAAATAACTATTAACACGAAATATATAAATATATCATGTGCAAATACTATTTTATAAAGTAATATTAACTTATATGTTATTTAAAACATAAAATAGATCTTAACATTTAAATAAAACAATAAAGTAACATAGTCACTTAAGTGAAAAATTAAAAAGCAACTCAACATAAAAATATATCATAAAGTGCACTTTAATCACTTAAGTTATAAATTTAAGTGATAAAGTAACTTAAAAACATAACATAAATTGATTTTATGTTATATTTTTCAAAAAGTGCAACTCTACTATAGAAAATAACATCTATTTTTTTAAATATGCAGTTGAGCTTGGAGAGTCCACTTTTTGGCACTTAAACGACCATAACTTTTGATTGATAAGTCCGATTTAGCCCTACAATAGATCAAATCAAAGGGAAAACCCAAAGCTAGAGATTGGACGAAACAAAAAGATCAAAAACAATTAAAAACTATAATGTCCCCGATTTTCAGTCTTTTGAGATTAGCTTGGTTTGGCGACCCTCGCAAGCTAATCAGGTGATCAGAGGGGGTCAGTTGGTGGGGCCAGTGTTTGGATTCCTTTCAAGAGGTTCAGGTTATCAGGTCCGCTCTTCATTTGGGTCAGTTTGGTCAACTTACTATTTTTAGTAAGTGGTATTTTGAGTATGGCCAGGTTTAGCAGGGCATCTGCACGGAGTGTCAGATGTTTTTGGATCGAGTTTCAGGGAATCTCCAATTTGAGAGACTTACTATTTATAGTAAGTCTATTTTTGGCAGTTGGCTATTTTTGGAAGGGCAGATGGAGTTTGAAGTTCTGATGTTAGAAATGAGTTTGTTGCAGTCAGTGGATTTCAATGGCTTCTTATTTTAAGTTGTCGTTATTAAATTAAGTTATTTTAATTTAATAACTTTACAACTTTATAACTTTATTGTTATAAAATGAAATTGTGATTAAGAAGCCTCATAAGTGAAAAAAGTGAAGTTGAAGCTTTTTCCAAAAAGCTATATATTCATTTCGAAAAATCACTTTTCATTACCATTGATGATTTGATAAAAACTCGTTTTGTGAGAGAATTCTGCTTGGCTTGGAAAAGCTAGGGTTTTTTGGAGCTTGGTCTTCATTTTTGGAGAGAGTTCTACAACGATTATTGAGCTTGGTCTTCTTCTAGGAGAGAGCCCAATTAGTTCTTGAATGCCAGATTGTTAGTTTTTCACATGCTGTGAATTATTATTTTGGGAGAGAAGTATGAATTTGTATGCACAAGGGTTTCAATAATTGTTTTGCTATAACATTCCCTTCCCAAAGCTAGCACCTTGAGTGGTGTCAATGCCAAGGAATCGTGAGGACTGATTTGAGGCTAAATCGAATTGCAGTTGGCATATCTCTGTTCGTACGGATTTAATCCAAGGCTGTACATTTTCTGTCAGGGTTGTACACGGCTAAGAGCTGTTTGTTGTTGAAGCACGTTGGATGTTGGAGGGTGTTAATTCGTAGGAGGTTGAGCCACCTGACATACAACCAACATTGCATAGTGAGTGGAGTCTTTGGGGTTTAGGAAGCTGCGTTTGGAGCTGACATATTCCTGTACGCAGCTGCATTACATTCTTTCGGCCGAAATCCATCTACAGCAACTGTATTATCAAATAAGGTGCAATAAATTATTAATATTGTTGAGATTTAAATTGTTGATAACAATTGTTTAGATGTCTGATTTCTTTTTAGAAATTCGATAGTTGACACAATTATAATTATTTTATAATTGGTGAAAATGCAAAAAGTTTATACATATTTTCAGAATTTTAAGAAATTGTTGTGAGAAATTTAGATTCATAATTATTTCTGAAAAAAATATACAAAACAAATTGCATTTGGATGTGAGAAAAGACAATTAGCCATAGAGAGCCAGTTGGGCTCTTCACAGTGGTATCAGAGCTTTGATCTTGCCATCCTGAAGGGTATCGAAATAGATTAATGGCAGACAGATTTATACTAGGAGGGTACTATACCTGTAGGGATAGAAATTCACCACCTCCTGAAGGTAATGAATAGGGCCCACAGAATGAACAGGCAGGAAACAGGAATAATATCGAAAATGATTTTGACGGGAAGGCCAGAGATGCCTTCAGAAATATTGCAGATGGCCAGCATCATGTTGCAACTGTATTGCAACAGCTTTCAGACACTCTACAACGCATGGCATTACCAGTTGGTCGTTCTAGAGACAGAGGTGCGCAGAGTGCTTCAGTCAGCTCACACAGGTCACGAGCTGATGACAAGCGAGATTATAGAGTTGACCATATTGGTACTTATGACAAGCCTCATCGTCTGACTTTCTTGAGGCCAGAACTGGATGCAGTTAGTGTAGAGTCAGAGTCAACACCATTTGTCGATGACATGGTGGCACATTTCGCAGAGTGGGATGCTCTTCGTAAGGCATTTAAAAGAAATTTAAATTTTGACAGATATTTGACGTAGAAGCGTGAGCATTCCAGAGGCAGGCCAGCTCTTGACACGAGGCAGAGACCTAGGCAGAATGAACTCAAGCAGGCAACCAACAAGTTGACATTAGACCACTTCGATGGAAGTGGGAAGACTACAGCTAGAGCATGGGTCCACAAGCTGGATACTTATCTATCACTTCGTCCTATGTCTGAGGAGGATGCTATTCGATTTGTTGTGCTTCATCTGGATGAGATAGCTCATGATTGGTGGTATCATGGGTTAGTGTCTCTGCATCATGATCATATTGTGCAGTACCAGGAGTTCGTAGATAGACTGATAGAGCAGTTTGACAGGAAGGATCCTGAGACTTACTTTCGAGAGTTAGCTCAGCTGAGACAGACAGGTGGCCTTGAGGCCTCCATCAGTGCGTTTCAGTGCCTATTAGTTATGGTATATGACATCTCCGAGAGGAGAGTCATGCTTTTCATAGAGGGTTTGTCAGAGTCGTACAGAGGGTGGGTCAAGTCCCTGGATCTACCTACTTTGCGAGAGGCTATGAAGAAGACAAGAAATCTTGAGTCTTCTGTTTCACGGGGCAAGTCTACTCCTAGTCCTACTATTCCTCCTGTAGACGAGTTACCTCCACCAGTTATTGACAGAAAGAAGCCTGTAGGTAGACTTGATGATGCCACGCGAGAGGATTTGAGGAGGCAGCTTTGCTATTGGTGCAAAGAGCCTTATGATAGAGAGCATACTTGTACTATGAGGCCTAAGGGCAGGGCGAATCGCTCTATGTGGGTTTATTCTGGTGAGAGTGAGGCTGAGTCTTCTCATCAGGCTGCTGGGTTTGATACAAAGGAGCAGAGAGTTACTCCAGAGTTTGGTCCTGACGCCAAACTATCTCCGGTCGTGTTGTCCACCTCTCTACCACTTCCCTCTGCTTTCAGACTGAAGGGATTAGTGAACAACCCTGTGTTGCTAAGCTGGACACTAGAGCTACACACAACTTTATTCATGAGTGACTTGTTAGTCAGTGTGGGCTTCAGGTAGAGGAGTTTGTAGGGTTTAGAGTCAGGGTAGCCGATGGCTACAATTTTACCTGTACCAAGCGCATCCGAGATCTCTCCTTGTTTCTTGGTGATTATGAGATGATATCTGATTCTATGTGTTTGATTTGGGGGAGATGGATGTGGTGTTAGGGATGCAGTGGATACATGAGATTAAGGAGTTTTGCCTTAGTGTGAGCCCAATGCAGATCATATTTGAGTACCAGGGCAGAGAGTATATATTGTCGGGCCTTGCTGAGGGGAGTCTACGCACTATGTCCTTTTGTGCTGTAGATAGTGCCAATTCATGGAGACAAGAGTCCATACAGGTATAGCCAATTACACATCATGTCTCTCAGAGTTCACTGTTTTATGGCTCAGATCAGCAGATGGGTGCTGTTCACTTTGTGAATAACCCCTTATTTGATGTGGATGTTGTTATGACTTACGATGATCCCTTACAGGAGTGGTATGATCATGATGTTGATGACGTTTGGGATCCAATTTGTACACCTGCTCATCAGACAAATTTCACAGGAGGTCAACTAGGCCTAGTCGAATAGTTTACAGAGGTGTACACCATGAGGAGTGTTTACAGCTTTACTTTCGATCCTCACATTCAAGACATCTATCAATCACACAGTTCTTCAGGGCACCCTTTTGATGACTGGTATGATGATTTGGTTAGCTTGAAGACTGGGAGCAAGTCCAGTCTATTGGTTGATTTACTTCCGTGTGAGTTACTATCAGTTGAGTTTCTCCCACGAGGTGATCCTGTTGCAGCATCATCAGTTCGGGTATTGAGTGCAGTTTTCCAGTTGCTGATGTTGGTACTGTTGATGTTGTTGACTTCTTCACAAGAGCATGAGGTTGATCGGGACATTACTCATGACCATCCTTAGGATCCGAGGATTGTGATCTTGCTTGTTTTTTCTGATTGCTTGAGGACAAGCAATCTTGGGAAGGGAGGACTGTAATGTCCCCGATTTTTAGTCTTTTAAGATTAGCTTGGTTTGGCGACCCTCGCAAGCTAATCAGGTGATCAGAGGGGGTCAGTTGGTGGAGCCAGTGTTTGGATTCCTTTCTGGAGGTTCAGGTTATCAGGTCTGCTCTTTGTTTGGGTCAGTTTGGTCAACTTACTATTTTTAGTAAGTGGTATTTTGAGTATGGCCAGGTTTAGCAGGGCGTCTGCACAGTGCCAGATGTTTCTGGATCAAGTTTCAGGGAATCTCCAGTTTGAGAGACTTACTATTTATAGTAAGTCTATTTTTGGCAGTTGGCTATTTCTGGAAGGGCAGTTGGAGTTTAAGGTTCTGATGTCAGAACTGAGTTTTTTGCAGTCAGTGGATTTCAGTAGCTTCTTATTTTAAGTTGTCGTTATTAAATTAAATTATTTTAATTTAATAACTTTACAACTTTATAACTTTATTGTTATAAAATGAAATTGTAATTAAGAAGCCTCTTAAGTGAAAAAAGTGAAGTTGAAGCTTTTTCCAAAAAAACTATATATTCATTTCGAAAAAACACTTTTCATTACCATTGATGATTTGATAAAAACTTGTTTTGTGAGAGAATTCTGCTTGGCTTGGAAAAGCTAAGGTTTTTTGGAGCTTGGTCTTCATTTTTGGAGAGAGTTCTACAACGATTATTGAGCTTGGTCTTCTTCCAGGAGAGAGCCCAATTAGTTCTTGAATGCTAGATTGTTAGTTTTTCACATGCTGTGAATTATTATTTTGGGAGAGAAGTATGAATTTGTATGCACAAGGGTTTCAATAATTGTTTTGTTGTAACGTTCCCTTCCCAAAGCTAGCACCTTGAGTGGCGTCAATGCCAAGGAATAGTGAGGACTGATCTGAGGCTAAATCAAATTGCAGCTGGCATTTCTCTGTTCGTACAGATTTAATCCAGGGCTGTACGTTTTCTGTCAGGGCTGTACATGGCTAAGAGCTGTGTTGTTGAAGCACGTTGGATGCTGGAGGGTGTTAATTCGCAGGAGGTTGAACCGCTTGACATACAGCCAACATTGCATAGTGAGTGGAGTCTTTGGGGTTTAGGAAGCTGCGTTTGGAGCTGGCATATTCCTGTACGCAGCTGCATTACATTCTTTCAGCCAAAATTCATCTACAACAACTGTATTATCAAATAAGGTGCAATAAATTATTAATATTGTTGAGATTTAAATTGTTGATAACAATTGTTTAGATGTCTGATTTCTTTTCAGATTTTCAATAATTGACACAATTATAATTATTTTATAATTGGTGAAAATGTAAAAAGTTTATACATATTTTCAGAATTTTAAAAAATTGTTGTGAGAAATTTAGATTCATAATTATTTTTGAAAAAAATATACAAAACAAATTGCATTTGGATGTGAGAAAAGACAATTAGCCATAGAGAGCCAGCTGGGCTCTTCACAAAAACACACCAAAGGATGCCGAAGGATTCAAAAATCAGGTATAGAAAAACAAACTGAAAAAATGGAAAACACTTGACGAAAACCTTCAGCATAAGGATTCACTAATCAAATTGAGATCAACTGATCGATCAATATTAGCTAATTAAATAGCGAATCGACATAGAGAAACATGAAAGTTGAAACTAAGCTCAAAAGTTTCGTACTGTTACCTACATTTTGTGGTGACAAAATGCAAGACAACAGGGCCAACTACGCTCTCTCCAATGATTCCATAGTCACTTGCAGCTCATGAGTGAGCTCATCTACCTCCTCTTCCTTCCCCCTCAGTGCATCATAGAAAGTGCAATCCCACTCAAGAAGATAGTCTCTGTCAGCCAATAACTGTAAATAGTTTTGTTTCATTATTCCAATGTCTTCTCGAAGTGTATGAAACTCTATAAGGGAAAGACCACTATCATCATGCTCATCTGACATGGGAGTACCCCAACCAAACGTAGCAAACATCTGACGAGCTACATCAAAATGCTCTATAGTTGTGGCAATCATGTTGTCATTAACCTTAAGTTGCCCGACCAAATGATGAGGATCCTGGAACTAGTGACTCCCATGCAAGCTGCTGAATCAAAATCAGCACTGTGATATGATGTTGTATCTACTACACTCACCTCATGATCAACAACATGTGTGCTATCATCAGTGCACACATCAACATCCTAGGTACAACTGCTAAGCACCTCATCAGATGGCTCAACCGACAAGGTAGAAGTTGTTGATATGACAGTATCTTCCCACACTTCTTCCAAGATAGTTGCATGTCCATGCAAAACACAATCCTGGGACCTATTACCAACCATTGAGTTTTCTAATTTATTTTCACAAGTCTGATTTAAGAAATCAAACTCACCATGACATGAATCCTCAAAATACAATGCATCACTAGTACCCAATTCTTGAGTACCTTCATGTGACAACTCACTAGTACCAACCTACACATGTTTAAACATTGTTATCGCATGCTAATGCAAAGTTTCTTCACTGCTATCATGTAGATCAGAACTGTTAGAGCTTGTATCCGCTGCACATTCCTTTTCTTTGGCACTTACAACTTGTGTGTCAACACTGGTAGATCCTTCCACAACATCTTCATCATTTACTAACGCATCTACATCATGATTAAGCTCAATAGTTTGGCTGCAAAGTAAATCAACATGTGTATAAGTGTAAAGAACCTAAGTAGTTCTTTAATGCAATTCAAACTTTTGGAAGTAATTCTGAAAACAAATCCTGTTTTTTGTATTCTTTGGATATTTAAAAACTTATAATTCATTCAATGGACAATCAACAGTAATATTAAAATATTGAAATTCTACAATTTAGAATTTGTTGAACTATTAAATACGAATTGTATCACAACAGATTTAATCAATAAATGCACCTTATTTTATTTGCTGCTGCACTATAAAATCACATGCCATTACATGCCATTACCATTACCAAATCTGAACCCTCATGTGAGCTAGAAACCTCTATTGACGCCAAGGAAAAGACAGCTGTTGCAGACTGATCAAATGAAGAATGTTGGCGTTAAAAACTGGGAACCGATCACTAGAAGAAACTCACGCTAAGCTGGTTGTGTACAGCCAGGATGAATTCGTACGGCTTTCCTGAAGGCTATACGGCCCTTGCTGGAAAAAATCTGCAATCTACAAACCCTGGCTGATAATGTAGGTACGATTCACTGGCAAAACAAGCAGTCTCTAAATGCAATCCTCCAAGAATTCTCAGTTTCTCAAAGACACAACTCAAACCCTTATTACTCCTAATTCGATTTCCTCCTGTAATACTTCAGCAAATTAAATTAAATATATCACAATTCCAGTATACATCAGCACTGGATTAAAATTCAGAATCAGAACTACAGCTGCAAAATTCACCATCAATCTGTAATGGCTCAAATTGCCAGAAGAGGAATCAGTCCTCAAAACCCTAGCCGGGTAGTCTCTCTCACAACTTCAATAAAATCAAAATTCAACAATGGATCCTTTTCCTTTCACAAAGCATTGCTTTTATAATTCAAAAGTGTCTTCTCTCACACACTTTTCACTTAAAACACTTTTTATACTTAGGCACATATTGAATAATATAATTTATTAATTCATTTGGCTCCAAAAAAGGCCTTTTCACCAATATCATGAAATTATGACACGCAAAGTCCCTATTTCTTGTACCCAAGATTTAAAACTTTTCATCCTGGTTCCAATGAGCTATAACACTAAGGTATCCAGCATATAATACCAATAATAATAAACCACCCGTCTTGCAAAAACAACTGAAGAAGCGTCCGAATCAAAATCTGTTTGCACATGATTGATCCAGATGATGAAAGATGATGAATGAACCTGACGGGGTGACTTACTAAAAATAGATGCTCTCTCCAAGATTCTTGGAGCCCAAACCGGAAGCCAGAAATGAAAACCGAGAGCATCATTCAACTCTAACTCATCTGAGCTCATCGGCACTATCCATTGACTTACTATAAATAGTAAGTTCACACCAAAGACCCTCAAACACCTCGCCAGACCACGAGGATCACAATAATGACCTGGCACCATCACATCAATGACCTGCAAAAAATGGGGATATTACAATTAGTCTCAATCTCAATGGTTTCATCATGGGATCCTTTTTGTCCTTCCAAATGATGTGACTCGTGAATCCCATCATCTTCATGCAAAATGTGCATCTCCAAATCTGCCTCCTTCGTGGCTTCCTCTTCCATGCATCTGAGGTCTTCCTTAAAAATCCTTTACCTAATTATCTATGCATTGGTGGTTAGGCTCCCAAAAACCTTTGCAAGTGAAGCATAGACCCTGTCTTCTCAATTCATCCCTGCTCATTATGGGAGTTCTTGTAAGCTAATCACTGAGTTTGGAAGTAGAACCACCTTCATAATTTGATTAATAGCTCTATCGTACCTTCTCACACCATGTGTTGAAGCTCTAAATTTTTATGAAATTTATGAGTTCAATATATGGTAAAAACCCTAAAATTCACCTCCTGAATTCCATGCTCAACATATGAATTTCCCTTGAAATCATGTTTGTCACCTATAAATAAATGTGTTCATCCATTTTCAGCCTCCCAGAACCTCATTTGATACCTCTGTCAAATAACGAATTTCTAAGGTGTGCACAAGTTTTATAGTTTGCATATTACAGTTCTTTGCAAGTAGCTATTTTGGAGACTGAATATCTTAACGCCTTTGCTTCTCCTTGCCAATTTGATGATTCCCTACAATTGTCCATGTTATAATGTGGTACTATGTACCATAGTTGTGAGTATCGCCGATTAATCGGCGATTGGAGAAAAAATCGCGATTTTTTGGGGTCGACGATTTAGTCGCCCCAAAAATCGCGATTTTTTTTGCTGATTTTTTCAAAAAAATCGCAGATTAATAGGAGATTAATCACCTAAAAATCGCAATTTCTAGGCAAAAAATCGCCCGCGCCCGGCAGTCACATAAAGTGACGAAAAAATATGTTTTTTTCATTCGGTTTTTAAATTGCTTAGGGCGTTTTGGAGAGGAGAGGATAGAGGAGGAGTTCTTGGCAAGCAAGAGGCGGAATCAAGTGCATTTGGAGGCTTTTTTATTCTATTTCTTCGTTACTAGGTAAGTGATTTGAATCTTTGTTTTTTTATTTTTGCAAGAGATTGTATTCTTTTTTCTTGCATGTAAATGGATAAAAATACATTCCTAATTAGTTAGGAATGCATTTGATGAATGTAAGCAAGATTAAATGCATTCATTTGCATTTTTTTTCCATTCTAGATCGAATTTATGTTAGAAATTTGCACTTTTTTGAAAAATTTGAAACCCTAGCAGCTAGTTTGTTTGAATGTTATTTGGATTTCAATTTATTGGCGTTGTTATTGGAATGTTGCTTGAATTCTTTGTTTAACTGTTAACTTTGATCTTGTTATAATTTATTTATAGTTTTTTTTTTAATTTGTATGCGTAGGGCAGCCCGCAGCAGTTTTAAATGGCAGAGAAATGGCCATTGATTCCATGCCCCTCAGGCTACATTGGCACCAGGCCAAAGAATGCGAGAGATTAGGCATGGAAATATGCCTATGAAGCACCCAATGAACCAACCAAAGTGATTTGCATTCGATGTGAAAAAGTAATATCCGGGGGCATTTACCGGTTCAAATATCACATCGCAGGGATCTCAAAACATGATACGAATCCTTGTGAGAGTACAACAGAAGAAATAAAAAGGTTTGCAAATGCCTTGCTCGCAGCTGGAGAGCAAAAAAAATTGCAAAGAGAGCGGAATAAATTGCATGTCAAGGAAGCCATAGCAGAGACCCAGGGCAGTTTCGTTGATGTTCAGGAGGAGGCAGCCATTGAGAGCATGGCCGGCTCTTATCGTGGGCTGCGTGTCCGCAAATAGGGTGGTTTTTCTTTCACGAGTTCCGCTCCCACTCCCACTCCTACACCTCCTAGCACTTCCGCACCATCAGGATCAACAGCTGCTTCTGGGATAGGGAGCTATTTTGTGCCAAGGCACACACCTGGTGCACAACCTTCATTAGAGGCCACTAGATGGAATAAGGAGGTCCATGACCAGGTGGACAATGCACTAGCAGATTTCTGGGTTTTCAACAACCTTCCTATTAGTGTTGTTGACAGTCCCTATTGGGAGGCTTTGGCCACAGGGTTGACAGTTGCAGGAAAGGGGTACAAGTCCCCTTCTCGTTTTGTGTTGGGTGGCAAGTAAGCGAATAATTTTATTACACTCGATTTCCTTTTAATTTTTAACTTTTTACTTAGTTCTAAATTTTAATTAATTTATCTAGAAATTAGAATGTTGATTACTAAAGTCTAAATCAATTTAAAATTACTAAGAATCTAAGACATAACTAAATTTTGTTTTTGTAGGCTTATTGGAATTGCTGTTGAGAGGGCCAAAGCATTTGTTGAGGAACAAAAACAAGAATGGACAAAATTTGGTTGCACCATTCTTTCTAATGGGTGGACGGATGGGAAGAGCAGGACCATAATTAATTTTTTGGCCTGCTGTAATGATAATGTGGTGTTCCTGAAATCAATCGATGCCTCCAGCAAGGTAAAAAATGCTCAGACATTGGCATTGATGTTGGAGAACATGGTCTTAGAGATTGGCATTGAAAATGTGGTGCAAATCATCACAGACAATGCTGTTGCATATGTATCAGCAGGTAAACCATAATTTTATGTTGCATGTGCATTGTGAATTTCACAAGAAGAATTTTTAATAGTTTGATATTTTTGAAAAGTTGGAAACTAATTAGTATTTGCTTTTACAATTGGCAGGAAAACTCCTACAGCAGAGGCACCCCACTCTCTCTTGGACCCCGTGTGCAGCACATGTCCTTGACCTTCTTTTGGAGGACATGGGCAAACTTGAGTGGGTCACTCCAATTGTGGAGGATGCAAGGCGGGTGACAAAATACATATACAATCACCCATGGGTCCTTAGCCTGATGAGAGAGCACACTTTTGGCAAAGAAATTGTCAGGCACACTTTTGGCAAAGAAATTGTCAGGCCTACCGTCACAAGGTTTGCAACGATTTTCTTGACATTGCAAAGCATTCTCAAAAATTTGGTTTCTTTGAAGCAAATGTTTGTTTCCAAAAAATGGCTTGATTCCACATTTTCAAGGAAGAGTGAAGGAGAGAATGTTGTGCGGATTGTGTTTGACAGCAATTTTGCAGAAAAGGCTGATGAAATAGTAAAGGTAACTACAAAACTTTAAGTTTTAGTTTACACTTTACTTTATAACATACTAAGTTTGTAACTCAAGTAAATAATAATTTTGTAACTTGTCAACTAATTTCAAATTTATATTGCAGGTGTCTAAGCCTTTAGTCAGAGTTCTGTGTTTGGTTGATGGAGACCAAACGCCAATGGGTGAACTATATGAGGCCATGGACAAGGCCAAAGAATCTGTCAAAAATTACTACAAGGGGGAAAGCATCAAATATGAACCCATTTGGCAGATCATTGATAGAAGGTGGAATAATCAGCTCCACCAACCCATTCATGCAGCAGGATATTTCCTCAACCCACGTTTTAGGTATACCATAAGCTCATTCTTACTCAAATTTAAGTTAACGAAGACTTGAGTTCATTTTGCTTTCGTAGGGTGTTGGGTGTGTACTAAAATTGCAAGACTTATTTGTTTTTGGTTTTTGGTTTTAGGGCTGATGGTACATATGCAGATCCTGATGGAGAGGTCATCACAGGCCTAAGTGAGTGCGTCCAAAAGATGGTAACCAGCGAGGAAACAAGAGATAAAATCATTGCTGAGCAGGAGATCTTCACTTCAGCAGGGGGCAAGGTGTTCTCCACTCCTCTCTGCAAGAGAGCAAGGCTTACACAAACCCCAGGTAATACAATTGCAAACTTCTGAATCTCAAATGCTAAATTAACATTTATGTTTCACTTTTTGTTGTCTATTAGTATTTTCTAACTTGTACAATTTTTGTGATGCAGTGGCTTGGTGGACCACTTGGGGTGCAAGCACTCCAAATCTTGCAAAATTTGCTCTCAGAATCCTATCACAGCCTTGCAACGCATCACATTGTGAGCGCAACTGGAGTTTGTTTGAGGCCATCCACACAAAAAAGAGAAATAGGTTGTCCCAAAAGAGGATGAATAACATGGTCTATGTGCAATATAATCTTAAATTGCACATGAAAAGGGCACAACAAGATCCTCCTGGGCCAATCGATTTGGATGAGATAGATCCTTATTATGATTGGACGGCATAAGAGCAGGCTCCCTTTTACACAGGAGGACATCTCCAATTTGGAGAGGGAGGCCGCGGAGGAGGCTGCGGAGGAGGAAGGGGGTGGAACTGGATATGACATTGATTTGGATGACATCGAGGAGGGCAATGATGAGGATGATGACATTAAGCTTACTGCAGAGGACCTTGACATCTTGCGTGCAGCGAATGTGGAGCTACTGACATCTAGTTCTATAGCTACACCATCTCCCGCACAGACACAGACACAGACACAGACACAGACACAGGAACAGACCTTGTGGGGTTCTAGTTCTAGAGCTTTACCCTCTCCCGCACTCGCTAGTAAAGCGACTGGGAAGAGGAAGATGTAGTCCTGTATTTGACATTTGTACTTATTTGTAGTCATGTTGATGTGCTTATTTGAACTCTTTACATTTGACACTTTATTTATGAGAATACAACTTCTTATGCGTTGTGAACTTGTTAGTTGTTAGTAATTTACAACTTGTCACTACTTACTTGTTAGTAATTTACCGATTAATAACTTTTTTTGCATTGATATATATCTAAACATGATTGTTTCTTATGTATTGTTAGTAATTAAGTCATTAGATGCAAAAAAAATTGAATTCTGTAAAAAAATCGCATTTTTTTATTAAAATTTAGTGGTTTTTGAGTTCCCGATTTTTCCCGATTTTTCCCGATTAAACTTTTTCAGGCCTAGGCGATTAATCTCCTCAGGCGATTTTTACATTTGCTATGTACAATCTCAAGGTCCCGGGAGTTCATTTGATATTTTTCATTGGCTAAAACTGAATAGAGTTTATGCAGATTTGTCATGTGCAGGGTAACAGCATCAGTCAAGAGCCATTTTTGAAATTTAATATCTTTTGGTTGAACAGATATCTCATCAGACGAATTTGCTATTGTAATTCTCTATATGGAAATGAGCTTATGTTCCAGATTGCAGACATTCATCAGTTCACTTGACATGGTTTTGAAAGGGAAAGGAGAAGTAGTTTTTGATGTTTTAACAGTGAAATTTTTAGAAATGAAAAGTTGTCAACTTTGACGATTAAAATTCTGGCGCTCATGAATGATCTTGCAAAACTATTTGGTAAGAGGTTTCTTGGAATATGTGACTATGTTCCTGAGCAGTTTCATGAAGATTGGAGGAGTTTTGACAAGCTTTTTAATTGTTTCCTGGATGCTTCCGAGCCAAATTTGGCATCTCTAAAATGTGCAAAATGTTCAAATCAGAGAATTTCACGAGTCTTGAGATGGTCATAGGAGTCTCCAATTCTGATTTCATCAACTCTAGGGCCCATTTGGTATGTTATTTTAAAGTTGACATTTTCTCGCAGTTGGCTCAAGGAGGTCAGTTTACAAAGGAAATACTCTAGTTTGGCAAGCTGCTCAAAATCTGAAATAAAACTCATGTTTTATTTTAATATCATAACTTCTGAAAAAATTTCATAGCTCCCGGATATCATATGAATAAGAATTTTCCAAAAGCTGTCAGACGATGTGAAATATCATGTGAAGATGAGGTAATTATAGGAAAAGAAATTAAGGGGAAAGTTAAAAGCAGAAACTAAAATATTCCAAAGCAAGACTAAGGAAAATTTATTTTCAAGTGAAGGGGAAGATGTGAATTTGTATAATTCTTGAAAGAGTAATATTTTGAAGAATAATGTGACTATCAAAGAAAGATTAGGGCCATAATGATGAGCAAGAATATTAAATATTCACGAGAGGCACGAGGATAAATTTCCACTTGGCGAAAATATTTTTCTGGGAAGGGTGAATATTTATTTTGATACACATTAATACATTATGATAAATGTTTTTATTTTGTGTGAAAATTATCCACAGCTAGATAGTCCCTCTTGAGAATATAAAAGGAAAATATTATTCATACAAATATAATTTCACTTAAAAGTGAAATCTTCACATAGAATCATGAATAATACTCTCACCAAGTAAGAAGAAATATTATTTTGAGAGGAAAAAACATAGTGCATAAATAAGTGATACAAAATGTGCCTCTGAATATAAACGTAACAATATTTCATAAGATATATTGGATGGATTAGTAAAAGGAAAATGATTTTTGAGAATATTTTCACTCAAGAAAGAAACAAAGCAAACTATTTTGATAAAGGGTATAATATTGTGCATTAAAAAACTTTAGAAGGAAGACTTCACAGGAAAGTGAAATATAAGGTGCAAAATATTGTACTTTGGATAGGATATTTTTCATAAAGATGTAGTGTGAAAAGGGGAAATATTTTCATTTGAGTAAATGTTACAAATTATAATGAGAAGGCTATGTTTCCTTGAGAACATGCTTATTAGGGTTGGATGAAAATATCTGGAGATAAAGTAATACTTACAAGTGGAATCCAAAATATGAAGGGAAAATACTTTGCTCGTGATTAGAAGACAGGAAGGTGATATGATGCATCTATACGACATATTATCTGCAAGCTGGAGATTAATAGATAGAAGAGATAAAAAGGATGATACGGGGCAGATTACTTTTATGACAGGAAGTATTTCTCACCCAAGTTAACCCAATATAATATTTTTTAATTACGACTTGTAATGTGATAATCTCTTGCATATGGATATTATTCACGAAAATAATGAGTGCAGGAGTATTTGAAGCTGACCAAGATGCCATCCCAAAAGAAGAAACAGGTACTCGAGGAAGAGGATTGGCGAAAGATCACATCAAGATTTGGAACAAACTTATTTCTTATTTAAACAAATTATATTCAAAAGACTTTTTATTTATCTTTTAATATAACAATTTTAAATGTTTTAGTTTAATTTAGTTTGTTACGAAACGACACTGTTGTAAACGGTCTGAAGCTTGTCGCTCCCCTTATTTTCTATAAAAGGGGAAACCAAGACCGTATTATAGAGGGTATATAGATTTATTAGAATAGAATATTGGCTGAACAAATCGAGCTCATATTGTACCTTATTTTTTTAATCAATACAAAGATCCAACTTTCCTTGTCCAAAATTGTGGTATGAAAGTTATTTTCTTATTTGATTAGTCCTCTGTAATTATTGATTACAAATATTAGTTGTCATTTTTAATACTAGTGTAGAAAGATTACTTGTCCTCCACATTGATCTGATTATCAAAAGGCATCTGTGAAGTTGTTGTCCTCATGTCTTTTGTCTAATTGGCTTTTTGAAAAGGAAATTAAAATCAATTTGACTAGTTAATGTGTTGTGTACTTAATCGTTCTGCATTGATAGGATTGGGTGGTTGATGGTTTGTCTAGAGGATAAAACACCATCTTGTAGAGTTAAACATGAGGATCTGATAAGAAGTAACTCTATTGCCCAATTAGGATAAGGGATTGGTCTTGTATTCTTTCAAAGAATAGGAACTTTATAAATTATCAATTTCATTTTCATTTCAAGCAAGTAGGAAGTTATCAGAAGTAATGTAGTAGAAGATAATCAGGAATAGGAGATACAAGGAGTTAGAAGTAAGGAGCCAAATACAAGAAGCACATATTATTTTCAATTCTCATGCCAAGTTGAAATAATCAAGAAAGAAAGTTAATTAAATCTGCCAGGAATCTATTGAATCGATTGTTTGAAGAGAGAAATCACAAGATCATTAGGTGCACCTACCTTGGAATGGAAGAGCTAGAAGTGCAGAGAAATTCGATCACATTGATTGTTCTTGTTCATTGGCCAAAATTTGTTGTTAAACCTTATCAATAAGATTTGGCATATCTTTAGGGTTTGGCAATCTGTGGTTTTGGGAACCAACACCGTGCCCATGACTGAAAGTTTTCCCTTTAGATGAAATTGCCTCCTTATACACCCTCCTAATGTACTTTACTAACCCAATCTTTTCAGGCCTCCAGGTGACAACTTTAGATAATCATGAAGAGAGTATTGTCCTTTAAATTTATAAGGCAAACTCTGATAGGCCTCAAAGAGTCGAAGAGCTTCCTGTTCACATCTTTCCCTTATCTTGATGGCATCCTAGTTAATCTCTTCTCTCGATTTTCCTATGATACTGTAGTAACCCATAACTGAAAACTTATGAGCGGTGGTCATTCAAATGATGCAATGTGAGCTTTTGGAATATTTAATTCAAACCCCAATAGGATGGCAGGAAGCTGCTCTGATACCACTGTAAGAACCCCTGGGGTTCTAACTTTGACAAACACTGGATTGTGGTTTAGTTTCAGATGGTTGACATTTGGTCAAACACTTTGCATGCAAGCTCTAATACCACTGTAAGAACCCCAATGGCTCTAACCCTACCAAACCACTGATTTGTTTTAATTTTGGGTGTTTGACATTTTCTCAAACACTTTACATGCAAGCTTTGATACCACTGTATGATCCTTGTCTAATTTTGATCTTAGATTCTTAGTCTTGGGTCATATGCATTTCGTCAAATAGTTTGTATGCAAAGTTTGTTCTGAGTTTTTTCTAGTTCTTTGGCTGATTTGCAATTGAGTTTTAATGCTAAATAACATATAAGCATATAAAATGTAAAGAAAAAGTTCATGAACAATTGTTATAGTAAAGAAGTCCACTCTTATCGCTTCAAATCAGTCAAAACTCATACATGGACAATTCTAATAAAATGATTCCGACATTTATATTTCTCAATATTCTTATTCTTTGATTGCAAGAGTGGCTTCACATGCCTGGAGGTTGTGCACAACTAAGGACTGCATAAAAGCTGAAATCACCTTGTCACTGCTCTTAATTATCTGATTTTTAATATGACAAGCATTCTGCTATTTTCTGGGTCTACAACTTATTGAATAGCACGCCTAGGAAAGTCTATTTCACTAGTCATTTCAATAACAAGTGTTGGCTGTCTCAAACAGTTAGCAGCTGATGGATCTGCATTTCCTTCACATGTCTAACCCACCCAAAGTTCTTGATCATCCACAAATAAAAATATAAGAAAGCTCAAGCTATAGAGATATACCAGGGCATTCGATTTGGCAGAAAATCCCTATCTTAGATATCTGCTATAAAAACTTCAGCTCGTACCATAATCCTTAACAACATTCGCCATTAAGCTCATTGATAATCTCAGAAGGTAAGATCACCTCACAATGAAGACCGGGTTCTCGTCCAAGCTTCCCCATTCCAAGGGTTTTTGTCCTTGAAAAACAACTCACTGATTTCCAGCAACAATGGAGAAATAGCATAAAGATATATTTTCATAACATGTCTCAAATGAAAGGATGACCTTACTTATATAGCTTTTTAGTTGGTGAATTCTTGTACTTTTAGCAATGTGGGATAAAACATTCTTTACTTTTAACTCCTTCTGAAGTAGCTTCTCGAACAAGCTAGAATAACTTAAAGTGACTTTATATTATAATTTTATTATAGTCACTTCATAATTCAATTAATGATATGTACTTAATAATTAATTATTATTAAAGTATCTTTAATAATAATTATAACATTATAACTCCATCATTAATCATCACAAATCAATTCTCACTTCACCAGGAGGTAGCCCACTGCATTCACTCCTAACCAGGGTGCCTTACTAAAAATAGTAAGGGTCCATCTCTATCACCCATTGATTTACTATAGTAAGTCCCTCCAAACAGAACCAGAAATCTCTGAATATCCATGCCTCAAAACAAATGTTCTGGTGAGGTAAACGCACACAATGGTCACCTGAAGATCCCCAAAACTTTCATATTGGACCCTCTAATCCACCATACTAGCCTATGAGGGTCAGGAAATAGGATAATCCTCTAAAATTTGAAGCTCACGAAAATGGGGACATTACATTTATATTGAAATTTGAATGTTTGGTTTGCCTAAGCGTTTAGTTCTGAGGAGTCTGCCAAATGTTTGATTAAATGATTCAATAATGATCAAAGGTCTATAACCAATTTTCATTTTAAGTATTTGTTAAAATGATGATGCATAAAAATTTGTTACTTTGGTGAGTTTAGGTTGGATGCCAAGTGTTTGGGTTTATGTCTTTGTAATACAAGTCAATTAATCAGATTTTGATTGTCATGCAAGTGTTTGACAGAATTCCTATGCAAAGGATTTGTGTTTTGTGATGTGATTTTTTGCTCAAGAACTCAAAAATATCAATTCAAACCCTGCTCACCAGTTGTTTGACAAAATGCCTGTGAAACAAAACTAAAAACTTGAAGATTGAATAGATAGGGGATCTTACAGTGGTATCAAAGTGTTGATTTTGCAAGCCTGATGGTAGAAATCGGTATGCTTCAGCTGAGGATTTCATTAATGACAAGAATTAAGGATGAAAGGTTGTTTCCTACTTTCCTTCCTGCTTCATCAACGAAGGAAAAGGGGTCTAACTGGGAGAAAATAACTAAGGACCTTGCAAAGTTAAGAGGAACAATACTACATACAGAAAAAATGCTTAATCGGTACCAATCGAAACAATCCACTTCTACATCACAAAACAAGAATGAAAGACATGATGCAACTACAAGTGAAGTATTTAAAAGTCTGTATGAGGAGTTTTCAACAGTCACTAATCAGCGTACAGGTGAACAAAGTTTCAAAACAGACATGGAAGGAAAAACTGAAAAGGAGACAACGAATGAAGAGAACTTACTTCATGGGCTGTAGGGTATCCCCAAAAGAGCAAGAATCAGATTAGGAGAGAGCGGATCTATTTTACATGTCAGAAGATGTGGACACCTCATCACAGCCATGGGGTTAGTGAGGAAGATGGGCCAATCAAGGGAGAGTATGAAGAACAGATTGCTTCAGGTGATAATTACTCAAAATTCCTAGTTGGTGATCTTGAGATTAACATAGACAAAGATTGTGCAGGTGATGGTCGAATTCAAAGAGGAAGCATGTGAAAGTCCCATAATGCATGGGTAGCATGTGACCTTCAACATCATAGAATAAATGTTGAGGATGCGATGAGGAGGGAACACAATTCTGATTTTTTGAATGCAATCAGCAGACCTTTATCAGCACATGAGAAATCCATTGAGGACAATCAGGTGTGGATTGAGAAACACATGACAAAAGTCAAAGTTGTTGACCACTCACAAGCTGATTTCATGACAGCAAGTAAAGAAGAGCATGAGGTAACAAAACTAACTCACAAGGATGATGTTGATAACTGGTTTGAGCATGAGATTGATATGGTTGATGGAAAAAGTTCTTTGGATGATCACAAGGCATCTTCTAGTGTGTTAAATGATTCCCATGATGACACAATTACTACATGTGAAGAAAAATCAGAACATGGCATTCAAAAACAATCAACTGCTTTGCCATATGAATCTGATTTTCCTCATACACCAATTAGCTCACATAATTTGGAGGTAGAGCTATGCTACAAGGTTGATCACACTAGTGCATATGAGAGGCATATTAATAGCCCATATGAAGATGTTTTCCAATCATCCAATGATGATGACTCCACGTCTCATGTGAGTGCTAATGCTTATGTTACTTCATGTGAAATGGTCGCTACATATAGTGCTGGTGATGCTTGGAATGGATCTACTTTTGACCATAATGCTGGTCCCACTTCTACACAGTTGGGCATGAAAGATGGCATTAATGATGTTGATATTAACCTCGAAAACAAATCCAATTTAGCGTTGCATGATGCTGATCATAAATCAGAAAATTTGTATGGGGTGATAGGTCACAGGAGTCCTATCATTTGGTAGGACAGTTGAAGGTAAATGAAGATCAGATTATTGTAGCCATTAAACATTTTGATGAACCCATAAGATGATGGGAAAAATTTGTTGGAGGCCTTCATGGATGCATATGGACCTTGGCGAAGAACTTTCCCTTTTAGATTCATAGGCACTTAGAGAAGCCTTAGTGGTAATGAAGACAAATTACCTACAGCTACTTTCTGATAGAGATCACCTTCTTATGCTTGGTGAGATCTATTTTGATGCGCTGAAAGGGAAAGAAGAGGAGGTATATAAGCTTATTGATGAGCTTAAGGTTACCCAAGATTCTTTGTAGAGAACTTAGATGGCCCGTCAAGAATCAGAAATTCAGATTTATGAGCTCTGTGAAGGATTGAGTTTGGCTCAAGCATCGACATCCACAGCAGAAATTCAGTCTTCTATGGCTTCCAAAACACTTGAGGATGAGAGGGACACCCATGATCTGAGGAGAGAACTTACGATGGTAAAGCACGAAAGGCTTTTCGATTTGCATGGGCTTGAGGACAGGTATGATTCTAAAATTACTGAGTATACACACAACTTGCATCATGGAGAACATGAGTCACCTTTGAGGGAGAGCCAATTGAGCATACAATTGCTAGATATAGATATAGAAGAGGTGCCTAGAAATGTTAGAAAATATGACACAAAGGTATATAGATATATTTGGATTTTTACAACAGCAGATCTAATCATGAGGTTATGTCCATGTCACATGAAGGTAATTATGTTGCATCTTCCAATTTTGGCACTCAAGTTGAGGATGTCAAACATGAGGTATACATTGTGGATTCAAGCCACAAAGGTTCTGATTTTGTATACTACAGCATGGAAGATATAAAGAGGGCTCAAAGCATGTGTGAAGAATTGGTTGAGCCTTTGGTCATACATGATGAGTTTCACAAGTTATCTCTTCTGGAGGCTCAGTTGGTAGTACCTACATCTTTTAGACCAGCTTATGGCAGAGCACATATGAATGGTGGCATTGCCGATTCAGATTTGTTTGAGCATGAAGACACTCTTGGATCAGTTATTGATACACTACTTCCTCAAAATGCATATGGAGCTATTCTACTTTTACGGTATGAGGTATGCATGATAATTTCTCCTCCAATTGAGTGGAGTTTACTTGCAGCAGCTAATTGGAGGAGTTGGAGGGATTTGTATCATCCTTTCCCTGATAGAGGTTGGTATAATGTTGAGCTCCCCCCATCATTTGCCATTGGAAGTACCTATGGCTTCAGTAGTGAGGTTCTCAGTTGGATTGAATACGTTGTCATCCATGATAGCAGCACAGGGTAGGTTGACTAGAAAGAGTATGCACGGGGGATGATTTGGGATCTTGGAACTCACATGATTAGGGCACTATTTTTTATGGACCCTCGTGAGTTGCTTCACAACTCGAAAGATGGTGATGTTCACATCAAAGTAGCGCAACGGACTGGTGAAGCAGTGTTCCAAAGGTTGATATGGGATCCAAGCATTCGGTTTCAGTGTATAGGTGTGCATTGCTTGGGGGCAAGCAATACCCGGGAAAGGAGGACTGCAATGTTCCCAAATTTCGGTGCTTATTTCAGTATCATTCAGCTCAATGTCCTATTTTATTTGTGGTGTGCCTTCTAGAGATCATTCTAGACACTTGGATGTTTTGCTCTTACTTACTATTTATAGTAAGTCACCAGGGTGATAAGTTGGTATAATATCTATAGTCAAAAAGTGGATGGATTATTCCCATGAGTTAACATTGGTAATTATCAAGGGTTAAATGATTTAATTTAAATTATTAAAGTTGAAACAAGTTTAACTTTAATAATATTAATTATATTAAGTGACTTTATGATATGATGACATGAAGTGGGTTAAACTGTATTTAAGTCATTTTCATAAAGTGACTTTATAAAATGACAATATAAAGTCACTTTAATTAATCAAGCTCTCCATCTTGTTGAGCAACTACTTGATAAGGGGGAATTATAAGTAAAGGATAATTTATCCCACATTGAGAGTGGAGATTCCCATGGAATTTGAGAAGTCTTTATAAACAAATCTTGTCTTTCTTCAAGTTATGAGAATATGATATTGAAGCTATTTTTCCATCGTTGTTGGAAATCAATGACTGGGTTGTTCCAAGGACCAAACCCCTTAGCACCAAGAAGGTTTGGATGGAAACTCATTCCTTCAAGATTGGTGGATTCAGACGGAGTTCACATTTGAATGTACTGGTGAGTTTTGAAATCAACAAGCAGTGCAAAGGGCCCCTTCTTGCAAGAAAGGTCGAATCATATGTGCTAGATGTTAGCATATTTAAGATTGTCATTGGATAAGTGTAAAGCAAACATCAATCCCACCAGTAAACCGGTAGACCACTCATACTCAGAAATGGGCACCGGTAGACCAAACAAAGTATAGGTACTGGTAGACCAAGTAGAAAAAGAGATGAACTGGGTATAAGAGTCTTACTATATGGACAACCGGGTATGATATTGATACCGGTCAACAGCATGTCAATCCGCATTGGTGTATGTGGAGCTATTTAAGTTAAAACCGGAATATGCAGAGCATCCACCGTTTAGAATTGGAGTTATGTTTGTAACAAGAGTTAGTTTTATTTCTACGCAGATGTTTCAAGGTAAACTCAAGATCAGAACGCAAAGCTTTTTCTTTGTTGCATGATTTAAGGACGAGTTTATAGCTTGGCGGTTCTATGAGTTAGGGTTTCATTAAGATGAATTTTGCATAAATACAGGTCATACGACGCAAGAAAAGAGTTGTTGAATATACAGAGCAGAAGAGAGATATCTTCTGAGAGAAGAGCTATGGTCACAGAGGTGAAAGGCAGAAAGATTCAACAGCCAGGCCGAATCGGGAAAGATCAACAGGTATGATCTAATCAGACAAGGAGTGTCAATTAGGATCATTTCTTTTATATTGTGAAAGCATATTCAAATCCCTCTATTAGGGTGAACCCTAGTAGGTTCTTTGTACAAATCCTTTAACCGGGTAGCATCTTTACTAATGTTGAAAGTCCTTTAACAAGGCGGCTCCTAACAGAGTCAACATCTTAACCGATCTTCTACCAAACCCTTTACCGGGTAGCACTCTTGCAAGTGCTTTGTAAGCTCCTAAAAGGGTGTCTTTATTACTCCAGTAGTGAAGTTGTGAGCTCTGTCTCACTGCGGTTTTTTCCTTCTAACCGAGGGTTTCCACGTATATATGATGTGTTGACCTGAGCATTTCTATTTCTGTTTATGTATGGTTAATTGCATGCTGTTTATTTTGAAAGAATCTACATACAATGTTAAATTGGATTAGAAATAGTGTTTACTGATTCGCCCCCCCTCTCAGTAACTGGATAGTAGTAACAATTGGTATCAGAGCTAAGTTCTCTTAGACGTAAAGCTTAACCGCCTGAGAAAAAGATCATGGAGGGTTACAAGTATCAGAAACAGCTTGAGGAAGCCAATGACATCATTGCCTCTCTTGACAATAGGCTGACAAGATCTCTTGCTAAAAGAAAGGAGTTGGCTCTACAGTTGAGTGAGAGCAATGAAACAATTGATGAACTCTCTCGGCAAAGTGGATTAGGCAAAGCTGAGGAGGCGGACTCTGAGCTTATGGAGAGAAACCAAATCCTAACCGATCAGATCTCCAACCTAAAAAGGGAACAGGAAGATAATGCCCTAAGAATGACTGAATTGATTGAGAAAAAGAGGAAAGCTGAAGATGAAAGAAACACTGCAGTTAAGTCATTAACAGCCTCTGAGAGAGCAATAAATCTGGCAGAAGAAGCTATAAGGGAAAGTGATCTTGTCGTTCTGCAACTTCAAGAAAACATGCAAATAGTCACTCAAGAAAATGCCAACATGCAAAAGGTTTGGCATGATAAAGATGATGCATGCAAGAGGTTGGCAATTGAGTTGTATCAACTGAAGGAACAAATGAAAGAACTGGAAGAAAGGAATGAAACCCTCAGAAGATACAATGAAAGCTCAGCAAAGCTTGATGAACAACTCAAAGCTCAGAGAAAGCATAAGGATCCCACAGGACTTGGCTTCACCGATCAAAGCACCAGGGAAACCGGTGAGTCTTCTAGAGTCAATAAAGCCAAGAAGGAAAAGAAGAAGCCGCTGGCACAAAAAGGTAAAAAGACCTTCAATACTTCTTGCAATCACTGTGGCAAACCGGGACATAGAATAAGTGACTGCAGAAATGCACCTGTAAAGCCTAATAACAGTTACTGCAAAAACTGTTCCAAGAATGGCCACAAGACCACAGAATGCTAGTCTCGCCCCACAAGTGTGTCCAGTGGAAGCAAGGGAAGCTTCAAAGGGTATTGCTATGCATGCAACAAGTTTGGACACAAAGATGATGAATGCAAATCTAAAACAATGGCATTGAGGTCCCCACCGAGACCGATATTCCCAAAGAGGAATAACAACCGGAGCACAATTAATTGTGCCAATTGTGGCATACATAGTCGGAATGACTCCTGGTGTTTTTCACCTAACAGAAGAAGGGTTAATCCATGGAAGGGAACCGGGATAGTCTGCTACACCTGCAATAAAGTTGGTCACTTGGCCAAGGAATGTAGGAACGGTTAGTGAACACAAAGGAAGGTTTGGTCAAACCGGAAAAGAAGAACACAAAGTCTCCTAATCAAAGGGACAACAAGGGAAAGGAGACCAAGAAACAAGTCAAAAAGATTTGGTTCAAAAAGGAATCAAAGAGCTCCACTGAGGAGAAGACAGAGGGAAGATCATCATCTGCCGATGGTGATATCTCTTCAGCAAACTGAGCCTATAAGGCTTAGAGGGAACCGATAGACCATCTACTGTTCCTGGTAGAACTAGCAAGTATCAAACTCACTCAGTCTGCAAGAAAGACCGGATAGGTAAGTATTGATCTACGGGGTTTGGTCAAACCAGAAAAAGCCTCAAAACAGGTTGGCAAAGAAGGAAAGAAAGGGTAGGTAAGGTAATTAATGCTATAGCCGTTAAACAAATAGTTACTGTTTGGTAATTACTGTTATGCCCTAAATCTATATAAAGAAAGGAAGATTACTCATTTTCTTTTACTTTGTGATTTGTGATTTACAATCTTTTATGCTTGAGTAATATTCACGTGCCTTGATCAACGATAAGATTTCTCTGTAAGACCGATCAACCTATTTACTGTGTTAACTGGTTGATAACAATGGCATCTTCTTCATCTGTCGCCAAGTTGATTCAAGGTAATCAAATTGACTGACCTATCTATGACATCATGGCGATTCAGAACAGGGAAAATGACATGTCTGGTGCACTATCATCCGTGCCTGATGGTGTTCTCATGACAAAAGACGTGACCGCTTTCATTCACGCCAAGCAGGAAGAACTGCATGACACCTTCATCCAGAGCGAGTAACTCTTGCTATGCAAGGACGGAAAGGTTCCAAATAGATACGCGAAGCTGGTGTCATCCGGTCTCATCAATGGAGTCTTCTATCCAACCATCTTCTGACCAGATTGGATTAGACTGGTTCTCAGTCGTGTGCATGATCCAGGGTTTTGTCTCACGAAAGGAGCATGTACACAAATTACAAAGGAGGACTTGCATCGTGTGACCAGGTACAAGCATGAAGGGGAAGCACTCACCCTAAGAACCATCTCCAAGCTGTGGTCACAAAACTGACGAAGTCGAAATCTGATGGTCGACTTATGACCGTAAACGACATACAAGATCAAGGAGTTCGGTTCGCATCCGCTGTCATAGGCTACAAGATTTATCAATCCAGCAACCTAAACAGCATACCGAGGGGAGCCATTCATGCCGCTCACCGGATAATGCATGACAACGCCTAGTACGATATCTGCGGAATGCTTCGAGGTCAAATATTTGAAAATATGAAGAAGCTCGGCATTGTAAAGAAGAAATCCCTAAAGTATGGCACCCTACTAGTATGCCTTTACTTTTACCATTCTAACTTCTTTCCAAGAATAGGAAAGGTGACTTGGGCAACCGACCAGCCAGTTATGATGCAGATAAGTGATATGGCCAACCAATTGAGAAACCAGTTCAGTAAAGTAATGACCAAGTACTTTGAGGCATTTCAACTAAGGATGCACGCAAGAGAAAGGGTTCCCTCAACTATTGTTGACTTGTACAAAGACGATGTATGTTTTCTGATCTCCACCGATCACTGCATCATTCAAGTAGTGGAACCAAGAACCGGGTATGATCTTGAACAGGGTTACGAGATCACCTCCACAACAGCCAAGGCATATGCAGATGCCCTGACTGAAGTTGACCTAGATCTCTCTACCTACCGGTTTGGTACCTTTGAAGAGATTCAAGAGAATTTGAAGAAAAGGGCACCAATCAAGAATGTCTACACCAAAAGAACCCCCACACCAAAGAAGAAACCGGTGACAGAACAACCCAAGGCTCAAAGGAAGAGAGCACAATCGGTACCCAACACTCAAGGGGAAGAACAAGAGGAAACAAAAACTGAAGATACAGTCCCTCTAGTCAGAAAGAGGAAAACTGGCAAACCGGTGAAGGAGGATGCACCAAGAGGAAGAAAGCCCACAATTGACGAATTTGCGGCAAGGTTAAAGGAATCAAGTGGCATGGCATCAGTTGATAGGAGATATCAACTGGCAAATGATGAAGATAAAAGGGATTGGAAGAAGCGGTCGTCTACTGCATTCACAAATTCAATCTCACACCTACCGAACTTCACAAGGTCGTCCTTGACGATCTTCAAGAAATTCTTGAAGCTAGATGGAAAGCTTCAATGGACAGAGAAAAGGAGCTAAGGATTCGAGCTCTGCTTGAGGTTCAAAACCGCCTCACTTTAAGTGAGGCCACTCACCAAGCTGAACTGCACAAGCAAAATTTTCTGATAAAAAGGAGGATCGGTCAGATGCTTGTCGGTGAAGTTGACAAAGTTCATGAAGAGGGTGTGGCAACATGGACTAAGCTTCTTCAAACCCAACAACGGGTAGAAGAAGCATGTCAAAGGACCACTGAGCCACCGGTCACTGATACCGAAAAAGGAAAAGGAATACTAGGAGCGGAAGCACCGGTTAAAGAAAATATTCCTACCAGATCAATCATCGTCGACATCACTGATGATAAAGGTAGTGATCAAGCTCACCCAACCATTCTTGTCTCTCCAGAAAAAGGTAAGGCTCGCTCCATGACTGTTAATGATATAGTTGATGAAGTGATGGATTTTGGAGAAGTAGATAATGCAGCTAGATGGTATAGTGTGCTAGGAGAGGAAGATAAATAGGTAGTAATAGTGGCTCTAGTGGAAACATTCATGGATTACAACAGAACTCCAAGGGACTATAGGTCTAAGTTTCCCCCTGAACTTAACACAAGACTAATGACAAAATGGAGAACCGGTTTAAGCTCCAATACTAGAATCTCTAAGGAGACATTGTCAAAGGTCAGACCTAGTCTTAGTGAAGAGTCTATCAAACTTCTGTTAGAGGAAGCATCAATGAACTTGGTACCAAGCATAGAGTTGCCAAGATAATCAATGGGTATGAAAAGGAAGTTTATGATGAGACACTGAATTTCTAGCAACAGTATGATTTCAGTGTTCTGAAGGAAACAAGTCCATAGGATGAACCTAGAACAGAACAGGCACCACCGGTTCAATTCACTACTCGTGAAGAACCCACCACCGATGAACACATGAATCTAGAAGAGGAAGCTCTGCTAGAGGAACAAGTGCTAGGAGACGATATAGCTGTGGGTGAGCTACATACAGCCGAAGAACAACACACAGAGGAAGCCCCTCCAGCAGAGCAAATGGAACAGGAACATGATGCTCAACCAGAAGTAGAAGTACTATCGGAAGGGGAAGTCAAAATGAGGAAGAAAGGCCAGTAGCAGAAGTCCTACCAGTAGAGGAGGCACAACGAGAAAATGTGGCAATATCGGAAGAGACAGTCCAACCGGAAAATGAAGAAAAACAAGAACAGCAGAATGAACAGAAACAAGAGTTACCTACACATATTAAGCAAGCACTACCAGTACAGGAGCCTAGACACAAGGAACAGGTAGATGTTCCAAGCTCGTCCTCATCCAAGAGGAAATTATCCTTTGCAGCAGACACAGAAGCCAAAAGGAGCAAGGCTTCCAAGACTGTGGTTGACATCAGCAAAATGTCAACAAGGCAACTAAAGGAGTTGACTAAGCGGAAACAAGACATGGTCCTCACCAGTGTTAAGAACATTCTCTGCAACTTTGTACCTGATGCTGACATTGATGAAGATGAACCTATAATAGATCAGTTGGAGATATTGGCACAAGCGATCAGAGAAGATGTCACCGATCCAAAAACGATTGCCATTGATCACTATGAACAAAAAAGAATAGAGATTCTTCATAAACAGGTCAAAGAAATAAAGGTTACACTTACTAACAATGTAACAGTACTGCAACAACAATTGCAAGTTGCAGGAAGTCTGATGACAAGGACTTCAAATTTTTATACCTTTACACAAGATCTCACTGAAAAGTCATCTATGACTTCTGAAGACATAAAAGTTCTGTCTTCCACATTTGATATAAAGAATAAAACTGCAACAGATTTCAGCAGAGAGATAAGTCTAGCTCTCATTCTGAGAAAGACTTTTGACGAAAAGACGAAGCGAATCCAAGATCTTATTGGATTTCAACTGTTTCTCGCCCCAACATTTGATTTAATGCAACAAACAGCAACAGAGGCAGAGAATCTAATTAGTGAACCGGACTACAAAACAATAGAGGACATGCAAAATATCATAGTATTGCTAAAAGAAGCACTCAAAAATCTAGAACATGTCACCGGTCAATGGAATCCTTTTCTTCATTCAGCGAAGAAAATTTACAAGGATATCTTCACCAAACTACACATGTAAAATAATAAGTAAAGCATAACCCTTTGTCTTATGGAGGCAAAAAGGGGAAGAAGAAGACATGGTTGAAGTAAAAGACATCAAAGAAGGGTTAGAAGGTCAGAGATCAGAAAAGAAAGAGAGTAGATTCAGCTACAGGATAGAAGAGCTAAAGCACTAGAACAGGGGAAGTTTGCAAACAAAAGAGCTGAAGTATACAAAACAGGGAAGGAGTCTACAGGTGGAATTCACAATGATGAGAAAGTGATGGTGTGCGGAAAGTGATGTTTTGCCACCAATGCCAAAGGGGAAGATTGTTAGCATATTTAAGATTGTCATTGGATAAGTGTAAAGAAAACATCAATCCCACCAGTAAACCGGTAGACCACTCATACTCAGAAATAGGCACCAGTAGACCAAACAGAGTATAGGTACTGGTAGACCAAGTAGAAAAAGAGATGAACCGGGTATAAGAGTCTTATTATACGGACAACCGGGTATGATATTGATACCGGTCAACAACATGTCAATCCGCACTGGTGTATGCAGAGTTGTTTAAGTTAAAACCGGAATATGCGGAGCATCCACCGTTTAGAACTGGAATTAGCTTTTTAACAGGAGTTAGTTTTATTTCTACGCGGGTGTTTCAAGGTAAACTCAAGATCAAGAACGCAAAGCTTTTTCTTTGTTGCATGATTTAAGGATGAGTTTACAGCCTGGCGGTTCTATGAGTTAGGGTTTCATTAAGATGAATTTTGCATAAACATGGGTCATAGGACACAAGAAAAGAGTTGTTGAATATACAGAGCAGAAGAGAGATATCTTCCGAGAGAAGAGCTACGGTCACAAAGGTGAAAGGCAGAAAGATTCAACAGCCAGGCTGAACCGGGAAAGATCAACAGGCATGATCTAATCAGACAAGGAGTGTCAATTAGGATCATTGCTTTTATACTGTGAAAGCATATTCAAATCTCTCTATCAGGGTGAACCCTAATAGGTTCTTTGTACAAATCCTTTAACCAGGTAGCATCTTTACTGATGTTGAAAGTCCTTTAACAAGGCGGCTCCTAACAGAGTCAACATCTTAATTTATCTTCTACCAAATTCCTTTACCGAGTAGCACTCTTGCAAGTGATTTGTAAGCTCCTAACAGGGCGTCTTTATTACTACTGTAGTAAAGTTGTGAGCTCTGTCTCACCGTGGTTTTTTCCTTCTAAGCGAGGGTTTCCACGTATATATGATGTGTTGACCTGAGCATTTCTATTTCTGTTTATGTATGGTTAATTGCATGCTATTTATTTTGAAAGAATCTACATACAATGTTAAATTGGATTAGAAATAGTGTTTACTGATTCACCCCCCCGCCCCTCTTAGTAACCGGTTAGTAGTAACACTAGATTCAAATGACTAGCTACTGTTTGTGAAGAATCCATGGTATAGGAGCAGAATTAGTTATTCATTTTCAGGCAGCATTGAACTTCCTCTCCAATCGTCCAAGATGGTTTACTTATATGGCTGGGCACTGATGTTGGAAAGAGATATTGGCAGTGATTGGAATTTTTGAGTCCCTCAGAATGGAAGTGCTAGAGTTTTAGATGGACTGCAGCTGCTGTGCATAAACGTCTAGGTTTTTAGTAACCAGTGGACATCAACTCTAGGCATCCACAGTTGGGAATGATTCCCCGAGAAAGATGTCATTGGAAGGTCCAAGAATTCAGCCACATCATTGAAATCAAGAATTGATTGGCGAAAATCAGAATACATACGAGTTGGTACAGGTGCATGTGTTTTACGGTGTACCAGCAGTCTGAACTTCAATACATTTCTTCTGTCTGAAGCTAACCATTTGTAATATGGATTGGTAAAACATCTAGTAAAGTTGTTGTGAGATGATAATGAAGTTTCCAAATATATAGAGGTTTGCTGGGTGATTGTAGTTGATAATAAATCTACATTTATATTGAAATCTGAATGTTTGGTTTGCCTAAGCGTTTAGTTCTGAGGAGTCTAACAAATGTTTGACAAAATGATTCAATAATGATCAGAGGTCTATAACCAGTTTTCATTCAAGTATTTGTTAAAATGATGATGCACAGGCATATCTTTCCATGAAATGTTAACTGGGTAATCTTTGCACACCTCTGAACACAACCCAAAATTTGTTTTTTTACCGTGGACACCTAAAATTTGTATTTTGACATTTCCTGTAATTTGCCCATAGAAAGATTAAACTTTAAAATGTCCAAGAATTGACCACATGGTTTGAAACTTTGAAGTATCAATAGAAACAACTCTGCAAAAGGATTTCCTTTTAGCTCCCACAAATTGTTGAATTTAATTGTTTCTGTAAATATCCAGGCAAAATGGTGAATTTTTAATCTCCTAACAATGACTAGTGAAATCATGTAAACTTTCCACATAGTGTGTGAAAGCCTCAATAACGTCCCTGTAAAAGGATTCTACGCCAACTTTCATAAATTTTTCAATTTAATTGTTTTAGTGAACTAGAGCTAAACCACGAGCTGGTTCAAGCTTCTGGCCGACTAAAATATGATTGACATACTGGACTTAGTTTGATGTCACATGGTGTTTGAAATGCATGGAAAAGTTTGAAATTGGTCAGGTTAAAAACATGGACAACACTCTACAGTTGGAAGAATCTGATTACAAGAATCATTCTAAAAAATATAAAAGGACAAATTGTATCTCTGTCATTCATTTCTAGTGCAGCAATTTTAATGCTCAGTAAACCATGTTTTTGAGGTTGCATATTCGCTTATGTTCTTTGTATCTAAAATGGTAAGTTTGGGTAGCATCTCTGCAATTCAATATTCAGAAAACACTTTGAAAACAAAAAACCAGAAACCAAATTGATTCATCTTCTAGGGTAAGTAAACTGGATTAACTTGGTTGCTTTAGCGGGACTCTTACAATGAGTGTGAGAATGAACATTGCAAAAGATAGAACCCTATTTAAATGATTCTAAGAAATATTCCATATTCACTTTCATGCCAAACTGTTGTTAAAATGCTTATGGTAAGAAGTGCTGAACATAGTGAGAATTCTCCGAGTATGCGAACTGTTTGATATAATTACAAGTGTAAAATGTGCAAAATATTGTTTTGAAAGCAGGGTTAGCATCCTACAGTAGTATCAAAACACAAAATTTCCTGCAAGCCCATTGGGAAGCTTGGAAATTTGATTTTTAGATTGAAGAATGGCATCAAAAGACAGAATGGTTTGCAAAATTACTCTTTGAACAGGTAGTAAACTCAATTATAAATCTCAACCAAGTGATGCTGTTTTCAACACTCAGAAAGAATCAGAGGGAGTTTTGATTATTGTAGAGCTGTCACCCTCTAAGTTGTAGCAATTAGCTCTAGTTCCTACAGTGACTTCCTTAAGTCAGCACAAGTGGTTGAGACACACAAATGATGAGAAAAGAATGATGGTTACTTCATATTTAAGAAAGATCGTGAGAATTTTATTACCTCAAGAACCTTATCATGATAACATAATGAAAGAGGTAATTCTTGTATTGATGAGTAGTGTGATGAAGGGAAATGGATCATCCAGCCTAAGAATGCAAACTAGAGACCATTTCCAAACACCACTACAATGGGGGAGAACCAATTAGATCCAACTTCAGAACCTTGGAAAAGCTGACTGCTATGGTTGATGATGATTGATTGTCCCTATTTTGGTATGAACCAAGAACTAGGCTAAAAGTTGCAAAATTGGCAATGACCGTGTAAGAACTAGGCTAAAAGGTGCAAAATTGGCAATGATCAACACAAACAGACAAATTTAGATCTAAGAGTCAACTGAGATTTATAGAAGAAGAACCTGTGTCTAAAATCTCAGCTCAAAATATCTAGACACTATGGCTAGACAACATAGTCCTCCAAGCTTCCTAGGTGCAAAATAAGGGCCAAGCTAATCTCAGGAGCCTCCAAAACTGCCTCTTGGTCAACTTTCTGATCAACCTTGAAATAATCCTCAAAACACCCAAGATTTCTCTAGAGACAAATAACATAATCCACATCATACCAAATGAACTCCTCAAATGCTTTTTTATAATTTTTCCAGCAAAAATTCTGGAAAACTCGATTTAAAATTTACTTTTTAATTTAAATGCCCTTTTAGCTCTGAAAAATGCATTTTAATTAAAACAATGAAAACAAAAGGTCCTTGTTTTATGCATCCAAGACTCAAAGCTCTTTGCCCTGGTTTACACAATCTATAACACTAAGGTGCAATTACAATATTTTAATTAATTTTTAGCAACCTTAGTAAAAATTAAAAATAAGCCATTATTGCACCGATTCTGAAAATTGTCAAAATGCATTGGAATTGAAATCTAATTGGAGTAGAGTGATCTTAATGAAGAATAATGAAAAATGGAGCCAATTGGAAGAATGACTAAAAATAGATGACCTCTCTAAGATTCTTGAAGAGCACACCAAAAGTCAAAAGTAGCATTTGTAAGTGTCATATAACTCCACTAAACCGTCTAAGCTCATTAGTAGCATCAAATTACTCCTCTGAACAAGCTAACACAAACCTAGAAAGTCAGCACCAACTGCAAATCAAGAGAACCTAAAATCGAGGACATTACAAGTTGTTATTATGATTAAGAGTATTTCTTCAGTATAACTTCATATGATGATACAAAAGATAAAGTGTAGTTGACTACCTTTGTAATGTCCCCGTTTTTCAGACTATTGGGACTAGCTTGGTTTGGCGACCCTCGCAAGCTAATCAGGCGATCAGAGGGGGTCAGTTGGTGGAGCCAATGTTGGGATTCCATTCTAGAGGTTCAGATTACCAGGTCTGCTCTTTGTTCGGTTCAATTTGGTCAACTTACTATTTTTATTAAGTGGTATTTTGGGTATGGCCAGGATTAGCAGGGTGTCTGCACAGAGTGTCAGATGTTTCAGGATCGAGTTTCAGGGAATCTCCAGTTTGAGAGACTTACTATTTATAGTAAGTCTATTTTTAGCAATTGGCTATTTTTGGCAGTTGGCTATTTCTAGCAGGGCAGTTGGAGTTTGAGGCTGTGATGTCAGAAATGAGTTTGTTGCAGTCAGTGGGGTTCAGTGGCTTTTTATTTTAAAGTTATCATTATTAAATTAAATTATTTTAATTTAATAACTTTATTACTTTATAACTTTAATGCTATAAAATGAAGTTGTGATTAAAAAGCCTTTTAAGTGAAAAAAGTGAAGTTGAAGCTTTTTCCAAAAAAGCTATATATTCAATTCGAAAAAGCACTTTCATTCATTCATTGTTCATTTTGATAAAAATTATAAAGTCTTTTGTTGAGAGCTTTCAACAAGGGTTTGAGGACTGATTCCTCTCTGCTGCACTTTGAATCATTCTTGTGGTGGTGAATTGTGCAGTTGGGTACGAATTTTTCATTAATCTGGATATTGCCGGTGTGCAAGGAGGCTGTTGTATCTCCTAAGAGTTTTCTTTCAGACCATATAGTCTGTAGACTATTACTCACGTGCTGCATTCATGTTTTTAGAGGCTGCGTGAACTATATCTAGGGTGGCGTTTGGTTTCCTGTAGCCACATTATCTTCTTGGCAGCAGCGTTTGGGCATAGGGAAGCACGTGACTCCCCTCCTTGGCTGCGTGGAGTCTTGGCTTTGCTGCATGTGCTTCCAAGGTGGCAGCGTATTCATTCTTGGCTGCGTTTTTTTCATTCCTTGGCTGCGTGATACCTTCAGGAGGAATTTCCTCTCATTTTTGTATATCTATTTTGCCAGGTGCTCATTACTCTATTGGAACTTTTGAATTTGAATTAGAAATTGCACATTCTCCTGGATATTTCTGCCTGCCAGTTGGTGACAAATAATTTGTTTAAATTCATGTTATTATATTTTGAGAAGATTTCAAATAAATACATTTATTTATTTTAAAAATCCTTAAAAGTGCATAATATTTCAAAGATTTGAATTACTCAGAACCAAGGGCCAGTCGGGCTCTTTACAGTGGTATCAGAGCATTTTTCCTGCCATCCTGTGGGGTCTGGATTCATTTATATTCTGAAGTTATTTTTAAAGTGATCAGCACTTCCACTTTTTCTAGCTATGGACAAATACAGGAGGCCTAGTTCTGGAAGTCGCCGTAACAATATGGGGAAGACAAAGGAATTAAATGCCTTAGTGGAAAGTATGGAAAGATTTAGGCTTCATCAGCAGAGATTGGCAGAGAGTTTGTCGGATCCTATAACAATAGACAGGGCAGCAAGGTATATGGTCTCAACTTTTAGGAGGCCGACATCGAGATTGCAAGGTAGGAGGCTTGAGTTTTCACCGACAGGTGCCCATGATGCAGATGTACCTATATCTAGTACGGCACCTGCTAATCCTATCCGCAATGCTGATGATAGATTTATTTCACAAGAACATGTGAATGTTTCAGTACCATTGGTTGACAGCAGTGCTGAGCATCAATAGGTTGAGGCTCCCAGAGTAGTCGCTACGGATTGTACAGAGGCAGTTGATGCTATAGTTATCACTGAGTGTTCAGACTCTTTCGTGGAGGGAGTGGTTATTGGAGATTTTTATGTCAGCTGTAGTAGTGTTGCTCCAGTTCAGGAGGCAGTTGCTTCCTCAGATGGGACTGATGCATGTATAGAGTCTCCTAGTGGTGACGTTGGTGATCCAAGCATTACAACGGGGTCAGTTGATGGCAGTTCGTGCTCTAGCATTATTGGTGCACAGCCTGACGTTGAGTCATGTGTGCAAAGTCAAGTGTCAATAGTTGAGATTTCAGCAGGAGATGTGGAAGCTGATAGTATAAACACATCGGATGACACTTGAGGATGCTGTGAGCTGCATTGGGGATGACACCCCCTGTGAGATGTTGGGCGATGACTGCGAGGAGCATATGAGCTCTGACAGCCCTGAGGTTTATTATAGCAGTCGCAGTGTGGGATCAATGCAGGAGACAATGGTTTTTTCCTGTGTTGAGGATGTGTGCATGGAGCTATCTAGTGATGACACTCAGGATGGGAGTGTTGTAGTTGATTTGGGCGACGTAGTTTCATGCCACAGTATAGTTGATTCACATGACGACATTGAGTCGTGTATGTAGCCAAAGTTAGTGGAGGAGTTGCGGATAGATGATATGGACACTAGCATCACAGACATTTCCGCTGTTGAGAGCGAGGATGATGAGTGTTGTAGTGTTTCTGGTTTTCTATATTTGACTTTGGGTGTGGACTCAACGTTGTCATATGGTGTGGCGGGTTCCAGGATTCTGTGTTACAGGGACTCACAAATGAGAAGGGGGAAGCATATGACTAGCAAGAGTTTGTTACAGCCAGGGCTTCCACTTCTAGAGAGAGGGTTACTTCATCGGCGACTCATGAGGATGATTCTTCCTGCAGCGAGACATGTTTGACTTATCAGACCTTGGGGGAGGACTCTGAGTTGTTAGTGATTGAGGATGGATCCCAGGATCTGGATTGTCAGGTGCTTGCAGAGGACGAGGTAGCTGGAGATGGTGTTGAGTTGGATTCAGCAGCAGCTTCCTCGGGATTAGATGAGGATGAGTACAATGCCTGTACTCAGTTTGTAGATGTGTACTCGAATGAAAGTACACAGAGATACGGTGATCTTGAGGGGAGTTTGTTGGATGCAGTTTCCTCTCATAGTGTGGACAGCACAGTTGAGGCTGTTCATAGGAGGCCCGTTGTGCAGAGTCATCATGTGACTAGCCGGTTGCGAGTTGATGAGAGAGATATTACTTCTACTCTCGAGCATTTTGATGCCACTCGTCAGTTGTTGGCTGTTAAAGGTTGGGGTGCTCCTATGACAGATGATCACAGTGGTGGTTACCTTTCCTTGACAAAGATTCATTCCATGTTGCAGATCACCACACACCATTAAGTTGACTTGCATAGTTTCCTCATAGTTGACCACCTTATTACTATTAGTCTTCAATCAAAATAGCTGCACATACTTACGTCCCTTTCTGCTCTTTTTAATTGCTATACATTATCATATGTATACGAATCTGTTACGTGTTATCATGTGTTTTAGGAACATGGTAATTACACCATACGATGAAGTTGTACTTTCATGAAGTTGAATATTAAGTCACACTTATGATTGGAATCCTTACCACTGCTAATAGTGTCATTAGCTATTGCTGCAAGATCATTGACTGCTTCTTCTTTTTCTTCCATCACTATGTATTCTATTCAATTGTTGTTTCCATAAACTCAATTGTTGCTTCATTATTGTCTTAGGTAATTTGTTCTCTATTTGAATGTTACTGATATGGTAACTATGTCTATATTATTAAATGGCGACACCTGCCAACATTGACCGGTCTGCACTTATCGCTATTTAAGGCTTATTACTTTTCTATGAGTATGCGATCTAATCTTCTATCCACTTGAATCGCCAGAACTGATAAATTGAATTCAATGCCAAATCCGATGCTTATTATATCTCAACTTACTAGACAATGTTCTCTCTGAATATTTCAATATACTCCCGTCATTAAACTCAACGACACGGTAAAAGTGCTCAACTTGAATGTAACTTCAACAATTAAGATATAATCTTCCTTTTTGAAGTATTATTCAATATAATCCCAATCGCCATAAGTTACAACTTCACAATAACAATCAAATATGAATTGAACCACTTAATGCATCCTGATGCCCCCCCATACTTGTCCTCTTTTCTTGTTTTCAGGTGATATATATCCACTCTATCCGTAAGCACAGATGTGATATAAGGAACCAAGGCAATGACTCCCCGAATGTGACAATTCTATCCGCAGATATGCTACAAGTCAATGGCTTATATCATTCTGGATGGCATCCTTCAACCAATGACGTCTCGTTCTTATCATCCCCTCGCTATATCTGTATTGTCCATGATTTTTTAATGAATTTCTACCCTTTCTTCCCATGTCCTTCTCTTCACTTATTTTATACCCGTTAGGGGTGAGGGAAGGGAAGCAACTTCCCTTCAAGCCATGACTCTTGTTTGAGTCACGCATACCTAGTTTATGCGATATGTCTTTAATATTGAGCGATATATATTAAATATATTTAATTTAATTATAATATTTTTTCATGTTTATATTTGAATACATATATATGATATAATTTTTTATTTATATTTTAAGATTATTAAAATTTCTATTATTTAATCCTTATTTATGATTAAATTATTATATCAAACAGGGACATCACATGTAGATTCATGCAAGGAAGCATTACTTAAGCCCACGTGGAGTAAAAAATAGCACAAATAGAATACATCAATATGATTTTAGAGAAGCCTTGGCCACAATATACACACCCAACCAGATTTTCGAACACGGCCATCCAAGCGTAATATTATGTACACATCTTCTCCAGGTGTTACTCCTTCAGACTCTTGTTGCTCACGAATCCAACTGAAGATTTATAAACAAAAATTGAATCAACCACTGGCTAAGACAAATAATCAATACCATGATGATAACCATTTATTTACACTGAAGACAAATTACCTGTTATGATGCCTTGAAACTTTTTTTTATTAGGGGCATCCTTGAAGATAATCATCTATTCCATTTTCCAGTGAATATATTACATAATAGAAAATTGTAATTTTTACATTCACGGCATCATATTCAGTTTAATAACAATTTATGGTTCCATCAAACGAGAGAATAATTCATTGTACCTAATTTGATAATTTCATCTCAGTGGTATCACAAGAGCAGTGAACATCAAAGGAATAGAGAAATAAAAGCCAAGTAAAAAATTAACTGGCACCAATTCATTGAATAAATCTTCTCTCCTAATTATGTTAGTGTTTTAGTATGTCTTTTTAAGACAACACAAAATAGGCAGTGTGAGGTAAAATTGTTTTTTTTAAATTAGAAGGGGAGTCTCTCTTTAAAAAAAAATATACTAAAATTTAAGAAGGTTCAAACTATAAACAGAACTTAGAATTTCACAATATGCAAAAAAAATTCTTTTTTAATTTTTTAACATGTGATTAAAAAGAAATTACATTGCCATATCTATTTGTGCTTGTCTGGTATAATTACAGCTAACACACGTACAAATGAAAGACTATATTTTTAATGACTACACAAATAAGTTGACTCACTCAACAAACACTTTCAAGCTAATTTAGAAAATAGAAAGTGCATGAATACAAGAGCTGAATTGAATATTTCTAACACATGAAACAAAATCTCACAAACTGAAGTACTCGAGCATTACCCGTTTGCACATTTGCTTGTCCTTAAATACAAGTTTTATTTGTTTTAAAGGAGAAGTTGCCTGAAAACGAAAAGTAGGTTGCCCCCCTCCCTGTAATGTCCCTTCTTATTCTCCTTTATAATTTCCTGTAAAATCGACATTAGTACAAAATATTACATAATATTCACATTACTTATACTCTACTCTAAGTTAGTAAGGGGGGATTTGATTCTTAAGGCTGCCTCTAGGTCAGGCTTCATAGAATTCCCGATTCTCGGCTTGAGGGATATAAGATCCACTCTAAGCAATCAGGCTATCGAAACGTCATCTCATAGAGAACTGCCCATAAGAATCTCTTGGAAGCAATAAATGCATCCCAAGCCTACGCATATGCATATGATTGGCATCAGTGTATATACTGTCATTGAGATTATAACAATCTCACTTTGGCAACGGGACTATACCAATCTCGAATTTCCATTAATTATAGATTGGCAACGGAGCTATATCAACCTCGAATTGCCATCCATCTCAAATAGGCAACGGGGCTATACTAACCTCGAATTGCCATCCATCTCAAATAGGCAACGGGGCTATACTAACCTCGAATTACCATCCATCTCAAATAGGCAACGGGGTTATATCAACCTTGAATTGCCATTAATCACAAATGGGCAACGGGGCTATACCAACCTCGAATTGCCATTAACCACAAATGAGCAACGGGGCTATATTAACCTCGAATTACCATTACTTTAACCTCAAAGTAGCCCAGAACGAATATAAGGTTCACATGTCCAGCTACTAGGATGAATATGAATAAAATTAATTATTACCAATTAAACATTATGTTAAATTCATTATCTATATAAGAATTGTCAAAATAATATATTCCTTAATATGAATTATAAATATTACAAAATATATATATCCATATATAATATATATATTAATTAAAATTCCTTTATATAAATAATTTTTAAGTTCATTTTAATTAATACTATTTCCTATATATATACATGTTAATAGACATATTAATAATGTGAAGAAAAACTTTAAATATATAATATACCTTAATTTACCTTTATGGGGTCTTAGTCCCTTATTTGTCTTCCTTATGTCATAGCTGCAAATTATATCTCTTTTAATATTTAATTTGATCCCCTTCTATGTATCTTCAGTGGTTTCCTTACTTCTCTCTTATAAATGCCAAATGAATATAATTATAAGGCTCTTTTGTTATCCATTTTTTAATCCCTTATTTCCCTTATCACAAGGACATATATATAAAACTTCTTTCTATTTCTCCCCCTTTCCCTTATCGTGGATGATCCTTTATATCTATGACTTTAGGCCCATGGGTGCGTCCCTTCACCCAATTAACTTAGTTTTAATTAATTTATTTATTAATAATTAAATATGACCGGTTTATAATTAATTATGTTAGAATGTGTTTATTAAATATGTATTGACTGATGTTAATTAATTATATATTGATTAATTAATGACAATGATAATAGATTGTATTAATATGGTTTAGTGTTATTAATAATTAAAATTGTATATTATCAATTTATTATCTAAATGGACTACTTATCTCTGTTGATTATACATGGACTATTGTTATCTAGATGATGGCATTCACAATAATTAAATAGATTATAGTATTTAATATATTAATATTATGATATTAATTTATTATTATATTTATAATATATATTAAAATAAATGTACTTTATCATACATTTACATTCGAACATTAGTACAATGTATTTTGTAATGTCATGAACTTATTTTGTTTATCTGGCATGGTTTCTTCAAGGGGGTCGATTGTTTATCTAGGGTTATTACAGTCCCCCCTGGCCCGAATATGCTTGTCCTCAAGCATCTAAATGACTACTTATATTTGAAGCAGATCTCCGGTTTTGGCTAACTCTTGTAGGGGAGCCCTAATGAACTTACATTAGTCATCCATCCTTGCCTTTTTGGTTAAATGCTCATTTTCATGTGTTTCTTCTATTCAATTCATTTGTCCTCTTTTACATCGGTGATCACAACTCCATGGTGCCTTACACCTAAAGCATAGTTTTTTATCGATCAGTTCCTTTTTTTGGCAATGGTGATCCTTGCTCCATGGCTCGTTGCATAGGTAGCATGATTTTCCTCGATTGTCTTCCTTGGGCCCTTCCTTCTGATTAGGGGTTTTGGAGGAAATATCCTTTTGCTTTTCGTTAGTTGTATCATATTCCGTCATTTTTGCTTTCCTAATGGCATCTTCAAGGGTTTGGGGTTCGAACGGTCTCACCCTTATTTTGATATGTTCTTTGAGTCCTTCGATGAACATATAGAACCTCCTTTTTTGAGATATATCGGGGACCATGATTTATAGGCTTTGAAATTTATCAGCAAATTCTTCAATTGTTCCTATTTGTTTGAGGTGGGTTAACTCTTGGAAGTACCATTCGGGTTCCTTTTGGTCAAACCGGCTAATGAGTTTTTGAGTGAATTCACTATAGTTGTTAATACTTTTATGACCCAATGTGATGATACCATGGTGCCACCAATTGTGGGCTTCCCCCGCTAGGTGGATTATGGCGAACTTAATGAGTGCTGGTCCAGCCTTGTATCTGTGTCTAGTGGAAGCAAGGGAAGCTTCAAGGGCTACTGTTATGCATGCAACAAGTTTGGACACAAGGCTGAAGAATGTACATCAAAGACAATGGCATTCAGATCTCCGAGACCGGTATTCACCACGAAAAACAAGACTAGAACACAATCAATTGTGCAAACTGTGGGATGCACAGTCGCAGCGATTCATGGAGCAAATCACCCAATCCAAGAAGGATGCACCCATGGAAGGCAACTGGTACGGTCTGCTATCATTGCAATAAAGTTGGTCACTAGATCTCTTGAGACAGTGACGTGTTGACCCACGACTTTCTTTAGGCAAGAAACGTGAAAGACGTGAATTCGGCTTCCCTCAGGTAGATCCAATTCGTAGGCAACCTCGCCCACCCTCCTGGTCACACAGTAGGGTCCGTAGAAATGCGGCTTCAACTTCTCCTTTCCAGAAACCTTCAGAGAGGACTACCTGTACGGTTGAAGTCGGAGATACACCAAATCCCTGACTTCAAAACTTCTCTCGATTTGATGCTTGTCAACATACATTTTTTGCTGACATTGGAGATTTTCCTTGAGGGACCTTAAAATATCTATTCCCTCCTGTAGCTAATCTTTGGCCTTTGGTGCACGACTGTCACCTAGAGCCAAGTCTACGAATGAAGAGGGTTCATACCCGTACAAAGCTTTGAATGGTTCCATCGCAATGGACATGTGATAGGTGGTATTGTAACAATACTCCCATAGATGTAGCCACTTGACCCATGCTCTCTGTTGTGCGGAAACATAGTTTCTGAGATATCCTTCCGGCCATTTATTCACAATCTCTGTCTATCCGTTACTCTATGGGTGATAACTGGTGCTTCGCAACAACTTCGTCCCTACTAGCCAAAACAATTATTTCTAGAAAGTACTGAGGAAGCGGCTATCTCTGTTGCTAACTATGTTTCGAGAGAGCCCATGCAGGAGGAACACCTCCCAGAAGAATAATTCTGCCAGCTGTGAGGCTTGATACTCCGCTGAAACAGCAAAGAAATGCACATACTTGGTTAATCTTGTTAGCAATTTAAGTTGTCATTAGTATGAATCTACAAAACCCATGCACCGATAAAAGATCATCGATCACTCACGTTACTTTGAAGCCACCGGTAGACTGTAAACAGAGTGTATGCACCGGTTGATGCAATGAATTGTATACACCGGTAGACGGTAGACCGATCCAGTACCGATCTCAGAGTTCATACAGAGTTGGAACTAGGTACAAGATACACTGGTCTAACTGCCTAAAAATCCGCACCGGAGTCTGCAGAAGTAGTTTGAGTTAAAACCGGATTATAAGGGATATCCACCGCTGAGAAGTGGAGTTAGCTTTTTAACAGAAGTTAGCTTTATTTCTTCGGATAATCTCATGGTAAACTCTAGATCATAACGCATAGCTTTTTGCTAATTGCATGATTTATTAGTGAGTTTACAGCCTGGCGGTTCTGTGACTTATGGGTTTCTTTATGGTGAACTCTTGTATAAATACAAGTCATAGGATGCAGGAAAAAAGTTGTTGATTGTGGGTAATTGCATAAAGCAGAGGAGAGACATCTTTTGAGAGAAGAGCTACAGACACAAAGGTAGCAGAGATCAACAGCCAAGCAAACAGAGAAAGAGGTATGATCTAATCAGACATTTAGTGTCATAACAAGATCATTGCTTTTATCAGTAGTGAAACCATATTCAAATCCCTATATTAGGGTGGACCTAATCGGTTCGTTGTAAAAATCCCTTGACAGGGTAACATCTTGTTGATGTTTAAAGTCCTGTAACCAGGCAGCTCCTAACAGGGTTTAGATCTTAACAGATCTCTTGTAAAATCCCTTAACCGGGTAGCACCTTGACCAATGCTTTGTAAGCTCCTAATAGGGCACCTTCATTTTGTACTAGTGAAGTTGTGAGCTCTGTCTCACCGTGGTTTTTCCCTTCTAACCGAGGGTTTCCACGTATAAATACTTGTGTTGTTTTGCGTGATTCTGTTTATGCTTAAATGACTGTTATATTCTGTTTATCAGTTAAGGACAGTTAGAGAAGTTGGGAATTAAAGTACATCACTCAATATTTCCTGATTCACCCCCCCCTCTCAGTAACCAGTAAGTATTAACAATTGGTATCAGAGCCATCAGGTTCTCATATATAAAGCTTAACCACTTGAGAGAAATATCATGGAGGGTTACAAATATCAGAAACAGATAGAGGAAGCCAATGATATTATTGCCTCTCTGGAGAATAGGCTAAGGAAATCACTTGCAAAAAGAAAGGAGCTAGCTCTGCATTAAATGAGAGCAATGAAACCATCAATGAACTCTCTGGTCAAAGTGGATCCGATGAGGCTGAGGAGGCAGTTTCTGAGTTTATGGAAAAGAACCAAATCCTAACCGGTCAGATTGCTGATGTCAAAAGGGAGCAAGAAGAGAATGCTCGGAGGATGACTAAGCTGATTGAACAGAAATGGAAAACTGAAGGTGAAAGAAACACATCAATCAAGTCATCAACAAAATTGGAAAAAGAAAAGAACCGGGCAAAGGAAGTTGTAAGGGCAAATGAACTCTTCATTGTGCAACTCCAAGAAGACATGCTAATTGCCACCCAAGAAAATGCCAATATGCACAAAGCATGGCAGGTTAGAGATGAAGCATGCAAGAGTTTGGCAGTCAAGATATATCAACTAAAGGAACAAATGAAAGATCAAAAAAAGAGGAATGAAACCCTGAGAAAGTACAATGGAAGTTCGGTAAAACTTGATAAGCAACTCAAAACTCAGACCGGTCTTGAATTCAATGGTGCAATCACCAAAGAGAACGGTGAGTCATCTAGTAAAAAGTCAAGCAAGAAGGACAATAGAAGATGCTAGCACAAAAAGGTAAAAAAACCTTTAACACATCTAGTAAGAACTATTGCAAAAATGGCCTCAAGACCAATGAGTGCTGGTCCAGCCCTGTATCTATGTCCAACGGAAGCAAGGGAAGCTTCAAGGGCTAATGTTATGCATGCAACAAGTTTGGACACAAGGCTAAAGAATGCAGATCGAAGACAATGGCATTCAGATCCCCGAGACCGGTATTCACCACGAAAAACAAGAACCAAAACACAATCAATTGTGCAAACTATGGGATGCACAGTCACAGCGATTCGTGGAGCAAATCACCCAATCCAAGAAGGATGCACCCATGGAAGGCAACTGGTACGGTCTACTATCATTGCAATAAAGTTGGTCACTCAGCAAAAGACTGCTGGGACCGAACAAGGAACAAAGGCAAAAGATCAGCCAAACCAATGGTGAAGACCTTGACATCTGATAAGAAAGACAACAAAGGCAAGGAGATCACAAAAGAGGTCAAGAAAATATGGTTCGTTAAGGAGTCAAAAGGCTCCGCTGTGGAGAAAACAAAAGAAAAATCGTCATCACAAGATGGTGAAATCTCTTCTGCAAACTAATCCTTCAAAGGCTTAGGGGGAACCGGTAGTGCAACTACCGTTCCCGGTAGAACTGGTGAGCTTCACTCTCACTCAGTCCACAAGTCAAACCAAAAGGGTATGAGGTGATCAACCAGGGCATGTCTAAACCAAAAAAAAGAAAAAGAAAAAAAAAGGGTCGGACTACTGGTTAGCAAGAGTAGCAAGAAAGGTTAGGTAAGGCATTTAATGCTGTAGCCGTTTAACAATAGTTACCGTTTGGTAATTACCGTTATGCCCTAATCCTATAAAAACAAAGAAGGATTACTCATTTACGTTTACCTTGCGAATTTTTGTTTATCTATTTTCTAATTGAGTAATATTCTTGCGAATTGATCATCGAGTGAGATTGCCTATGAAACCGATCAATCATCTCTCCTAAGCAACCGATTAAGAGCAATGGCATCTTCGTCATATGAAGCTAAGCTGGTTCCAACAAATCAAGCTGATCGTCCTCCGTATGATATCTTGCCGAATGAGCACAAGGAGATCAACATGGTTGGTGTGCTGTCCTCAATACCTAACGGAGTGCTCCTGATAGAAGATGTAACTGCGTTCATCCATGCAAAACAAGAAGAGCTGGGTGAGACGTACATACAAAGCGAGTATCGCTCGCTATGCAAAGATGGAAATTATCCCAATGGTTATGCAAAGCTGGTATCATCTGGGATTATTAATGGAGTCTCCTATCCAACCATATTCAAACCAGAATGGATTCGAATGGTGGTAAGTCGAGTGCATGAACCGGGATTTTGGGTCACGAAAGGAGTCTGCACTCCGATGACTAAAGACGATCTCCATAGGGTAACTGGGTTCTGCAATCAAGGGGAAGCCCTAATCCTGAGAACCATATCAAATACAGTGGTGGCCAATCTGACAAGCGATTGATGACCGTAACTGATATTGAAGACCCAGTAGTTCGGTTCGCATCTTCTGTAATAGGTTACAAAGTATATCAATCCAGTAACCTAAATAGCATACCGGGTGGAGGCATACATGCAACTTACAGAATTATACATGATAATGCACAATATGGTATGTGTGAAATGCTAAGAGGACAGATCTTTGAGAATATGAAGAAGCTAGGCATTGTCAAAAAGAAATCACTGAAATTTGGCACACTTCTGGTATGTCTCTACTTTTACTACTCTAACTCCTTCCCTGGAATAGGAAAAGTGACATGGACAAGAGATCGACCGGTCATGATGCAAATCAGTGATTATGCTAACCAACTGGGAGACTAGTTTGACAAAGCTATGATAGATCATTTCAAGGCCCTTCAGCTGAAAATGCATGCCAGACAAAGAATTTCGTCAACTATCATTGACTTGTACAAAGAAGAGGTATGTTTTCTGGTATCAATTGACTTCTGCATCATTCAAGCAGTAGAACCGAGAGATGAGTATGCACCGGAGCTTGGTTACGAAATCACCGCAAAGATTGCAATGACGTATATAGAGGCCCTGGAGAAAGCACATCTGGCCCTCGGTGCTCAACAGTTTGGAACCTATGAGGAGATAGAGAAAAATCTAAAAAGGGGACCAATCAAGAACGTCTATGTGAAAAGAACGCCTACACCAAAGAAGAAACCAGGAGCTGGACCACCAAAAGCACAAAAGAAGAAAGCTCAACCTGTGGTGAGTACACAGGAGAAAGAAGCTGAAGAAACCGATTTAGATGACGTAGTTCCACTCATCGAAAGAAAGAAGAAAACCGGTAAACTAGCAAAGGAAGATCCACCAAGAAAAGGCAAGCCAACAATTGATGAGTTTGTGTTAGGATTGAAAGAACGTGGAGGAATGGGTGGTGTCGAAAGAAGATAAAAATCTGGCAAATGACAAAGACCGAAGGAAGATTGAAGATGCTCTAGTTGAATGCCTGCATAAGTTTAATTTGAGTCCTGCGGAACTTCATACTGTATTACCTAAGAATCTTGTGGATATTCTTCAAGATAGATGGAAAGCTTCAATGAACAGAGAAAAGGAGTTGAGGATTCTAGCTCTGTTAAAAGTTCAGAATCATCTCACTCTAGAAGAAGCAACTCAACAAGCTGAACTACATCAGCAAAATTTCTTGACAAAAAGAAGGATAAGGCTTTTGCTGATTGGAGAAACCGAGAAAGTACATGATGAAGGAATAGCCATTTGGACTAATCTTCTGCAGACTCAACAACAAGCAGAGGAAGCATGCCACAAGGCAACAGCTTCACCGGTCCGTGAAACCGGGAAAGGAAAAGGTGTACTCGGAGTAGACCAACCGATCATTGTTGACATAACCGATGAATCAACAAATCCAACACTCCTAGTATCTCCAGAAAAAGGTAAGGCTCGCACTATGGCTGTAAATGATATTGTAGTTGAAATTACAAATTTTGGAGAAATAGATAATGCAGCCAAATGGTATATTGTATTAGCCAATGAGGACAAACAGGAAATTTAAAAAGCTCTTGTTGAAAGTCTACTAGATTTCATCAAGACTCCTAGGGACTATAGGGGCAAGTTTCCTCCTGAGTTAAATAGCAAGCTTCAAACAAAATGGAGAACCGGTCTAGAAATAAACTCAAAGATCAATAGGGAAGCACTGGAAAAAGCTAGACCTGGTCTAAGCGACAAACAAGTAAAACTTCTATTAGAAGAAGCTTCTATGAATATGGATTCAAATTACACAGTTGCCAAAATTCTCAATGGGTATGAGAATGAAGTCTTCAAGGAGACTTTAGATTTCTGGCAGCAGTATGACTTCAATACTCTTGAAGCAACAGGTCCTCAGGATCACACCGCAACAATTAAAGATCCACTTGTTCAGTTTACTACAACTGAGACTCCAATAACTGGTGTACAGGAAGATCTAACAAAATTGTTCACTTCAGAACCGGTCAATTTGGGACAAACTTCTGACAATACTCCCACTGACAGATCAGTTAAAGGCGATGGAGGAATCGCTGTGGGTGATCTTCATTCCACGGAAGAGCAGCAACAAACACAAACCCCACTAGAAGAGCCCTCGCATCAAGAAGAAGAAGCTATGCCTAAGATAGAAGTTCAACAACCAGAACACAGACCGGAAGAAGGAAACAAACCAGATGAACAGGACAAAAGTGAAAATGAGCAAGCTCCAAAGGAACCAGGACAAGGAAAGGAGAAGGAACAGGAGCTCAGCCAAAAGGAACCGGAAACTCTTCCTAGCTCATCCAAAAGAAAGCTCTCATCTTCTGAAGAATCCAAAGCAAAAAGAAGTAAGACAATTGATACAATAGTTAACATCAGCAAAATGTCAACAAGACAGCTGAAAGAGCTTACTAAAAGAAAACAGGATATGGTTTTAAGAAAAGTAAAAGATATCCTATATAACTTCGTACCGGATGCTGACATAGATGAAGACGAACCGGTCATCAACCAGCTAGAAGTACTTAATCTATCGGTGAAGATCTAACTGATCCAGAAGCAGTGGCAATTGACCACTATGAGAAGAAAAGAGTGGAGATTCTTCACAAGCAAGTTGCAGATATAAAGGTTATTCTATCAAACAATCTGAAAGTTCTTCATCAGCAAATACAGGTTGCAGGAAATTTGATGAGTAGAACTTCAAATTTTGAGAGATTCTTGCAAGATCTAATAGAAAATGCTGCAAAGACCTCAGAGGACATAAAAGTTGTATCAACCAATTTTGACATCAAGAATAAAACTGCGACAACTTTTAGTAGAGAAATGGCTAGTCTTGCTCTAATCCTGAGAAAGACAGCTGAAGAAGAAAACAAAAGAATCCAAGACATCCTTGGCTTTCAGATGCTTCTAGCCCCAACACTTGATATCAAGCACCAGACAACTACTTCTACAGATGCTCTAATCAATGAACCGGAATCTAAAATTGTCGAAGATATGGAGAACATCATTGTTTCTCTCAAAGCAGCACAAAAGAACATTGAATATGTCACCGGTCAATGGGCACCCTTCCTACATTCTACAAAGAACATCTATAAGGATATCTTCACCAAACTCCAATTGTGAAGTGAAGCATAACCCTTTGTCTTCTGGAGGCAAAAAGGGGAACATAGCAAGACAAAGAGTGAACAAAAGTAGAACAAAGGAGAGAGGAAGAGCACTTAGACAAGGGAAGTGTTCTACAGGAAAGACTAGTGAGTATGGTTTTGTATAGTTTTGCCACCAATGACAAAGGGGAAGATTGTTAGCAATTTAAGTTGTCATTAGTGTGAATCTACAAAACCCATGCACCGGTCACTCACGTTACTTTGAAGCCACAGGTAGACTGTAAATAGAGTGTATGCACCTGTTGATGCAATGAATTGTATACACCGGTAGACGGTAGACTGATCCAGTACCGATCTCAGAGTTCATACAGAGTTGGAACTAGGTTCAAGATACACTGGTCTAACTGCCTAAAAATCCACACCAGAGTCTGCAGGAGCAGTTTGAGTTAAAACCGGATTATAAGGGATATCCACGCTGAGAAGTGGAGTTAGCTTTTTAACAGAAGTTAGCTTTATTTCTTCGGATAATCTCATGGTAAACTCCAAATCATAACGCATAGCTTTTTGCTAATTGCATGATTTATTGGTGAGTTTACAGCCTGGCGGTTTTGTGAGTTAAGGGTTTCTTTATGGCGAACTCTTGTATAAATACAGGTCATAGGATGCAGGAAAGTTGTTGTTGATTGTGGGTAATTGCATAGAGAAGACGAGAGACATCTTCTGAGAGAAGAGCTATAGACACAGAGGTAGCAGAGATCAACAGTCAGGCAAACAGAGAAAGAGGTATGATCTAATCGGACATTTAGTGTCATGACAAGATCATTTCTTTGATCAGTAGTGAAAGCATATTCAAATCCCTATATAAGGGTGGACGTAATTGGTTCGTTGTAAAAATCCCCTGGCTGGGTAACATCTTGTCGATGTTCAAAGTCCTATAACTAGGCAGCTCCTAACAGGGTTTAGATCTTAACAAATCTCTTGTAAAATCCCTTAACCGGGTAGCACCTTGACCAATGCTTTGTAAGCTCCTAACAAGGCACCTTCATTTTGTACTAGTGAAGTTGTGAGCTCTGTCTCACCATGGTTTTTCCCTTCTAACCGAGGGTTTCCACGTATAAATACTTGTGTTGTTCTGCGTGATTTTGTTTATGCTTAAGTGACTGTTATATCATGTTTATCAGTTAAGGGCAGTTAGAGAAGTTGGGAATTAAAGTACATCACTCAGTATTTCCTAATTCACCCCCCCCCTTTCAGTAACCAATAAGTATTAACAAATCTGTCAACCACCACAAAGATATAGTTTTTCCCTTGCGCCTTAGGAAGCCTAGAGATGAAATCAATTGAGATGTTGTCCCACTTTTGCTCCGGAATCGGTAATGGTTGAAGTAAACCTGTTGGCAGAGTGTGGTTAGATTTATTTTGTTAACAGGTAGCACATTCCCAGACATACTGTAAGATATCATTCTTTAGGCCCTTCCCTGAAAACCTTTCCCTGATCTGCCTATAGGTCTTCAAGTACCCTTGATGCCCCGCTAATGGCAAGTCGTGCATCTCTTTCAAGATTTTCTCCTTCAATTTGGATTCAAGTACCAGATAAATTCTACCTTTGTAGAAAATAATATCATCAACCACCTTATACTTGTCGTCCTGTACTTCTTTGTCCAGTAGTTGGCATGCGAAAGTGTTGTTGGAATATTCGACCAACAAATGTGCCCTCCAATCCGTCGAGATCTGAGATAAAGAACATATGGCTGGCCTTCTTGATAATGTGTCAGCCACCACATTATTTTTTCCTTTTACATACTCTGTCAAAGTCGAAAGCCTGCACTTTACTAACCCATTTCTGTTGTCGTTTGTTCAATTCCCTGTGTTCTAGAAAATGTCTAAGGTTGTTGTGATTTGTACGGACGACGAACTTGGCTGCGACGAGGTACTGTCAAAATTTTGTCAAGGCATGCATGATGGCAAGCATTTTTTTGTCAAATATGGAATACAACCTTTCGGCCCTCAAGAGCTTTTGGCTTTCAAACGCAATTGGGTGGCGGTCCTACATTAGTACGGCCCTAATACCCTATCCAGAGGCGTCGCACTCCACGATGAAAGGTCAAGTGAAATTTGGCAGTGTAAGAACCGGGCAAGAACTCATAGTCTCCTTGAGCCTTTCAAAAGTCTATTGTGCCCGTTCACTCCACTAGAAAGACCCCTTCTTCGTCAGATCGGTGAGTGGCGCACTGAGCTGTGAGAATCCCTTCACGAACCATCTATAGTAACTGCACAACCCAAAGAATCCACGTAGTTCTGAGAGAGTTTTCGGAGATAGCCAATCCAAGATAGCCTGAATCTTTTCTTGATCTACCTAAACTCCTCAGCTACTGACAATGTGCCCTAGATATAATATCTTTGTCATCTCGAATTCACATTTAGGTCTTTTGGCAAACAACAGTTGTGACTCCATAATCCCGAGCACTTCTTCCAAATGCCTTAAGTGCTTCTCCCATGTCTTGTTGTAGATTAGCATATCATGGAAGAATACCTACAGGAACTTGCACAGTTGTTTGTTAAAAATGTGATTCATGCAGGATTGGAAAGTAGCTGGCGCGTTGGTCAAACCGAATGGCATGACCAGAAATTCATAATGCCCATAATGACAACGGAATGTTGTTTTCTTCACATCCTGTTCTCTCATGCGGATTTGTGATACCCTGAATGGAGGTCTATTTTGGGAAAATAGACCGCGCCGTGCAACTCATCCAGCAACTCGTCAATCCTGGGAATAGGATACTTGTTCTTAGTGGTCTTTTTGTTCAGCGCGCGGTAGTCCACATACATACGCAATGTTTTGTCCTTTTTAACCAACACTAGCGAGATGCAAAGGGACTAGCGTTGGGCCTGATCCAACCCTTGTCAAATTCCTGGATTGTCTTTTCAATCTCGTCTTTAAGCCTCTTAGGGTGGCCGTATGGCACAGTGAGAATAGGTTTGGCACTAGCCTCCATCTCAATGGTATGTTCGAACCCACGGTGTGGTGGTATGTCTGGTGGTATGTCGGCAAAAACTTGGTGATGTTTATCCAAAACCGCTTGAAGCTCCTCCTCATCCTAGTAGTAAGCCCTTTGTCCCTGTACAAGTTTTGGTGAGACGAAATAGTGTGCGGCTCGGACCACATCGTCATGTCTGAGAGTTGCTTCCAGCCGATGGGCTGAAATTTCCTTTGGCCCTCCATTCGAAATCCCTCTTAGCACAACCTTCTTGTCATCCATTTCGAAGGAGAACTCCACTCGTTTGAAACTCTGTGTGTATTCGTCCAATGTTTCCATCCGCTGAATGCCCAGAATGACTTCCCTGTCGTCCAGATTGACCACGAAGAAATCATCCATCACTGTGTGGTTTCCCATGGTGACGCTCAGTTGCGGAACCAGATGGGTGCATCTCAATAGGTTTCCTCCCGCCACCTTGACGTCAAATCCTTGGTGTGCTTCCGTACGCAAACTTTGTCGGTTGACTAGCGATGAGATAACGAAGTTTAGTGTGGCTCCGCCATCAAGCATAACCAAAACTCGTTGCCCTTGGAGAGTAACCCGGACCCGGAAAACAGTTCACCTTAGAGTCCCCACTAGAGCCGCAATGGCACCTCCTCTCTTCAAGAGTGTGGTGATCCTTTCTGCGCAATTGATGTTTACCTCCCCAAAAGCTAGTTGTTCATCCCCTTCGACCTCAAGTGCCTGCTCCTCCTTGTCGTTGAGCAACACCTCAATGTAATGGATTTTTCCTTTGCCAAGGCATCAATGTCTCAGTACCCATGGCTCCTTACAATTGAAATAGAGCTTCTTCCTTCTAAGCTCCCGTTGAGTTGCCTCATCCAATGGAGGTTTCTTAAGTGGGGGTTTGTTGTCTTTCTCCCTTTGAGCGAGAGGTGGTTTGGACTGTGAGTAATACTTGGTGGAAGAGGAAGAGTACGTGGCCAGGTCGCGTGCCTTCTTAATTGCAACCGTGAGTGTGATGGGGTTGAATCCCTTCACCTAGCCTTTCAAAGGTTCAACCAACCCATCCATAAATAGTACCACCAGTCGTCTTTCTGAAATATCAGTTACCAGGACAAACATTTTTTGAAATTTCGTTATGTAACCGTCGACTGTGTGGGATTGCTTTAGCTGAGCCAACTCTTTGTAATTCAATTCTGGATCTCTTCCGTCAAAACGGTTTATCAGTCTCTCAGTGAATTCAACATAGGATGTTATTTGATCGTGGCCAAGACTAACCATGCCATGATACCACCATTCGTGGGCTATTCCTTTCAAATGCAGTGTAGCAAATTTGATGGCCTCATCCTCCGGTGTAGGGTTGAGTTGGAAATATGTATCCGCCTTCTGCAGCCATGCCTAAGTTGTGATGGATCCAAACCCAACAAAAGATGACAGACTAAATTTGCCAATCTTCCTTCTGAGATCGTCATTATAATAGCCACGCTTGTTTCCGCCAGAATATCTTATTCTCAAATCAGCAGAATCTTTGTAGGATATATCTCCTTTCATATTTGTGATCCTCCAATCTTCTCGAAGTTGATCTTGCATTTCTTGGAAAGTTGGTTGCTCTCTGTGCTGTTCTTCCGCCCATGGAGGAAACGTTGGCATTGAGGGTCGAGAGCATACAGTTTGGGGATTTGCCTTTCCTGAGACAGAATTGTCACTTTGCTCAGCAAATATCTTGCCTTCAACTAATTTTCATAGTGTCTCTTCCATGAGACACCGAGTGTCATTAATCTATGCCTCATTCCTCGTGAGCTCTATCAAAAGAGCCATGACTTCGGCGGTAGGGTCTTGGGGGTCCACCATTCTAGCAACTGAGTGATACCTTCTTCTCTTCCTAGTATAAACTTGCATTCACTACCCACAAGCTAGCATAATCACCAGCTTTGATACCACTGTAATGTTCTAAAGGCCGTCTGAACGATCTAACTGCTACATTGTGGACAAAATACTCTGCAAGCCAATTTATACAGGACAAACAACAATTGCTTGGAGGAATCCATACAAAATTGGGAGGGCTAAAATGTACAGACCGTACGATGTACGGAATGTTTTTGGGTCGTACGGTTTGAAACAGGTCGTACAATGTGATCTTTTCTATCATACAGATTGGGAGGTCGTACGGTGACGTACTTCAGGACTGTATGGTTTGACTACTTGGACCGTACGATTGAGAGGAAGTCATACGATGGTGTTTTCCTAGGTAGTACGGTAAGAAAGATGTTGTACGATGTTTGATGGGTTGTCTCTCGCCTTGGATACGCACAGGTTTTCTCTGTCCTTTGCTCCTAGGTATTGAATACTTCGGTGGTCTTATGCATACACAAAATAGTAACTCAAAGCATAAATCTGAATACTCATATATGCGAGGAAAAAAAACATTTTTTTATTAATGATAACACTTCAGATTTGCCAAACCCGAACAGAGAAACAAGCAGAGTAGGGTGAGGGTTGAATCCCACCGAACCTGTAAATACCAAATAGGGAGGATCTTTCACCTTTGAATGGCAGCCCGCAGAATCCCAACAGGAATTTCACAATTACAAATAAAATATCAAAACTCAACATGAGAATTTCATCCTACACACCGGACATAAATATGCGTCGGACAACTTCTGAGAGTGCACAAATAGAGCCGACGACAACAACTACACCTATGCCAAAAATAAAATATGGGCCCGAGATAAACTAAATCGATCGAGACCCAAACACAATTATTATTATTCATCTAATGACAAGGATATTACAAATCTCTCCAACCGATCGACTCTGTCTTCTCCACTAGATCCAGCAGCCTCAAAATCTTCAGCAGCTTTTTCATAACCATCCTTTGTTCCAAAGTTCCTCGGTAAAGCATATATAGCTCTCATGATCTCCGAGACCACCTCATTCTTCATTGTCACAACCTCCAAATTGTATGCAAGTCAAATCGAAACCTGCTTCCTTGCACAAACAACCAGGCAGAGCTTCACAAGTCCAGGAATACGGATCTGCAACACAGATCGTATAGAATCTCTGGAGGAAACACAACCTCACTCTGATAAGTTCCCAACTAGATCAACCTTCGCTCTGATACCACTTGACGCAGTCAAGACCGAAGAGATCTCAAAAGAGATGTCCAATCTTGCAGCAAAGAGACAACCAGCGGAAAACACAAAGCAACAGCAAGATGTAACCAATTAGCAACTCTTTATTATCAGGAAAACATCAAATTACATTCAAATTTCATGCAACATGTCGAGCTATAAGGCCTTCCCGGTTACGGCCAATACACTAGAAAATACAACAAGATCTCACAGGATCCAACTACTCCCTAGCTAGCCCCCTTTTGCTTTCCCCTTTTTCCTCCCCCTTTCTCTATGCTACCCATACCCTCCTTTTATACAGCATGGCCACAAGTCGGCCTTACAAATTAGAAATCATAAAATAATAGTCGGCTCCAAGAAACCTATGACAAAATGTGTTATCCTGCATGTCGTTTTGCAACAGTCATTAAATTTGCATAGGAGAAAGAACCAACCCAGATTTAGGTCCTCACGCATCCAAACGGTCGATCCATATCACGAGGAATGTGACCCAATTTAAATGCACATGTCAGCCAACAAAAACAATCAAAATAAACCCCTCAGTGAATTAGACCACTGAACTTGTCAGAACATCAACCGAGCAAATACAAAACAGCTACTGATGCCACTCGGTACCAAAACAAAGACTGAGCTCGTAGGTAAACCAAAACAGGAACATTTCACCGAGAACCCCAAAGCAATTACCAAGCACAAACTCATCCACCGAGCTCATTCGGTAGAGTAACATCGACACTCAGTTACCAAGTCCGTCGATGAAGCAACACATCTTCCAACCGAGAACTACCACCAAATGATCGAGATCGCCACATTAAACATTGAAAACCAAAACCCAACTCTAACATATTTTTGGTTGATATAGGATTGCCAACTGCCCAAGGATGCTCCTGCATCAGATATTATACGAAGACCATCGACCTTATCTCTATGTGGCAACATGGTGAATACACGTCATTGGTAAAGGAAGAAAGGAAGGGCAAATGAGAAGAATCGACTGTGGAAGATATTAGTGACTATACAATATAGCCGAAGACCGTAGTAACATGAATCGACAATCGCAGGTAAGGATAGATTGATGGTATCGGTCTGGAGTGTGGACCCAGTTTAGTCAAATAAATATATTAATCACATCATTATATGGCTCATGGATTGAATAATAATAATAGTTGCATTAATCAAGGAGACTATACCAATATCATCTACTCCATCGACAATAGAGACGTCATGAAAAATGAGATGATCATTGATATTGGAATGATAAGCATCCGATTACCATAATTAAGAGATATGACTTGTTTATATTCAAGATGCCCGATTTGTAAGAGATATATCTCTTCAATACTCAAGTGATGCAATCAATTCAATATGGCAAGTATATAAGGGAGTCCATATCAATGCAAGAAGGTATGTCGATTGAAGAAGAAATATTAAACTTGTTCCCTTATAGACTTATCGCTCTCATTGAGCAGTTATCGGTTGTTGATGCAACCTTTTATATTCAAAGTGCAAGCATCATAACAGTTATATCAGAGACGGCACCATATCGAGCATACGCGTATATCCATATAAGAGACGTCTCAAGGAAGTAAGCAGATTGCATATACACTACTGAGATTATTAGAGATGCCATACTGCTTGTGATCATCCCTATAACAGAAGCATATAATTTATTGTTCATCAGAGATGGCTAGCAGGGAATGTGCGTGAGACATGTTGGCATATCAGAAACAGCCATAGAATCACACTGAAGATTCGAACTATTGCAGACATAGCCTTGTAAGCTTTTATTCCATAGTGGCATTGGAATTACAATTGTAAATACAAACTTATTGTTCATCTCCATTTACAGTCATTACATTATCCATTTATTGCATCATAATACATTGTGTTTCCTACATACATTAATACTTGCCATTGCATAATACATTATATATTGCTGCATACTGTATCACATTTCATTAGTTCTCTTAATTCATTATAGCATTTGGAACTACCAGTCATATAGATTGCATTAGCATAGCATTTGGAATTACCAGTCAAGTGTCATTTCACATTGCATTTACACATATATTTAGTAAATCCCAGTGTCCTAACTAATATAAAAAGGGAACATTACAGTAAGTTTAAAACAGAAAGTGGGAAATGAGAGATGGGCTGCAAGTTGAATTTAAAAGTTAAATGTTCAGATCTGCAGGTGCGAATATGGTCTCAATCAATTCTACACTCACGGACTTGAACTAGGGTGACAAATGATAAATATGGAGATAGGAATCAAATCTTATGGGTGAGTGATGGCAAGATTAGTATAAATTAACTTAATTTCCTAACTTACACATGGAATATGTTATCTTGCACACTACTAGATGCATATAGTACAACTTAGCCTTCATGGGCCTAAAACATAAGGGAAAAGGACATGAGTCTGATTTTCATTATTATACATAATCTCCATTAAGGTTGTCTAAAGGTCATAAATGCAAATCATATGTAAACTTATAAAGTACATAGATGTTGGAGATAAATGCACAATATAAAAACACAACATTATGTTTTGTAACTTGCTAATGGGGCAAGGTACATTAATTAGCCTTGCAAATAAAGGTTAGTTTGCAATTGATTGACCATCTCTCTCACTTTATATATTTACCCATTTCAGTTATTGATTCAATTGACGATAGGACAATAAACCTTTCCCTCTATGTTCAAGGTTTTTTTGTTATCTTTGTTTTTTAAGTTGTAAGGGTCTGCAATTACCTTTCCCATGCACTTGGAGAAACAATCTCTGCCGTGAATCTTTTCTCAACTTCTACAATTGTCTTCATGACAATATCTTTTGCTCTTTTTCCAAATTCACCCTACCAAAAATCCAAACTAACAATGGTCAAGCAAATTACTATGAATCTCAACCACCTTTTTATTGAAGTTTGTAAATGACCTACAAAACCAAAGTTAAATCAAGAGATGGATTTCATCTAATTGAATAATTTCATTACTAAAATATTTCGCATATAATTTTCATTTGAAGAATGATGAGATTGTTAAATTGATTATGAGTTAGTTACATCAGACAACCCTACAAAGAGCATAATTCAAAATATTAGTTTTCTTTTTTATTGTATGGACTCACTACATTATTTTTTGAATTTTTGTATTAAATGCATAAATCAACAATAGAAATCATTATAATAACAAAGAAACTTTAGTTTGTGGAGTGTGTTCTCCATAAAGGTATAACACTTTCAATTGGGACAATTTTAGGTTAATTATAAACATGGAATTAAGTCTTCAAAATCCAAGAGCTTAGTGGCATTCAAATTGTATTTGTAACATCAAATATGGTTCATATATAATTTTACATATTAAGAATGTGAATGGGCACAAATAGTGACTTGTATACTTTAAGAAGCAGTGAAATACAATATATAGTATATAGTTATATAATACCGTTGAGATTTTTGCCAGGTTGACCTAAATCACTTTCTAGGGGAGTATTTAAAAAGTTCCATTAAGTTAAATTCTTGGTTTTGAATCTAGAGCTGCTATGTCAAAATCTAATAATGTGAAGAATTGAGACAGGTTTAGGTGCCAAGGAAATGCATTACAAAAGGCAGATTAATTTTCAATGCTAAGTCTTTATGCCAAAGAGGATGAGAAAGTTGATTTTTCTCCCTTTTGAAAATTTCAAAACTGGATTAGGGCACGTAGGTGAGCATTTGGCCTCCAATTTTGGCAAGATACTAACACCTTGTTACCCTAAGTTTTGACCACGTAGTAGGTTATTGAAGAAGGGCCTATCCATGCTACAAGAGAAGGTGAGAAACTTGGCCAGGGGTCAGTTTGGATCTTGTCCACCTGGTTGGATATGCATATTTCTCTCCTATTTTCTGCCAGATTAGCCTCAGGTTGCCTAAAATTATGCACTGCTGAAAATATTTTAGAACTTTTATTAGGTTTTTGGGTTGTAAGGACATTGTCAGATTGCGTAGCAAGTATTGCTAGCGATTTTTTGTTAGATTTGCTAGTTTGATGCCCATAACAAGAAAAGGAAAGTGTTGGTATTAAAGAGCCATGTTATTCAGTGATTAAGGCTCTAAATAACAGTTGGAAGAGTCTTAGACACTAGAAAGTGAATATCATGAAAAGACCAAAAGATAGCCTTTTGATGATATACTTGTCTTCATGCACATAACTGTCCTCATGTGCCATGTGCTGCTGCCATTCTTGATATGAAGAAGTCAGAATGCATATTAAAGAAGGAAGCATCTAATGTTATGGCTGCATTTGCTTCATTTCTAGAAAGTTTGAAGGTTGGGAAAGCTCTGGAGCTATGCTGATGCTTAAAGAAATACCGAAAAAAAGGTTGAGCCTTTGCCCTTTTGAGAGTTGAAATTTTTAATGGAGCGTGCTTCTACACAAATAAATTTTCTTCAGAAGTCCTTGTTTGACATGTGGCATACTCTTTTGCTTGAAATTTTTTCGTTCTGTGAAAATTTCTCCTTCAGAACTCAACCATTATCTTGATAAAGAAAAAACAGAAAGCTCTATGGTTTTTTACATTAAAACATTTTGATACTCAAGCATGAAAGCAGCAGCTGAGCATGCTAGACAATGCTTTTGAAGCAAATTTCCTGCTAAATTTTAAGAATAAAATTGAAGATAGATTCCTTCTATCAGCTGCCAGTTGCTGCAACAGAACAAAAGGAACACTGACTATAAGACATGTAAGATTACACCTATATTACCTCTGCTTCTGAACAAAATATTTGTATATTGCTTCAATCCACACAATAAATCCAAAAGGTTTTCATCCTCCAAATCCCTATGCCAAAAGGCCTTTCATCCTCAAGAAAAATGATGAACAAAAATGCCCAATCTTCAAGAAAAGTGCTTATGTAATGTCCCCTTCTTCGACTTAGATGTTTGGGAGCATTCTTGTAGCCTATTTTATTCCCATAGGCTGATTCGGAGAATTTTATTTTTACAAGTAAAGGGCAACATGCCAATATATATATTAATATTTAAATAAAAGTATACAACAGTGAGGCTCTAGTCAGCCTTGATGAGTCATTACAATTTCAAATATGACAAAATTTCAGAAGAAGACTACCCTGATATTAAGGACTTCTAGATACCAACATCTAAATAAAAAATAGCTTAAAATACTGAAGCCGTATTAGAACCGACCAGAGTAAGCACTAAGGATTTGTCACTGTCAAAATATCCCACAATATTTTGAACCCTATATTTATCTCAAACAAAATTTGCCTAAACCCACTTTGCTATTCCTCCATCACTACTGGTTGTGCTTCAGCAGCATCAATATTATCCTCGAGCCTGAATTGTTGTTCACCCTGAGCCATTTCATCACCAACCCGTGCATGTGGAATATCCCTGGCAGGAGAGTGCGTTGTACTGGAAATGTCTGGAATCCCTTCCCCTGCTCCATTTTGACCAACTGCAATATTAAGGTCTAGAATTGGGTTTGGAATTTGGATTTGTCAAACATCATTTGCTGAATTAAAAAGGGAATCATTTATTAATTAAAATATTAGCCTATTTTATTTTTGTAGATTAATTCAAAGAATTAAAGGGGAAATTAGTTAATTAAACTAAGTAGCCTTAAGCTAAGGTTGCAGGCCACTTTATTTATATATTTTTTATAAAGTGACTTACTGCAAAAGCAGAAATTAAAAATGTCATTTTATGGGTGTGTAATGTCCCCTTATGCGATTTCTTAGGGTTTGGCGTAATTACTTAAATTGCAAGAGACTTCTTTCTATCTAATTCTTTAACTTGTTACTATTCTTTGTTTTAATGATTACTAAATTGATGTCCAATCTGATTTAAATTCTTGATGGCCAACAAAATGATTAAACCAAGATTTTCATTGATCAACCAATAAGATTGATGATAATATCAAATGACCTCATACTCAGAAAAGAGATGATGACGTTTTGCATAAAAAATGCTTCAAATGATGGATGCAAATGAATATACATACATAGCTATATCTGCTATACCCTCAAATTGATAACATTCTTGGAATGTGAGAAGAGCCCAGCTAGCTCCTTATGGCTAATTGACTTTTCTCACATCCAAATGCAATTTGTTTTGTGTATTTTTCAGAAATAATTATGAATCTAAATTTCTCAAAACAATTCTTTAAAATTCTGAAAATATATATATAAACTTTTTGCATTTTCACCAATTATAAAATAATTATAATTGTGCCAACTATCGAATTTCTGAAAAGAAATCAGACATCTAAACAACTGTTACCAACAATTTAAATCTCAACAATATTAATAATTTATTGCCCCTTCATTGATTATGCTGGCTGCAAACAATGAAACCTTCAAGATGGTATTCACGCAGGCCCTGATTAAACATGCTGGCTGCAAATTAAATGTATAACCCCCAACTTGATATTCACGCAGGCCCTTTCTTCTCCTTAGACAGTTGTAGCTGCAAATCGCTCTTACCCAAGGCAGACACGTCTCCACTCAGCAATGAAGACCTCACGCAACACTCAGCAGGAAATGCATGTGGCTGGCTGCAGATCCGTACAGCCCTGTATGCTGTCCGTACAGCCCAGAAATTCAAACGTAGGCTGCAAGGTAAAAATGCTGGCAGTTAAGAATGACTGCAGACTTTAATCTGCACAATTCATTGGTAAAAGAAACCAATTCAAAGTGCTTTCTCCTAAAAAATTCTCATTTCCCTAAGAATGAATGCTCGAACCCTTATTTCTCCTTATTCGATTTCCTGGCAAATTCAAATCAGATTGCAAATAGATTTGCCCAAATCAGTAAACATTCAGCAAATACAATGATATTCTCTCCAGATCTGAAGACTAAATATCATACTTCAGCAACACCATAAGAAGCTCAACGTTCTCTCCTTGAAGAAGACCAAACCCTAGCTCAATCCAAGAAAAAACCAATTCTCTCTCAACACAAGTTTTTTAGCAAATCATCAATGGGTGAATGAAAGTGCTTTTTCAAATTGAATATATAGCTTTTTTTGGAAAAAGCTTCAACTTCACTTTTTCACTTAAGAGGCTTTTTAATCACAACTTCATTTTATAACATTAAAGTTATAAAGTCATAAAGTTATTAAATTAAAATAACTTAATTTAATAACGATAACTTTAAAATAAGAAGCCACTGAAACCCACCGACTACAACAAACTCGTTTCTGACACCAGAGTTTCAAACTTCAACTGCCCTGCCAGAAATAGCCAACTGAGCCAACTGCCAAAACTAGACTTACTATAAATAGTAAGTCTGTCAAACTGGAGATCCCTTGAAACTTGATCCTGAAACATCTGACACCCCGTGCAAACGCCCTGGTAATCCTAGCCATACCCAAAATACCACTTACTAAAAATAGTAAGTTGACCAAATTGACCCGAACGAAGAGCAGACCTGGTAATCTGAATCTCCAAAATGGAATCCCAACACTGGCTCTACCAACTGACCCCCTCTAATCACCTGATTAGCTTGCGAGGGTAGCCAAACCAAGCTAATCTCAGAAGACTGAAAAACGGGGACATTACAGAATGACGCTTCGAATTGCTGAAATGATACCTGATGTAGAAGTTCTGATAGTTGTGATTCTATATGAATCAAATATAATTTGCAAAGATATAATACTAATCACTACTCCTGATCCTTGTCAATCTTCTTTATGTGCCGATCCAATGCTAATTCCAATGATGTCTTGATATGATGTTGATTATCACTGCCTTTGATATTTATTCTCTTGCTATGCAACGTATCTGGTATAATTGTGATCCTTAATGGAACGAATGAATGATAAATACAATCACTATTATAGAGATCAACAATGAGTATGCAATTGATATGGTTGTCATTGTATCTGAACCATATCTATCTTATTCGTGAAATGGTTATCTTATATTGCTGTCTCTGGTATGATTCTTATGGCTTATGCAATGTTATGTTGTTGTGTAATGTTCCCTTTTTAGCATGACCATGACAATGGATGGATTTAGCCTATTACTGGGTCCTTGTAGGCTAATACTAGTGATTAGAGGACCTTGTTGAGGTTTATGGCTCCGTTTTGTGGGACTTACTATTTATAGTAAGTCAATGGATGGTTCCGATGAGCTCAGATGAGTTAGAAGAGTTGAATGATGCTCTTAGTTTTTACTTTTGGCTTCTGGTTTGGGCTCCAAGAATCTTGAAGGGAACGTCTATTTTTAGTAAGTCACCCTGTCAAATTCATTCATCGTTTTTCTCCATTAGGATCATGCCCGTGCTGTCATATTTTGATTTTGATGCTTCTTCAACCATTCTTGTAAGACGGGTGAATTATGATTATTATTTAATTAAATGCGCTAAGGTTGCTATTTTTACTGGTATTCTATATTGGTCACCTTAGTGTCACAAATTGTTGGAGCCGGGTTGAAAAGTTTTAAATCTTGGGCACAGGAAACAATGACCTTGTGTGTCAAAAGATCATGATATTGATGAAAAGATCATTTTTGTAGCCAAAGGGAATTAATAAATTATGTTATTCAAATATTTGACTATGTATAAAGCAAAGGGCATTTAAGTGAAAAGTTTGTGAGAGAAGCTATTTGCCTTTGGTGTCTTGAAGAAGATATCTTTTATTATAAAAGAAATGCTTTGTGCAAAACAACTTCATTCTTGGCTATTGTTTTAATTTCATGGAGAATTTGTTTAAGGGTTTCAACAAGGGTTTTGTGAGGACTGATTCCTCTCTGTCTACACTCTAAATCACTGAAAGATGTGGTGAATTCTGCTCTGAATATCAAAGAATTAATTCTGATTATGCTGGTTACAATTTTGGTGTTGTTGTATATCAAAATTGTTCACTATTTGTTGTGTTTTACATGTTGAGGGCATGCATTTGCTTTAGAAGGAGGTGCGATCCGATTTGTGGAGGCTGCCATCTCTAGAATTAAGCAGCGTTAGCTTTTAATGGGCTGTGATTTTTACATTGGAAGTTGTGTTGACTTCCATAGCCTACGTCAACACCAATAGAGGCTGCGTTTTTCTTCAGGAAGACTGCGTTTTGTAATTTCCTGGTGGCAGTGATTTGCAATAATCTCTATAGCAATAAGGTGCACATAAATTGTTATCTATTGGTAATTGCATCTCATGATATACATTTGCAAAAATAATAAATTCAGTGGTTTGCATTTAGTCTTGAATTTAGTTTTTTTTCTTTCCGATTTCAAATATTGTCGAAACACAAAAAATACAAGTTGCAAAGAAAAATATACAACCAAAATCAGAATTTGAACATTACATGCCAGCTGTTTGACGAAATGTCAAACAAGCAAAATTAAGCTTCAGAGGTATAACCCAGCAGGGGTTATTACAGTGGTATCAGAGCGGTTTCCTGCCAGCCTATAGGGAATTGGGGTTCAACATGGCACAGAGATTCAGACCTGGTATGCACTACACCCGTAGAGGTTGTAATTCTCCACCTGGTGATGGAGAGGTTGAGATATAGTTTGTCAGCCTCGGTGATAGGGGTGTTGGTTGTTCAGGAGTTTCAGGTGGTACAGGTTATAGAGATGTTGGCACTGGTTCTGATATTGATAGAGAGGCCAGGGAGACTTTTAGAGACCTTGCAGAGGGTCAACACCATGTTGCGGATGTGTTGCAGCAGCTGTCTGATACATTGCAGTAGATTGCACTCCCTAGAGGTCGGAGTAGGGAGAGATGTACTAGGAGTGATTTTGTTAGTTCACACAGGTCCAGAGCAAATGACAGGTCTAGAGCTGGTGATAGGATTAGAGTTGAGGACCGGATCAGTGTTGACGACAGGATTGACAAGACTGGACATACAAGTGTTTATGATAGACTGCAACTGCCTACTTTTACGAGACCTGGGGTTGACACGGTTAGTACTAAGATTGAAGCCGCGCCATTTGTAGATGATGTTGTGGTAAGTTTAGCACTGCAGGTTGGACGGGTCACATTGGATTGCTTCATCATTGTCAACATTGTGACATTGTGATCAAATTAGCACAACAGAAGTCTGAGGTTATTCTTCTTAGCAGGCTTCTATTCAAGATTTGGGATCCAAGCATATTTTGTTGGACACTTTTTGGTGTGTTGTGGGATCGTTCGTGTGCATCAAGATTCTAGTTTGGATTCACTAGAGAGTACTGCAATGTTGGTTACTAGCAACTTTCGATCCTCATTAACATGATTTGTTTTAAATGCATAGTTTCAGTGTGCAGAGATTGGACAAATGGGTTGTTGTTCATTTCTTTGCTATAGTGGTTATGCTGGTGTTGCAGCAATTGTTCTTCATTGTGGGACAATTCACAGTCTTCCTTGGGCTTCCAGTTTAGTGGAGTTTCTTTGCAGTCATGATTGCTTGGGGACAAGCAATCTTAGGGAGGTCGGACTGTAATGTCCCCATTTTTAGCAGGCATTAGAGTTAATGGATTTAGCCTATAACTAGGTCCTTGTAGGCTAATACTAGTGATTAGAGGACCCTGTTGTAGAGTTTTTGACTCTTCAAAGGATAGTTGTTGGTGTTTTTCATCTCCAGGCCCTTCATATGTTCTGAGGCATTGGTTTGGTTTTGAGGGACTTACTATTTCTAGGAATTCAAGGGATGTTAGAGAGCGACCCTTACTATTTTTAGTAAGGCATCCATATTGACAGTGGGAGTAGTGGGCTAGCCGGTGATGAAGTCAGAATCATTAGATAATGGTTATTTATGGAGTTACGACATTTAATTATTATTAAAGTGTTACTTTAATAATGATTAATTATTTTAAGGGAATATGATATTGACTTAATGCGACTTTATTATAAAAGGTTGAACGGCTTGAGCATTTGACATCCAGCATCAAGGTTGACTTTGGAATTGAGTTTAATAGTTTAAGCTATGGTCATTTAATTATTAATAAAGTTTTACTTTATTATAAATTTATTAACGTAAAGTGGAGGCAAAAGTCATTAGTAAAGGACATTATTTATATTGTGTGTTGATGCCCAAGACCAAGGTATAATTAATTATTATTAAGTCAACCTTGTATTTAAAAACAAGTGAAATAATATTATTAACATGGCTTGAAAGATAAGTCTCGTGGTTTGATTTGATCAAGTTAATATATAAGTCAAAAGAAGGTGAAATTGAACCATGATGTGAATGGATGATTTTTCTTGTTTCTTGGAGAAGTCTTTGGTTTTTGCCAAGAGTTTCAGCATTGCTGGAGAATTGGGAATTCTTCACAAGTTTAGCACTCTGAGTTGGTGAAATACCCAATGATGTGCATTTTGGAGATGATTTCATCTTGGAGCCATTACTGAGCTTCAAATCATTGAATTAGGTAGAAAATTGTTTAGATTTATGAAGTTATCAGCAGATTAAAATTATTGGTGCCCAGTTGTAGGTGACGTGGCTCTAGGAGTAGAGTTAAGCACCATGATTTGCGACGCATGAAGTCATTGAAGGAAGCCATGTGGTATATAGCAATCGTGTAGATCAAAGAAGGAGGAGACATTGGTTGTTGGCAGAGGCACGTTGGGGGTTTTAATGCTTCAAGTGGCACTATATATTTGCCGCCAAGGTTCAGAGTCTTTTCAGAATATACCTGCAAATCATTTTGAGACTTTGAATGCAAGCTGCGATATTGTTCCAGGTTTTTAATTTGCAATTAGACTTATTCCTCAATGCATTTGTTGATCATTGTAAATAATTTATTTCCTGCAACTAAATAAAGAGGAATTCTTGTGAATAGTTACAGTAGTTACTTTGTATGCAAACTGTATGAAGAAATGTCTTTGAATAGTCTGGTGCATTTTTCAGAATGATATATCTGCCAAGTGTTTGTCTTAATGTTTGCTCTATGTATGTATGAAGTTAAGGGATATAAATCTGATTTGAGCTTACACGTGTTTGATAAAATGCCTATGTATGAGTTCAAGACATCGCAAAACAAGAGATGCTTGTCAATTATCAGAAATAGGTGAGTTAGAGCCTACAAGGGTTCTCACATAAAACCAGACTACGGATCCGGTCACTCACAAGGCAAGCAACCCCACCATTACCACGAACCCCACCAAATCTCCTAGTCTTATTCCTGAAGGATAACATCTAGTGAAAACCTACAATAGTGGGAAGAGGGCGTATCGGCCTCTCATTTGTCTCTGTGAGAAAGAGCAAGTCGAAGGAAATCAAAGAATCCTAAAGGAGATCGAACAAGGACCAAACTGAACCATTGTAATTCCAACAATGAACCTGTAATGCCTGTATCTAATGAACACCCCCATGCAGCTTAGCCCCAAGAGTGTCATTTAGCAGCAACTGCTGCAGGTCTAGTCTGCCAACCAGGAGGAAAGTTGTCCCTAATAACCTCCTTAAGATTCCTGATCACGACCCACTTGTCATCACGCTGTGTTGTAGCAACAAGGGCTCAAGCCTATTTAACTACTGTGGTCTGGCATTTAGTAAGGTCCTCATCAAGGAAAATCTTCAGAGGCAAAGGGAAGAGTTTTCTACGTGCTCTGAGAACCTGTAATCTATCTGAGGAATTGAGGAATTACAGAAATAAGGTAGAGTCATGAGTCATAACCAACCTAGGCCCTCTCAAGACAAATATCCAAAAGATAAAGTTGATCGCAAAGAAATGTGTAAGACGCATCTAAAGAATCGGTAGTGACGAACAAGAGACCATGGACCTTCAACTTAAGTTATCTTGCTCTTCTAACTTGTTCCTCTGCCAATTTAGAGTGAACCAATGCTTCCACACTAGCAAAACGAGGTGCATTACCACTGCTGCAAACGAATGCCCAAGATTTCAACTACCTCTTAGTCTCAGACTTAAGAGACTCCTCCTTGTTAAGTTCATATTGCTTAGCTTGCAGCTTGAAAATGATAGGGTTAACAATCCCCTGTTTTGTGAGATTAGAGAGCTTGCTGGAGATATCTTGTACCAAAACTTTCAGTATTCATTCTTTGTCTCCAATTACAGACCCTCTCCAACAACATTGTTGAATTCTTATCTGTAACCTTCGGCAATAAAATCGATGCCTCCATCTTATTAACCTGTTCAAGCAATTCTATATTTTTCGTATTTGTTGTTTTCCTTTGTTAAGTGCACAGAGGAGTAATAGCCTCCGAAGGATCCATGACGAGCCTACAAGAGAAGTAGGTCGAGAAGATCAGAATTTGATGTAGCAGATAATATCTACAGGAGTGAGCAAGGTTCATTGTAGTTGAATGGAACACAACAGATGCAAATGCACAGAATCTCCTATTCATTTCAGAGACCTGGGCTCTTGTTAAATTCAAAAGAAACTCATAATTTCAGAAGCGCACGTACTCGAATGCTCCTGTAAATTACAAAAGAAGCTCAGAATCCCACAATCGCAATATCTACCAGCAATAGATGCTCAGAATCTCCCATTCAATTTTGAAACTCGGCTCCCCTTAAATTCAGAAGAAGCTCATAACTAATTAATTACATAAGAAGCTCTTGCACAAAAATCATGCTCAGAGTTGAGACAAAGATTCTTAGAAAGGTCATGCTGTTGTGATCTACGTGTCCAGACCAATCTTTGTGTCCAATCTTACAATCTTCGTGTCCGATCTCCGCGTTAGATCATCTCATGGATAGCAAAGCAAAGCCAGGTCAACACCAAGAATGAAGAACAAAGCAAAGAAATCTTCACATCCAGAGTTCATGCAACATCCTTCGCGTTAGGTAAATCTTTGCATTTAGAGAAATGTTCACGTTCAAAGAAATTTGGAAAATGTGTTCTTGCATCTATCAGTTCTCGCATTGAGAGAAATCTTTTATCGCGTTGAAGATATTGGCATTAAGTGTTGATAACTGGTAAGCCTGCTACTGGTACTAATGTTGTCATTGATTGGCAAAAGAGTATAGAGACTTGTCATCTCTATACTATCTAGAGATCCAAGGAGATCTGTTTAAAGGAAGGATGGTTTAACAACAACCAGTCACTTGTCACAATATCTGAATAGCGTCTGAAACTGGGTATAGTAAATACTCAAGTAACGAAGGAAGGACCTGGCTACAACTGGTGTAGTCAAACACAGAGAAAAGAGTGAACAGCAAACCAGTATCAACAATAGCAACCGAGGCCGATGCAACCGGTGAGGAGAGAGAAGAAAAGGGACAGTAACAGGTTAACGACTCTTACCTATTCACAGCATGAGGATCTCAACCGATCTATGAAATGACTCCGGTATGAACCGAGGAAGTCATAGTCAAACTATCTGTTCTAACTAACTCTGTAATGTCCCCGTTTTTCAGGCTCTTGGGATTAGCCTATCATGTGACCCTCGTAGGCTAATGAGGATGGACAGAGGGTCTCTTTCAGTGGGCATCTACTTCAGGATTCAGTATACTTTGGTTTGGCTTTCGTTTGGCGTCATTCGGACTTCATTTGCTATAGTTTTGCCATATTTACTATTTATAGTAAGCCTGATGTTGTTCGAGAAGGACCCTTTCTATTTTTGGAAAGTGCATTTGGTCACATGGGGAAATAATAGGTGTGACTCCTGTTTCAAATGGCATATTAAAAGCATAAGTATTTTGGGAGTTATTATTATTTTGGTGGCCAAATTATTATTAAATCATTAAATGGTTTATTATAAAGTTATAATTTAACTTTATAATTTCACTTAAGTTGAGGGTTGAGTCATCATGGGAAGGGGCCATTTATTTAATTAATTCATGGAAGCCTAAGCCAAGATAGTTATTTAACGTATTGGAGTAAATGAATTATTAAAAGGAAAAAGCATATCTTTTTATCCCACATTGGTAAGAATTGTGTTTGAGCTCTCACAAGAAAGAATAAAAAGGGACTTGAGAGCTCATTCTCAAAGACATCTATTGATCATTTGATAAATTTGGTTGTGAAGAAGATGGCTAAGGTTTGAGGACCAATTCCTCTCTTTTGGCAATTTGAATCATCACTGATTGATGGTGAATTTTGCAATATGAATTTTGGAAATTTATTCTGATTCTGAGAACATAAGTTTGCTGCTAAGGTAGAGCAAATTGAGTTTGCTTCTCTACTGTGTTTACTGTTATTGAGGAGCTGTTTGTGAGTTTGGTCTTCAAATTTGGAGAGAATTCATCCAAATTTCATGTGCAATGAATGGTGAATGATCAGAATTTTATTTGCTGCTAGACAGTAATTATTAGCATTTTATTGGAGCTACTGTACTTTTTCTAGGAAGGGTCGTACGGACCTGGTTTGTGTTTGGTCTTCATCTTGGAGAAAGCATCAAATCCCAATCGTATTCCAATGTGTCAAGCTGGATGAAATGTTAATGTGTTTGCAGATTGCCACTGTGTAAGGCAATGAGTTTATAGACTGTCGTACGGATTTGTTGTAGGCTGCCGTACGGATTTCTTGCAGGGTCATACATGCTATACGGAATTGGGCTAAGGTGTGTGGATTGCAAAGTAAAGATATAAATTGCTGGTTTATATTCTTCAAGAGCTGCAGATCAATCTTCAACAAATTTACTTTGCAAATTAAGGTGCAAGTGTTTTCTTTTTAACATTTGTAATGTTCTCAATATAATAAGCTTCATTATTGATAATTGATGAACATACAAGGCAGATTGGATTGCTGTTATTAAATGATTGTAATGATTGTAATGATTGTAATGATTGTCATTTTCTATCAATGATTTTAATTGAAAATTTCCAAAAATAGATTATAAGTTTTCGGAATTTGGACAAATTGCAATTGAAATCGAGATAAGAGCGTTAATGCAATAAAGAGCAAGTTGGGCTCTTTACAGTGGTATCAGAGCTTTGATCTTGCCATCTTGAAGGGTATGAGGATATAGCAATGGCAGATAGATTTGTACCGGGAGTGCACTATACCCGCAGGGGTAGTAATTCACTACCTCCCGAAGGTAATGAACAGGGCCCATAGATTGAACAGGCAGGAGACAAGAACCGGAATAATATTGGGAATGATATTGACAGGGAGGCCAGAGATGCCTTCAGAAATATTGCAGATGGACAACATCATGTTGCAAATGTATTGCAATAGCTTTCAGACAATCTTCAACATATCACATTATCAGGTGATCGTACTAGAGACAGAGGTGCACGAAGTGTTTCAGTCGGATCACACAGGTCACGCATAGATAACAGGTGTGATTATAGAGCTGACCATACTGGTACTTATGACAAGCCTCTTCATCCTAATTTCTTGAGGCCTGAGCGGGATACAATTAGTGTAGAGATAGAGCCGACACCATTCGTTGATGACATGGTGGCACACTTTGCAGAGTGGGATGCTGTGAAGAACCGTAATTCGCTCTTTCTGAATTGTCTAATATTTATTGAAAAATAAACACTACAACTATTCTCTAAAAATATGCACAGCAAGAAACTATTGGCACTTATACCAAAATTACTCATCTAAATCAGATAACTAACATTATAAACAAATATACTCAACTAAACTTCACACTTCAAGCAATTTATTTAATATTCATAAAATCTGGACACCTGTATGACTAGAAATTCTTCCTCATGTTGTCTCAATATCCAACTGTGGCCACCACCTTTGAATGAATTCACCACGAAACTGCCCTCAATGGTGTGTGACTGGTCCAGAAGGAAGTGCCACCTTAGGAAAGGACTAACTACAGCCCTACTGTAGCAAGGCGTTCAGGAACAATGGCACAACAGCCCTGTAGATGTAATTCAGTGACCCGAAACTAAGTCACAGCCACTCCTTGTCTCACGCAACAGCACTTTAGCAGTGCAGAACTGCCTAACCATGAATGCTGCCTCAATATAATGGTCTCACGGCACCAGCTAAGTGAAATCAAGCTCTCCAAACTGCTGCAGCAAGCCTATGTCTCCCACGTGTCTACTCCCTGTGTGACGTTGACAGATTTCTATGAGTTTTGGGCTGTCAAATAGTAACGTCACCTAGCATATATAAATCGCAGCTCAAATATATTCCAGTTCTCAGAAAACGTTAACCTTCAAATGTTCAACACTTTCGATACTTAGCAAATATGTAACCAGCCTTTGAATAATTATATCAGAACCCCAAATTAATTAATTTCTCCACACAAAACCAACACTCCAAACCAGAATTGAAACTTCACCAATTCAATTTACAACTTCATCTGTAGATCTTCAAACTCCAGGAATGAAACTTCCTTCAATTCAATATACATCAGCATTGAATTGATATTCAAAATTAACCAGTGTGAAATTCACCATTACAGGCAATGGCTCAAATCACCAGAAAGAGGAATCCGTCCTCGAAACCCTAGCCAGGGCAATTCTTCACAAACTTCAATATAATAATGATTGCATAATGAATGAATGAAAGTGCTTTTTCAAGCAAAATATATAGCTTTTTCGAAAAAGCACTTTTTTAATATTTCACTTAATTGGCTTTATTAAATACTCCCACTTTATAATATAATATTATAAAGTCATTAGTTATTAAATTAAATCAATATAATTTAATTTAATAACACCTTTAAAATTAAAGCCATGAACCATCTGACTGCAATCATCGAACTTCTGACAAAGCACCAGGACCAACTACCTAGCCAAAAATAGATACTGCCCTACCAAAAATAGCCACTGCTAAAAATGGACTTACTAAAAATGGTAACTCTCTCAAACTAGAGATTCTCTGAAACTGAATCCTGAGATGTTTGACGTTCCGTGCAGACACCCTGCCAATCCTAGCCATACTTGAAACCCCACTTACTAAAAATAGTAAGTTGGCCGAAATGACCCGAACGAAGAGCAGAACTGATAATCTGAAGCTCTAGAATGGAATCCCAACGCTGGCTCCACAATCTGAGCCCCTCTGAACACTCGATTAGCTTGCGAGGGTCGCCAAACCAAGCTAATCCGGAAGTCTGAAAAATGGGGACATTACAATCCTCCCTTCCCAAGATTGCTTGTCCTCAAGCAATCAGGAAAAAACAAGCAACATCACAATCCACCCGGATCCCAGGGATGGTCACAGGTAATGTCCCGATCCGCACTAAACTCCTGTGAAGAAAGAACCAACATCAACCAAACACACCACTAAAAACAATAGTTGTAAACCAACTGTAGATGCCAATACTGAAAACAACCCAACGGAACTCAACCCATTTGCAATAACAACTCCGTCAAAATCTGAGTCCCTGTCAATCCAGTACTCACACCCAACTATACTAAGGAAACAACAGTGACCAAATGTGCCAGGATCACTGTTATCAACTCTGTCACCTGATAAGCAGTCCTGAGTGTGTGGACACTGCAAGTAATCTAACTTGCAACTGCCAAAACCATCTGCAAACGATGGTGCTAATCCATCCCATGATGGATGGTAGGATACCGGAGCCAGCTTACCCCTGCGTGAGAACAAATCTCCCACCTAAGGGTCAAAAGAAAAATGATGAGCATACCCCACCGTGAAATGCCGGTCAAAAACCCCAATTTCCGTCACTAGCTCACCATTACCAAACTGGGAATTAGAAGATGGCTCCAATATCTGACTCCGCATAACTGTAGGCTGGGTAGGACCCTGCGCAATCCTCTCAACAAACCCAACCTCAAAATCTCTGTGGGGAAGCATAGTAGAAAGAGTCTCTACAATCTTCCCAACCAACCTCCAAATAGCACAAGAGCCTCGGATGAGGGTACCCTCAGACACTCCATAAGAGTCCTGACGCACATCTACACTCTCCAGCAAATACTCCATAAAATATTCAGTGCAGTAGAAATTATACGTGGAAGCGTCAACACACTCCCCCGCAATCCACAGATGATCCCTCTGAAAATGTGGCACATCCAACTGCACCACGCTGTCAGTTCTGTGAGAAAGATCAACCTGAGTACTCGGCTCCACTAGTACTCCTACCTCATCCGTACCAAGTGCTCCCAAATCCTGAACATGTGTGTCTGCCTCAACATCATGTTCCTCAATACCAACCATAGGAGCCAACTCACCACCAACCACCTCAATATGCAAACGAATTGGGTCTGGGGCTGGTGTGGACTGCAAATACTCCAACTCCACGGTCACCTCCTCTAACTGAATCTGCGACTCCTGAAGATTCCGCTGAGCGTCCTCCAAAGCCTCAGTAGTCGCTGTGAGCTCCTGGGTAAGCTCACTCACCTCCTCTTTGTCCATCAGTGCCTCATATGCTGTACTCCCCCACTCAACCAAGTGATCTCTGTCGGCTACCATTTGTAAATAGTTCTGTCTCAAAATCTTGACAGCCTCACGCAAAGAGTGAATCTCTGTCAATGAAAGGTAACCACCGCTGGACTCATCTGTCATAGGAGTACTCCAACCATAAATAGCCAGCAACTGACGAGCGGCATCAAAATGCTCGAGAGTAGTAGAAATACCCCTCTCATCAACTCGCAACTGGCTAGTCACACGATGACTCTGCACAACAGGCCTCCTATGTACAACTTCAAATGTACTGTCCACACTATAAGAGGAAGTTGTATCAAACAAACTCCCCTCAAGATCACTCTCTTTCTGTGCACTTGCATCTGAGTACACCTCTACACTCTAAGTACAGGCATCGGACATGTCCTCTTCTAACTCCGAGGAAGCTGCTGCTGAATCTAACTCAATGCAATCTCCAGCTACCTCGTCCTCTGCAATCATCTAACAGTCCAGATCCTGAGACACATCCTCATGAGTTACTAACACAGTAACCCTCTCTCTAGACATGGAAGCCCTTGCTGTAACAAACTCCTACCACTCGAAAGCTTCCCTGTCCTCATCTATGAGTCCCTGTAACATAGAATCCTGGAACTCGTATGACAACGCTGAATCTACACCCAGAGTCAGATATAAAAAACCAGAGACACTACAGCACTTGTCATCCTCGCTCTCAGCATCGGAGATATCTGCAATGCTAGTGTACACATCCTCTAACTGCATACACAACTCAACGTCGACATGTGGATAGACTATACTATAGCATGGAATTACGTCTGACAAATCATCTGCAACACTCCCATCTTGAGTGTCATCACTCGAAGGCTCCATGCTCACATCCTCAACACAGGAATAGACCACTGTCTCCTACACTGATCCTATACTGTGACTACCATCATAAATCTCTAAGCTATCAGAGCTCATACGCTCCTCGCAGTCGTCACCCAACAATATACACAGGGTGTCATCACCAATGCAACTCACAGCATCCTCAAAAGTGTCCTCCGATGTATCTAAACTATTAGCTCCCACAACATCTGCTGAAATCTCATCTGCGGACATGTGTCTCTGCACACATGACTCATCGCCAAGCTGTGCACCAATAATGCTGGAGCTCGAACTATCATCAACTGACCCCACTGTAATGCCCAAATCTCCAACCTCACCACTGGGAGACTCCGTACATGCCTCAATCTCAACTGAGGAAGCAACTGCCTCCTGAACCGGAGCAACAGTACTACAGCTGACATATACATCTCCAATAATAACTCCCTCCACGGAAGAATCTGAACGCTCAGTGATAACTGCAACATCAGCTAACTCAGTACAATCTGTAGTGACTGCTCTGGGAGCCTCAACCCGGTGATGCTCAACACTGCTGTCCTCCAGTGGCACTGAAACAACCACTGGTTCCGATGCAATAAATCTATTATCAGCACTGCGAATGGGAATAGCAAGTGCTGAACTAGATGAAGGTACATCAGCATTATGTACAACTGTGGGAGAAAACTCTAACCTTCTCCCCTGCAAACTCAATGTCGGCCTTCTGAAGGTAGAGACCATATATCTCACTGCCCTGTCTATATAGCTGGATCCGACAAACTCTCTGCTGATGCAATCTCAGTCTCTCAACGCTTTCAACCAAAGCATCTAATTCTATTCTTTTTCCCTTACTGCTATGACGACTCCCTGAACTAGATCTCCTGTATCTATCCATAGCTAGAAAATAGAAGTGTTGATCACATTTAAAATAACTTCATAAAATTAACGTAACCAGACCCCACAGCATGGCAGGAAGAAAGCTCTGATACCACTGTGAAGAACCATAATTGGCTCTTTCTGAATTGTCTAATATTTATTGAAAAATAAACACTACAACTATTCAATAAAAATATGCACGGCAAGAAACTATTGGCACTTATACCAAAATTACTCATCTAAATCAGATAACTAACATTATAAACAAATATACTCAACTAAAACTCACACTTCAAGCAATTTATTTAATATTCATAAAATCTGGACACCTGTATGACTGGAAATTCTTCCTCATGTTGTCTCGATATCCAACTGTGGCCGCCACCTTTGAATGAATTCACTACGAAACTGCCCTCAATGGTGTGTGACTCGTCCAGAAGGAAGTGCCACCTCAGGAAAGGACTAACTATAGCCCTACTGTAGCAAGGCGTTCAGGAACAATGGCACAACAGCCCTGTAGATGTAATTCAGTGACCTGAAACTAAGTCACAGCCACTCCTTGTCTCACGCAACAGCACTTTAGCAGTGCAGAACTGCCTAACCATGAATGTCGCCTCAGTATAATGGTCTCACGACACCAGCTAAGTGAAATCAAGCTCTCCAAACTGCTGCAGCAAGCCTATGTCTCCCACGTGTCTACTCCCTGTGTGACGTTGACAGATTTCTATGAGTTTTGGGGCTGTCAAACAGTAACGTCACCTAGCATATATAAATCGCAGCTCAAATATATTCCAGTTCTCAGAAAACGTTAACCTTCAAATGTTCAACACTTTCGATACTTAGCAAATATGTAACCAGCCTTTGAATAATTATATCAGAACCCCAAATTAATTAATTTCTCCACACAAAACCAACACTCCAAACCAGAATTGAAACTTCACCAATTCAATTTACAACTTCATTTGTAGATCTTCAAACTCTAGGAATGAAACTTCCTTCAATTCAATATACATCAGCATTGAATTGATATTCAGAATTAACCAGTGTGAAATTCACCATTACAGGCAATGGCTCAAATCACCAGAAAGAGGAATCCGTCCTCGAAACCCTAGCCAGGGCAATTCTTCACAAACTTCAATATAACAATGATTGCATAATGAATGAATGAAAGTGCTTTTTCGAGCAAAATATATAGCTTTTTCGAAAAAACACTTTTTTAATATTTCACTTAATTGGCTTTATTAAATACTCCCACTTTATAATATAATATTATAAAGTCATTAGTTATTAAATTAAATCAATATAATTTAATTTAATAACACTTTTAAAATTAAAGCCATGAACCGTCTGACTGCAATCATCGAACTTCTAACAAAGCACCAGGACCAACTGCCCAGCCAAAAATAGATACTACCCTGCCAAAAATAGCCATTGCTAAAAATAGACTTACCAAAAATAGTAAGTCTCTCAAACTGGAGATTCTCTGAAATTGAATCCTGAGATGTCTGACGTTCTGTGCAGACACCCTGCCAATCCTGGCCATACTTGAAACCCCACTTACTAAAAATAGTAAGTTGGCCAAAATGACCCGAACGAAGAGCAGAACTGATAATCTGAATCTACAAAATGGAATCCCAACGTTGGCTCCACAATCTTACCCCCTCTAAACACCCGACTAGATTGTGAGGGTCACCAAACCAAGCTAATCCCGAAGTCTGAAAAACGGGGACATTACAGATGCTCTTCTAGAAGCAATTAAGAGGAATTTGAATTTTGATAGGTACCTGACACATAATAGAGCATTCCAGAGGCTCTTCTCAGGAGCATGAGGCTATGACAAATTGGCTTGAGGACAGCTGCATTGAGTCTCATTATTTCCATGTGACAAGAACTCGTGATCACGGGAATGCTGATGACATGATAGCCACCATTGATTGCAGCCCTACATCAACTAGTAGCAATGAAATTACTAACGATATAAGTTCTGATTTTTATGACAGCAGTCCTATGTTTGAGCATATTGATGTCGTTGATGACAGGGCAAGGATAGAGGATGTTGTGGATATCACTATGGGTTTTGACTCACATGATGAGAGTGTTAGTTTTCAAGATTGCATGTTAAATGTGAGTTCTTCTAATTCTGATTTCTATGACAGCAGTGAGTCACATTGGCAGCGACATGAGATAACAGAGGTTTTACAGGTTGGTGATAGTGGCATTGATGATGTGGACACTACTGATGTTATCTATGAGGATGATTCATGCTGCAGCGAGTCTGGTATATCACATCAGATATTGGATGATGACTCAGAGTGGTTATTGGGTGATGATAAGACTCAGGACCATAGTTTATAGGGACTTATTGCAGATAGTGAGCATTTTCAGAGACATGAGTCCATGCAAGTAGAGCAGATTAAACACATCATGTCTCTCACAATTCGCAGTTTTATGGCTCAGATCAGCAGATGGGTACTGTTCACTTTGTGAAAAATCCCTTATTTGATGTGGATGTTGTTATGACTTATGACAATCCGTTGTTTGAGCTTAGTGATGATCCCTTACAGGTGTTATACGATGATGATGATGTTTAGGATCCTATTAGTACACCCGAGTATCAGGAGGATTTTACAGGAGGCCAGTTAGGCCTAGCTGAGCAGTTTACAAGGGTGTACACAATGAGGAGTGATTACAGTTTCACTTTCGATCCTCACGTTTAGGACATCTACCAGTTGCAGAGTTCTTCAATGCATCTATTTGATGACTGGTATGATGGTTTGGTTAGCACGAAGACTGGGGGCAAGTCCAGTCTGTTGGTTGAGTTACTCCCGTGTGAGTTACTCTCGGTTGAGTTTCTCCCACGTGATGTTCCTGTTGCAGCATCTTCAGTTTGGGTGTTGAGTACAGTTTTCAGATGCTATTGTTTGTACTATTGATGCTGATGATTTCTTCATAGGAGTATGGTGAGGATCGAGACATTACTCATGACCATCCTTGGGATCCAGGTGGACTGTGATGTCGCTTGTTTTTCTTGATTGTTTGAGGACAAGCAATCTTGGGAAGGGAGGACTGTAATGTCCCCATTTTTCAGGCTCTTGGGATTAGCCTATCATGTGACCCTCATAGGCTAATGAGGATAGACAGAGGGTCTCTTTCAGTGGGCATCTACTTCAAGATTCAGTATGTTTTGGTTTGGCTTTCGTTTGGCATCATTCGGACTTCATTTGCTATAGGTTTGCCATGTTTACTATTTATAGTAAGCCTAATGTTGTTCGAGAACGACCCTTTCTATTTTTGGAAAGTGCATTTGGTCACATGGGGAAATAATAGGTGACTCCTGTTTTAGACAACATATTAAAAGGATAAGTATTTTGGGAGTTATTATTATTTTGGTGGCCAAATTATTATTAAATCATTAAATGGTTTATTATAAAGTTATAATCTAACTTTATAATTTCACTTGAGGGTTGAGTCATCATGGGAAGAGGCCATTTATTTAATTAATTCATGGAAGCCTAAGCCAAGGCATTTATTTAAAGTATTGGAGTTAATGAATTATTAAAAGGAAAAAGTATATCCTTTTATCCCACATTGGTAAGAATTGTGTTTGATCTCTCACAAGAAAAAATAAAAACGGACTTGAAAGCTCATTCTCAAAGATATCTATTGATCATTTGATAAATTTGGTTGTGAAGACGGCTAGGGTTTGAGGACTGATTCCTCTCTTTTGGCAATTTGAATCATCATTGATTGATGGTGAATTTTGCAAACTGAATTCTGAAAATTTATTCTGATTCTGAGAACATGAGTTTGTTGCTGAGGTAGAGCAAATTGAGTTTGCTTCTCTACTGTGTTTACTGTTATTGAGAAGCTGTTTGTGAGTTTGGTCTTCAAATTTGGAGAGAACTCATCCAAATTTCCTGTGCAATGAATGGTGAATGATCAGAATTTTATTTGCTGCTAGATAGTAATTATTAGCATTTTATTGGAGCTGCTGTACTTTTTCTAGCAAGGGCCGTACGGACCTGGTTTGTGTTTGGTCTTCATCTTGGAGAAAGCATCAAACCCCAATCGTATTCCAATGTGTCAAGCTGGATGAAATGTTAATGTGTTTGCAAATTGCCATTGTGTAAGGCAATGAGTTTATAGACTGTCGTACGGATTTCTTGCAGGCTGTCGTACGGATTTCTTGCAGGGTCGTACATGCTATAAGGAATTGGGCTGAGGTGTGTGGATTGCAAAGTAAAGATATAAATTGCTGGTTTATATTCTTCAAGAGCTGCAAATCAATCTTCAACAAATTTACTTTGCAAATTAAGGTGCAAGTGTTTTCTTTTTAACATTTGTAATGTTCTCAATATAATAAGTTCCATTATTGATAATTGATGAACATACAAGGCAGATTGGATTGCTGTTATTAAATGATTGTAATGAGAATTTCAGTCATTTTCTATCAATGATTTTAATTGGAAATTTGCAAAAATAGATTATAAGTTTTTGGAATTTGGACAAATTGCAATTGAAATTGAGATAAGAGTGTTAATGCAATAGAGAGCCAGTTGGTCTCTTTACAAACTCTTTGACCGGGATTTTCTGCACTAAATTTGAGTCTTTGAGTTAAACTGGCAATCGGTTTGAGGCGCGTCTGGAGGATTTAAAGCCAGAATCAGTGGCTTTAAAACAAAGTGTTATCTTCTATGAAGGAAAGTTGCTTGACATGCAACTACCATTTTCTTCATAAAGCAGATAAAGCATGAGCATGCAGCGGATGTTTCCTGAATGAACTAATACTTCACTGAGTGATGTTTCTGTAAAAGATCTGAGGTTAGGTCATGCATGGGAGACTCAATTAGGGCTAAGACTCTATATATTCTTCTCCGTGAGGCAAATAGAAGTTGCCTTCATTGTGCTAGAGAAGAGAGTGAACCTGAGAAGCTCAAGAAGAGCTAGGGTAAACCAGAAAGAGGAGAAAACAAAGAAGTGTGCGCAGACAAGCACAACAGTAGAGGAGAACACACCTACGGTGACCGGTGACAATTCTCAATTGAGCACAAACAGAGATCTTATCAGGCTATGCAAAGCCAATTATAAAAGGTCATTCCTCTATTGTTTTCTAGCAACTGCAATAGTTAAATCTCAATATTTGGGTGGACTCTAACAGGTCCCTTGTATCAAATCCCTTAATGGGGTGGCATCTTGCAAGGTGTTCAAAGTCTTTTAATCAGGCAAGCACTAACTGGCCTTATCGTAATAAATCCCTTAACCAGGTCGCACCTAGCAGTGTGTTATTATCCTTTACCCAGGAAAGCTCCTTACAGAGCATACTCCAGAAGAGTACAAAATTTGTGAGGTCTCCTCACACCATGGTTTTTACCCTAACCGGGTTTCCACGTGATAAATCTGGTGTCACTGTGTGATTGTTTACTTACTGTTATTATATGCCTATATTTGATTGTCTTTCTACTGTAAGTTTACTTCACCGGATTTAGGGAAAGAGAAAGAAGTTTTACAGGTGTTGATTCACCCCTCCCCTCTCAGCACCGGTTGGGACTGTCAATTGGTATCAGAGCCAAGTCTTGTTTTCTTTGCTGCCTAACTGCACAAAGAAAAAGGCAAGATGATGAGAAAAGGACCAAAGTTTTCAAAAGAAAATGTTAGTCTCTGGTGCAGTAGGATGAAGCTATACATGAAGACCACCGCGATCAATACTGGAACCATGTCACAACTGATTACGTTGAACCCGCTAGCATGCTGACACCCGATCAACAGAAGATCAAAACCGAGCACACAGCTGCTATGGACATGATAGCTAGCACGCTACCTAATCATTTGTATGTTGAGATAGAACATCTTGATTCTGCCATCAAGATGTGGGGCAAGTTGCAAACGGTCTATGCAGGAGATCCAAATATTCAAAGAGCCAAGGTGGAAAGCCTCAGAGGAAAATATGATGATATGAGGATGAATGAAGGAGAAGACATCGAGCAATACAGCAACCGGATCAAAGAGGTGATCAACTCCATCACAAGCGCTCAAGGAACACTCAGTGAGGAGGAGGTGGTTAGCAAAATACTGAGAACTCTCAAACCTTAGTATGCCATCAAGATCTCGGCCATTCAAGAGCTCAGATCGGTGACCAAAGATCAAGTCAGCTTAGACTCCCTAATCAATAAGCTGGCTGCTTTTGAATTAAGTAATTTTGATAATAATTTACCCATCCAAGAAGTAGCTTTGAAGTCCTCTGCTAATATCTCTTCCACCAAAAAGGGAAAAGAAATCGGTAATTGCTCTACCAGTAAAATTGGTAACCTAGCTGAGAATTTGCTCTCAGAAGAAATGGAGCAAGAAGAGTTTGAAGCACTCATTGCTAGGAGATTCCCCAGAGGAAAAGGGAAGTACAAGGGAAAGCTCCCTCTGAAATACTTCTCTTGCAACAAGATAGGACACATTGCTGCAAGGTGTCCTGATAATGAACACAAAGATAAAAGAGACCGGTTCAAGAGCAAAGCAAAGAAGGAATGTTATCTTGCCGAGGAAGGAGTAACAGACAATGAGTCTGAAGACTCTAAGGATACTGAAATTGCATTTGTTGCAATAAAAGAGGAGAGCCCAGTGATAGAGGAAGTAGCACTCATATCCAGATCTCATCAGCTTGATGACAGGATCATTGACAACGGCTGCACTCACCACATGACTGGTGACAAGAACAAGTTTATCAACTTGGAGCTCAATGACAGTGGATTAGTTACCCTCGGAAATATGTCCCCCTGTGCCATCAAAGGTAAAGGTTCTATTTCTCTCTACAACAATGTTGTCTGTGAAGATGTGTACTGGGTTGAAGGACTCAAGTACAACTTAATGAGTGTTGCACAACTGAACAACAAAGGATTCCTGTTGGAATTTGGACAAGGTTCCTGTATAGTAAAGAATCAATCGGGAACCCATGTTGCAACCGGTAGACAGAGCAAAGGTAATCTGTTCTACCTAAACTCAATGGAAGGAGCTTGTCTCATAGCCTCGATCAAAGGAGAATCAAGCAAAATATGTCTTATGACCAAAAAAGACAACAGCTAGCTATGGCACAAGAGGCTCTACCACATAAACTTTGACAGCATTGTCAAAGTAAGCAAAAAGAAAACAGTAAGAGGAATTCCTGAGATTACAAAGCCCATCAATGGTGTTTGTAAAGATTGTCAGTTAGGAAAGTTGACCGGAACATCTTTCAATAGTAAGCCCTTCTCTGCTAAGAATGTTCTAGACTTGGTGCACATTGACTTGTGTGGACCGATAAGAACAAAAAGCTACCATGGAGACCGGTACTTTATGCTCTTTGTAGACAACTTCTCCAAGATGATGTGGACACTCTTTTTTAAGGAGAAATCAGAAGCTTTCCACATGTTCAAAATTTACAAAGGTAGAGTGGAAAAAGAGACCGGTTAAAGCTTGAAGTGTCTGAGATCAGACAGAGGAGGTGAATATACCTCTCAAGAGTTCACTCACTATTGTGAGGAACATGAAATAAAAAGATAGTTTTCTGCACCAAGGACTCTGCAGCAAAATGGAGTAGCAGAAAGAAGAAACTGGACGTTGATTGATTATGCTAGAACCTTGCTGATTCAGAAGGATCTGCCTCATCACTTCTGGAGAGAAGTTGTTAGTACTGCTGTCTACACACTCAACCGAGTTCAAGTCAAAAAGGGAACCGGTAAGACTACTTATGAACTATGGTTTAAGCATACTCCCAGTGTAGGATACTTCAAAATCTTTGGTAGTAAATGTTACATCAAAAGAGATATGTATTCTGGGAAGTTTGATCCTAAAAGCGATGAAGGAACATTTTTGGGGTACTCCAACAAAAGTAAAGCCTACCGGTGTCTAAACAAGAAAACAAGCAAGATAATTGAAAGCATCAATGTAAAAGTTGATGAATCTTCCGAACTAGATAAGAAAACCGGTCATGATGATCATGACAATCTTGAAAGACTAAATGAAGGAAACGCCTTTGAGTTTAATGAAGCGGTGATTGAAGACGAAGAAGAACACCATGTGAACAGACATCCGATGCAAGAAACTGTACCTGAAGCACATGATGGTGAGCAAGAAGATGTTCAGAATCATGGTGAGGAAATTGCTCAATTGGAAGAGCCTGACCGGGAACAACGCCCGGTTCTCCCAAGGTATGTCACATATCACTCTACTGATAACATTAATGGTGACAAACATGCAAATATCTTAACCAGGAAGAAGGCCAAAGAGAACATTTGCTTACTTTCATGTATAGAGCCCAAATCCACTAGGGAAGCTCTAGAAGATGACAATTGGGTCAAGGCCATGGAGGAAGAAATAGAGCAAATTGAAAAGAATGATACATGGGAGCTTGTGCCAAGACCAAAGGACAAAAATGTCATAGGGACCAAGTGGGTCTACAGGAACAAGCTTAATGAAGATGGTAAAGTCATAAGAAATAAGGCAAGATTGGTTTGCAAAGGATATGCCCAAGAAGCTAGACTGGACTATGGGAGAACCTTTGCACCGGTAGCAAGACTGCAAGGAGTGAGAATTCTACTTGCCTATGTTGCTCACAAGAAATTCAAAGTGTACCAGATGGATGTTAAATTTGCATTCCTAAATGGAATACTGGAGAAAGAAGTATACATTGAACAACCAGAAGGCTTCACATCTGCATATGAGAATGGAATGGTCTGTAAATTGAAGAAAGCTCTTAATGGGCTTAAGAAAGCTGCGAGAGCGTGGTATGAGAGATTGCATTCATACCTTTTGACCATAGGATTCACAACAACTGGGGACAACAACAATATGTATCTCAAGACCGGAATTGATGGAAATCTGATTGCTAAGATCTTTGTGGATGACATCATCTTTGGAGGAGATGACAAGATGAGAAAAGCCTTCGCTGAAGAGATGAAGAAAGAATTTGAGATGTCTATGATAGGCCCTATAAAATTCTTCATTGGACTCCAAGTCCATCAGCTAAAAGAAGGTATTTTTATCTCTCAGTCCAAGTATATCAAAGAAATTCTTAAGACCTTTGGACTTGAAGATTCTAAACCGGTTGATACCCCAATGATAACTAACCTCAAGTTATCAAAAGAGGATGATGCAAAAGAAGTAAATGAAACAATGTATCGGTCCATGATAGGTAAACTGCAGTATGTTGTTCACAGTAGACCGGACATTGCACATGCGGTTGGCATAGTGGCAAGATTAAAACAATGTATCGGTCCATGATAGGTAAACTGTAGTATGTTGTTCACAGTAGACCGGACATTGCACATGCGGTTGGCATAGTGGCAAGATTCTCTACTAATCCAAAAGAGACACATCTAATAGCAGTAAAGAGAATCTTCAGATATCTAAGGGGAACTGGGGAATATGGATTGTGGTTTCCACATACGGGAGGATTTGAAGTAAAAGTGTACACTGATGTAGACTAGGCTAGCAACATTGATGATAGAAAGAGCACAAGTGGTGGTGCATTCTTTCTCGATGGAGGAATTGTTTCTTGGACAAGTACGAAACAAAACTATATTTCACAATCTACTGCAGAGGCCAAATATGTTGCTGCAGTAATCAATTGCACATAGGTAATCTGGATCAAACAATTGCTGGAAGGAATCAAAGAACAGATACCTAAACTGGTAGCTATCTATTGTGATAGCACCAGTGCAATTAACATATCCAAGAACCCTATTATGCACTTCAAGACAAAGCACATTGCCATCAAGTATCATTACTTGAGAGAGCTAGTACAAGACAAGGAGATGAGATTGGAGTATGTTCCCATAAAGGAACAAATTGTTGATATGTTCACAAAGCCATTACCAAAGAGTACTTTTGAGTATCTCAGAGGTAAACTAAGGGTGATACCCCTTCAAGATCTTCAGTAAACCTGCAAAGGTGATCATCAGTTCATTATGCTTCAACAAAGGGTTACACCTCATCTTTTCTGGACTGATGAAAAAGGAATGTTGCTCCTAGGGGGAGCAGATTAGAAAAAGGTAGTCTCTCTGACAAGCCTTTGGCATTATTGTCAAAAATGGGGAGAGTTTGGCAATAACTGTAAGACTCTTGTAGTAGCAGTGGTACAAAGATACAAGCACAGTAAACCAGTGATATTATGATTACCCATCAAGCGTTTTGCCAGCAATGCCAAAGGGGGAGATTGTTGGCATTAAGTGTTGATAACCGGTAAGCCTGCTACCGGTACTAATGTTGTCATTGATTGGCAAAAGAGTATAGAGACTTGTCATCTCTATACTATCTAGAGATCCAAGGAGATCTATATAAAGGAAGGATGGTTTAACAACAACCGGTCACTTGTCACAGCATCTGAATAGCATTTGAAACCGGGTATAGTAAACAGTCAAGTAACGAAGGAAGGACCTGACTACAACCGGTGTAGTCAAACACAGAGAAAAGAGTGAACAACAAACCGGTGTCAACAATAGCAACCAAGGCCGGTGCAACCGGTGAGGAGAGCCAAGAAAAGGGACAATAACCATATCATTCGGAGCATCAGCACAGGAAGAGGCATCACGCACAGGGGTGTTTAGTTTATTAATGTCCTCTTGACTAAGGAAGGGTCGATATGTAATCCGGACATGTTTAAATTTCCCAAACCGCTAATTGAACATTTACATTCATTGTGGGACTCCACAACTTGGGATTAGAATTTTATAATTCCGTGAATGAAAGCTATCTTCTTTTAAGTGGGAATTATTAATAGAGCATTTGTTTAAGAGCAGACACTATCGTCAATAGGAGGATATTTAATTCATTTCCGAGTTAAATATAAGACTAGTGTCGAGCATAAAATTGGACACGGGCATAGTCATTTGAATTTTCTTCAGCCAGAAATACACGTACCAATCGCGGTGAAGTTCTGAAGGAAATAGTTTTCACTACCAGACGTGAGAAATATGTATAAGCATAGGAGTTCGCATTGAGGGTGTATACCAAAGTGGGTGGCAGGAAATCTATAGCTCGAGTGTGACCAATATTCTAACAGCTCGCGTGAAGAACTTTAGTATAGCCTGGGGAGTCCGAACGTTGGGATTTCTAGTGTCGGGTAGAAAGCACTGCCTTCCATCACTAGCAGTAGTTGTGTGATGGGGACGGTTTTCAGCAACCGGTTCCACCAGTCACAGCTCTTAGTCACGGGCACAGTCCTGAAGTGGGCAAACTAGAAGGGGCCATCAGAGACCAATCGCAACAGTCTTCACCTCTAACATTTAAGCTACCAGGTGCATATAGAGTTTTATTCTTGTTCTTTGGCATCCACACTTGTATTCATGAGTGTTTACGTGAAGTTCTGGAGACTCAAATCATATGGTTATTCTGTCATAATTTTTTGTCATTATATTTATCAAATACTCTGCCCAGTATTGGTCCCTTCAAGTCTTTATTGTTATTTGGATATATGTTATACCTATCTGAACACTCTACATTAAGCATATACCTCAAATCGGGACAGACGTTCATCCGCAAATAAACAAAGTGACAATCATTTACTAGTTGTGATAATAGAAAGGAAAGATTTTTAGTCTACTAGCGAGAACAAATATTGATGCAACAGTAAAATCAATGAGGGTATCTTCAGCCAAACAACGGAGATATAGGCAAAACCTGAGCTACGATTCACTTAGAATGTTACAGTGGATATCATTTTTCTATTCGTATTCTCTGTGATTAAGATTTTGTGTTAAATCGATATTGAAGAATGTCGACTGCAAACAAATCATTTTCCAGCAACAGTGATTATTCTTATCATGAAAGTTGTGATTACATCTCTGGTTCTAGCTCCTTATGAGAAAAGGCTACATTTTGTTGTGTTGACAAATAATTTGAAACTGTAAAATCAACAGAACCAAACTCCTACTTCTCAAACCAATCAGAATTATTATTGGGGAGATAGTGGTTCAGGGTTACAAAAGCAATTCAGTTTTTGGAACGAACTTGGAAGAAAATTAAATCATGGAGACCTTAGAAAGCCCAATTTTCTCTAAGGAATTCAATGGCACGTTCTACAGTGTCCATCTCAGAGATATCCGGAAAGAAATGGAAATCAGGAATGAATTATGTTGCCTTGGATGGCAATTGGAGGAGTAGAAAATTACAAGCAGCATGCTTGCCAAATTAAAGGAAATAAATTCATATCTATCCAGGATAAATCAAGTTGATTGCAGGTTTTTTAATTGGGCCATGTAGCCCACAATGGTTGTCTTAGTGCAACATAGATTTATGAGTCATCCACTTCGAGATATTAGGTTTGCAGTCGCCTTATGTCTTAGTGAGATCACTCGAATTACAACACCTATTGTTCCTTACACCGAGCACATTTGGAGATGCGTGTTACAGCTGATTGTAGACAGCTTAGAGGGACTGAGATATGACAGAGATTCTACCTTTGGTACACAAGTAAAAATCTTGAAGTTAGTGGCCAACACTAGAATTTTCAGTCACATGCTAAATCTTGGTTATGATGAAATGATTCAACAATTATTTCAATTTCTCCTAGACAATTACAGGGAGTGTCATCCAGATGGGGTAAAGACATGCATAAGGACTATCTTATCCTCGATTTTAGATTAGGACTATGACATATGCAAGCAATTACAATCTAAATTGTTGGCAATATGGAGAGGAGGAATAAGGTATGCATCCACAGTATATGAACTCTCAGCTGAATTAATCAAGATGCAGGCTGAAAGGTTCATGGGTTCATTGTCTGAAAATGAACGAGTCTCATTAGGCTTACAAGTTGCAGGATCTCCGGTGATAGGCGAGGACTCAGTGAGTGCAGGGCAGATTTGTTTCTTATGCCAGGAGAGCTGGTCACAGGGGCATGTTTGCACGATTGATCAAGGGAAAGATAAATTGCAGCCTACTGATAGAGACATTACAGTTGTGACTACCCCACTTTCGGGACATAATGGTGAGTATTCAAAACTCTACTTCAATAACTTGATGGCGGAGTTTGATAACTCCATGGTTATAGGTTGTGGTAACCAGTTGGAGACCTTCAACAATTCCGGTAATGAGGAATCATGTGACTTCTTTAGCAGCACTTCACTTTTGCATCACATTGATATGGATGACCCATTTGGCAGTACCTCTCAAGATGATACTGGTGAGAGGTGTCTTAATGAATCAGCTGAAAGTTAGTGATGACGTCATTATTGCAACATTAGTTCACCATGATAGCACTCACCAAATCATTGATGATCTGTATAGGACAGCTCAAAGAGATCAAGGGCAAGACGGCAAGAGGATTGGATCCTTTACTATAGATTTACAGGGAGTCAGGACAACATTCGAGGATTGGAAATCAGAGTACTTGAGATTACTTACAGATCGTCACAACCTGTTACAGGTTGCCGGGATTTATGTTGAGCAGTTGAGGAATAAAGAGGATGAGATCGATAAGCTCATTAAGGAGCTCAGTGCTACTCAGGGCACTTTGGAGCATACTCGTATTGCTCTACAAGAGGCGAGAAATCAGATTGTGGTCTCTAGCCAGTTCAGGGAGCAGGATGACAGGGATAGGTCTGAATTCTATCAAAAGGTGATTCAGGAGCTTGACAGCATACAGCAAACCTATGATTTGGACAGTTGTCCAAGAAGATCTTTGGATCATCAAGAGTTTCTTGATGAGTTAGATCACTTTCAAAAAATGAATAACTCCTTGTTTGAGATGGGTGCTGAGTGGACATTGGACAATCCCCTCTTTGAGATAGATGAGGGAGATACTTCCTATTCCCAAGATGAGGATGAGGTTAGTTACAGGGTCTGGGACCCAGGTGCAGTTATCAGAGGTGAGCCCTGGTCACCAGGTTGGAGTAGCGGGATGAGCTCAGTTGACGAGTAGTGTGGTTTGTGTACCCGACCCGTAGTCCAGGGGAGGTAGTTATGTCTTGTGGTATGATGAGTGATATGTCTTTTCTTACACTACCACTTGGTGATGACGTTGATCAGGTAGGACTTATTTAGTACGGGGTTATCAAGTTTGACATGCTAGTTATGCTAGTTCGTGTGAATTTTTCACACAATGGTATACATTGTATGACTTTGGGTATTGAGAGACAGTCAAGGAGTCCTTATGCTGATTTGGGGTTTTCAGTAGAGCTATTCAGTGCATTGCAGGTGGAAGCCTTATCCGGCAGTTTTGGTAGTTTGCCTCTTCAGCGCAGTTTCTGGTTCAGACTACAATTCGGAGGGGCATACTCGAGGTTGGTTCTCATTTTTGGAGCCGATCGGTATGAGATTAGGGGTTCTCCGGCATATGACCGTAGAGGTGCGGGAGATCCTAGTTGGAGTGAGGTTCTCAGTTGGGTTGAGACCTTTCTTACAGATGATAGCAGCACAGGGCAGATTGGTTCGACAAATCCTACAGAGGTTTGGGATCTCGACATTATATGGGCTGTTGTTTGGTTATTATATGAGTGTCTTCACAGATAGGAGCATAATGACTGGGTCAGTTTCACACGACAGGTTGGTAGAGCCGCTTCCCTGAGGTTGGTTTGGGATCTAGGTATTTGATCTTAGCATGCAGATACCAATTGCTTGAGGGCAAGCAATCTCTGGGAAGGGACGATTGTAATGTCCCCTTTTTGGGGTACATTATATTGAGCCATGTCGTTAGCCCTTTTACCTTGGTTCAGGGGGCTAACCGTGGCGTGGCCGTGCTCCAAGAGATAATTGGCCTAGGTGGTTTCAGTTCTAGGCCAATCAAAGCAGTTTCTACAGGTTTCCAGGGTACTTACTATTTATAGTAAGTCAACAGGGTTCGGAATTCTCGACTTTTCAGCAATGGACTTGGAGCGTCTCACCAAGAGCTTTCCGGCGAGCTATCACATGTCGGCATTCGAGCTCGTTTGAGCTTCCATTTTAATGACAGAAGATTCCTCACTTTATTTATAATTTCACTTTATAACTCAACGTTCAATTTATTTAAAAAGTGACTTAAAGTGAAATTATAAAGAGTCAAATTGGGAATATGAAGTCACAATGGGAAAACTGAAGAGTCAGAGCTGCAGCCATAAGAGGAGGTTGGGAGTCTCATTTCAGCATGCTTTAGTTTATGGATTTTTATCTCTCCTTGAGAATTCGAGAAACTTCAGCTATCGAATCATAAATCTGAGGACGAAAACCTTCAGCATTTCTTGGTGGATTGGACGGAAACCCAATCCTGGTGCGGATTCACTTCACAGTTCGCGATTGTTTTACCAGGTTCTTATCATCCAGTCTTATTGTTCTTTGCTATATTTCAGATTGGATTGGATATTGTAATGTTTGGTTGTATTGTTGATGTATAATACAAAACCATATTTCTAAGTTATTTCATGAGAATGTATTTGCTGGTTATATGAATATATCTGTTGGTTATTGTTATTGGTTCAACGGTTATTTGCATGTTCAGTTGGTTTTCAAATCTGCATGAGTTTTATTGGTAGAAATCAGTAAATGGCTGGTTAGGGTCATTTCAAAGATGCACCGGGATCCCATAACCTATTTTCGTCTTTTCCTTTATGTGATTTCAAACTAGCCCCTTCATTTACTTTAAGGAGCGGGTCATCATAAGTTCTGCCTACTTCAATTACAAGTAATGGGTTAGGAATAAGTTGAAGTTTGTTTGTGACATCCAATTCCCTTGGACAACTATTCAAGTCATTAGCGTCCTTTTCATTGTCACTATACCCCAGGAAGTGTTTGATTACATTGTTTCGTCTTCTTGATGGTAATGTCTCCTCTATGCCTCTTATCTTATCCTCTCCTTTGTAATGATTTAGTACTTCATGGAACGTTCTTCTATTTTTGTTTACCTTCTTTTGTATCTTCTTCAATATTACCTTTCTTTGTCTAACTATCTTGAAGTGCTTGGGCTGGATACAAGAACCTTTTTAGTCTTTTTCACACTCATGGCTGCTGATTTTTCTTCGGGAGTCTTGATCGTTATATCTTCAACCGATTGTGAATTAGACTCAACCTCTAATTCTGCATTCCCGATGCATGATCTATGTGATAATGCGAGGTCATCCTCATGATTATGATGGAGCCATGTGATACATGAAGAGTTAACAACCTCGTTTTCCTTTCCATGTTCTTGTGGTGTTTGATGATCATCTTTCATTTCGACCTCTTCTACACTTTCTCCTTTTGATGCACCCTCTCCCAATACCTCCATTTTATGTGAGGAGTCAATGGGAGAGACTTCTGATGCAATTTTCATGTTGCAATCATTAATCCCTTGTTCGTTATGGTGTGCATGCTTTTGAAATTCCAAAAGATGACTTCTATACTTTTTAGGAGAATATTTTATCTAGAGATCAATGTACTCTAAATAAATATCTTGTTGCAGACTACTATACAACCAATCATGTCGAAATTGCTCATATACATCTACTAATTTTGGCTCTCATCGCCATTGATCTTGTAGATCAGCAAAACTAACTTCTTGTTGTTCTTTCTTTGGAAGGAAAGTAGGAAGGTTTGGTCATGTCTTGAATATTCATCTTTTTCTCTTTTCTCTTGTTTTTTGTGAGGGTTGTTCATTGATATTAGTAATGCAGACAATTGATCTATTTTCTTTTGTATGTCTCTCGACCATGCATTGATGTATGTGTTTGTGTGTAATGACCCTTACCAATAGGCCACTAAAAACCCCTCAAAAAAGTAACTCAAAATGTAGATAGAAAATTATTTTTGCAATATATGAGTTCGCTGTCCCAAAATTTCAAAATAATAGATAGCAACCAAATACCATCTAAAACACTATCAATGATGTAGGAAATTGCTCAAAACCATATGCCATTCATATATCAACAATTTGCAACAATGTCATACATATTTCAACCAATAATATGATCATCAAACCCTAGGTTTGCAATATAGATAGACTAAAAATTACAATGCCCTTTCACTTGCAAAATCCTAGCCTTCCTTTGATACCAATAATGCCAAATGGCAAACAAAGACAAGTACAATGTAAAATAGTAAAGTGCTGAAGCTATATTTTGTACTCAACTGAAAACATACATTTTTCAGAAAATATGCCAAATGCCAAATGAGAAGTGAGGAACCTGATTGTAGATGGCTCCGATAATTTTTACCAGTGCTGAAGATGCCAACAGCCAAGCCAAAGTCACCCCAAATCTGAAAATGTACTTTCTTGCCGATTTTCGAAAATGTCTAGGAATTTTGAAAATTCCTTAAAATAAATCATGGCATTTTGGGACTCCAAAATGCACCTATCTTTATCTCCTCGACGATAGAAATCCGATGCAAAAATACCCAGAATGATATGCTGAGTAATGAGGAAGATATGAGCAAAAATGTGGTTCCAAAACCCTATCTTGAAATTCTGAAAACTGAATTAGACTTGTAGCTAAAACTTTTTCGGATTACTTTTTTCGCTCTGCTTTTTCACTTTGCTTTTTCGGATCTGCTGTTTCGCTTTGCTTTTTCGGACTGCTTTTTCACTTTGCTTTTTCGGACTGCTTTTTTTTCCTCTTGCAATCAAAAACTCAAATCCTCAGGTAAGTCTGAGGACTCCAAATAAGCTCAACTTGAAATGGTTGGATACCACTTCCAAAGTGCAACCTTTCAAAGGATATTTCACCTCCTCAGTTATGCAAATCCTTAAGAAACTCCGTTCCTAAAGATCAAATGACAATCTGTAGACCAAGATGGCGCCACAAATGCTCAAAGAGAAAAGTAGTGTAAACTCAAGTCATGGGATGTCCAAATGAGAGGCCAAGCACTCTATTTATTCACTTTTCTAAGAAGCCACTAGAACTTCTACAAGTATCCATAAAATATTCTTATAAAATCCCTTTATAATGCACTTTTATATAAAAAGTAACTTTATAAAATAAAAAGTGCAACTCAACTCAAAATTATAACATTTTGGCCCCACATAACACATTATAATAAAAAATATGATAAACACCATCACTCCAAGAGCAAATAAGACCATCCAATCCCCAAATAATCATCAAAATGACTCTCTCTCACCAAAACCATCTACCTACGAGAGTCCATGATAGGCAAATCCACTGAAAAATGACATGTCACTAAAGAGGGGACATGACAGTCCGCCCCTCCTGAAATTGCTTGCCCGCAAGCAATCTCAAAGCTGGGTGCTACAAAATATCTTCTCCCTCCCATGTGGCATCCTCCTCAGGCAAATTTCTCCACTTCACCAAATACTCCTTGATGGTCCTCCTACGGAGCTGCCTCTCTCTGCTGTCAATGATGTACTCGGGAGGAAGAACCAACTTCCCCTCATCATCCAATGGAGGAAAAACTGCTGAAGGCACCACATGCTGACCCAACGCCTTCTTGAGGCGTGACACATGGAAAACATTGTGTACCCTACTGTCTGCTGGAAGCTCAAGCTCATATGCCATCTCTCCAATACGCCTGATAATCCTGAAAGGACCATAGTACCTAGGCTTAAGCTTCTCCGACCCACTCTTCCCAAGAGTAGACTGTCTATAGGGCTGCAACATGAGATAAACCATATCACCAACCTCAAAACTCCTCTCTGTCCGCTTCTGATTTGCATACTGCTTATGCTGATTCTGTGCCCTGGCAATATTATCTCTGAGAGCATCAACAATGTCCTTGCTCTCCTGAAGCAAATCTCTAGCACGAGGAACTCTAACATCACTCATAAGTAAATCCAGAAAACTCGGTGCCTCATAACCATATAGTGCCCTGAAAGGAGTCATCTGAATAGACATGTGGTATGTGGTATTGTAGCAATACTCACATAGATAAATCCACCTAACCCATGCCTTCTGCTGCCCTGCCACATAGTTCCTCAAGTAACCTTCCACCCACTTATTTACTATCTCAGTCTGCCCATCAGTCTGCGGGTGGTAACTGGTGCCAATCAATCCACCTAGATCCCAAATGTAGTCATGAACTGTACTGTTGTCAATCAACGCAGGCTCCTACAAATATCCTCTGCAATATAACCAAGAGGAATCCATAATCAAATTGACAAATACAGCTCAACCAAACTCCAAAATCACAACTACCACCGTCAGGAACCCACGAGACACAAACTCTCAGAACATCAGAACCCAAGTAAAGTGGACAACTCAAACTGCCAACACAGTAAATACCATCAACGCATCCCACTGGCCTATGCGGAATGTACAATCCAACTCTACAACAATGCTGAACACTCCCGAATGGAACTATACCAAGTATGGAGAATCCACACACTGTACAACTCCCGCAGTCAACACAACTCTGCAGATCACCGGCCACTGTCTCATAACCATAACTCCCATGCACCACTGATGGCGAAAAGACATCACAAGATAAACAGCAAGAAATAGAACCCAAACCACATCTGCCTGCCATCAACTCCTCAACACAAGGATCAAAAGCAAATTGATGTACATACCCTGCAGTATAATGCTGATAAAAAGAACCAACCTCAGTCAACAGCTCACCATGCACAGGTGATACAACCCACTGTGACTAATCACCAGCTAAGTCAGGAGATGTCATAGCCAAAGGAGTAGAATCAATAACAACCGCTGAAGCATCACTCTCAAACTCCTGCTCTAAGTCATATATTATCAAGCTGTCAACCGCAGAACCTATCGCCATGTCATGCCCATCACAATTCTCATCCCGTGGCGTCAAACCATCCCATAACTGATGACAAGCACTAGGGACCAAAGTACATCTACGTATCATCATCTCATCAACATGGTCATCAAAGGTAAACTGGTGAGCATACCTCACAGTGTAATGCCGATAAGATGCGCCAATCTCAGTCAGTGACTCAAACTGCAAGCCAGATGAAACTAACTGCAACCGATCCCTAACCAAGCTGGAACTAACTACTACCTTCGAAGACATCGCCAAGGGAGTAGTATCACTAGCAGGAACCATGCCAACTGTCGGCTCACCAACATCACACATGATCTCTATTACAACATCCCTAGTCTCTGTGCCATCAGTAGTAGAGACCACCACCATGTCAGGCATACCACAACAATCTGCTGCAGCACCCAACTCAACTGAACCTGACTCTAGTGGAAACGAACCCGATATGCCAATGCTAGTATCGAGGATGGATGCATCCCCATCTCCACTGTCTCTGACAATCTCGACCATGGACATCCTCAGCTCACCAGACACCACAACCTATGACTGTACAGAATCTGGTAAAGACTGCAGTCGCTCTAACTCCATGGTCACCTTAGCTAAATGAAACTGTGACTCCTCGAAAGCCAACTATGTACTCTCAAGAATCTCAGAAGTCACCTCAAGCTGCTGAGTAAGCTCACTCACCTCATCTTCCTTGGCCAATAATGCATCGTACGCCGTACTGCCCCACCCCATAAGATAATCTCTATCGGCTACCAACTACCTATAATTCTGTCTCAGAATCCGTATAGCCTCCCATAAAGAGTGGATCTCTGTCAAGGAAAGATAACTGCCTCCCTACTCATCACTAGTAGAACCCCATCCATAAACTGCTAACAACCGACGAGCAGCATCGAAATGCTAGCAAGCGATAGAAATGTCTCGCTCACTAACTCTCAGCTGACTAGACACATGATGGCGCTAGCTAGACTGTCTCCTACAATCCTCCTCTGACGCACTGTCCAAAGGAGTATCCTCAAAGTCACTGGTCTCTGGAGTACTACCATCCATATCCTGCGAATCAACTCCAAAGCTCATATCAACATACGGAGTATCAAAAACTGTAGCACCGCTGTCCAACTGCTTTGTACCAAAAGAAACTGCTGAGGAAACTAAGTCCTCAAAACTGCCCACTGCATCCTCCTAGATGTCATCAATGCCAATACGATCCTGGGACTCATCTGTAAACACTGCCAAATATGAAAGATCATCAACACATTCCAGCAAGAATGGTCGACTGGAAATATGAACAAAGCCCAACACCGGTGTATAAAAACTAATACCGACATCGGACAAACTGCTAGCACAAGAAAGGACAACACCGTGCAATCTGCTAATCAAATCCATGATAGCACCCAAACAATCACTGCTACCAAAAAGTGATAAAGATCTCCAGTCAACTGAATCCCAAACGCCAAGATAACAATCTCGAGTCCATATCCGTAAACTAGAATCAGCTGGTAACTCAAGCAAACTCCTCACCTGAGTAATATGACTAATACCAACTAACTCCACATACCTGTCTGACACTGTCCCTGTATCCTGGATGTGAATGCCAGATGAACTCACAACATTATCAACAACCACATGTGATCCACCTGCCACAGAAAGCTGAGTATTAGGTGTGCAAGATGAAACTAAACTCAACTCCACGCCATGCTCATCCCCATGTCTCTCCAAGTCCTGTAATGCCAATGGAGTATTCATCAAAGAAGTTCAAGTGTCCTCAAGCTCGCGAGAAAGTCTGTCAACTTCCTCCTTCCTCCTCAAGGCATCTGAATAGTCTCCGGCAAGGCTAAGAAGATGGTCACGATCTGATAGAAGATGTGAATAACTCAACTTCATCGTTCCCATCCCTTCCCTAATCGCCTGTAAGTCAACACAAGAAGACTCTACCTGAACTCCCTTATGTCTGCCCTGTAACTGAATCATCCGAATGTGATCCTCTATCATATCCTGCATCCTGTCATGATGAGATAATGAAGTCACAATACTGTCTTGGCTCACCTTCAGCTAGTTGAACAAATCATGCGAAGTACTACCAGCCTCAACCTTATGTGACGAAGCATCCAAATGTGCCTGGTACTCCCTCTCAGCAAAGTCATGAATACTCAATGTCTGCTCATCTCTACCAGGTATCTCACCATTGTGCACAACAACATCCTCAAAATCATCATCTGAACCCTCTACGCTGTAGTCACTGCTTGTCGTAACCAAACCATCTTGAGTACCTGTGACATCACCCTCTGGCGACCTGTATACAACTGTCTCAACTTGAGTATCAAGTTGATAGTTACTATCAATCTGCATAATATCCTTCACCACTTCCTCCTGTGGCGGAGTAGAATCTGAGGCCTCTACCTAGCTGTAAGCTAGTTTCTCGAACTCCTCATGCAAGTTCCTGGTAATTGTGTCATCTGCCCTGTAAGAAGATCTCCCAAATAGAAATCTAGTCAACTTATCCACCTTAGCTGGGTCGGACAGCATGTCATTCATCATACGGTGGCGCTTAACCAACTGTTCAGACATGTCATGGCTTATTTTCTTAAGTTCATCTCGAATGTCTAAATAACCATCCTTTCTACTGTTCCGACTCTGGATCTTCCTACTTTGTCTATCAGCTATCCAAGATCGTGTCCTCTGAGACTCTGTACTATACCTGTCCATTCTGGATAAAGTAGTGTTGATCACTCATACAAGACGGCTCTTACCCAACAGGATGGCAAGAAAACCGCTCTGATACCACTGTAATGACCCTTACCAATAGGCCACTAAAAACCCCTCAAAAAAGTAACTCAAAATATAGATAGAAAATTATTTTTGCAATATATGAGTTCGCTGTCCCAAAATTTCAAAATAATAGATAGCAACCAAATACCATCTAAAACACTATCAATGATGTAGGAAATTGCTCAAAACCATATGCCATTCATATATCAACAATTTGCAACAATGCCATACATATTTCAACCAATAATATGATCATCAAACCCTAGGTTTGCAATATAGATAGACTAAAAATTACAATGCCCTTTCACTTGCAAAATCCTAGCCTTCCTTTGATACCAATAATGCCAAATGGCAAACAAAGACAAGTACAATGTAAAATAGTAAAGTGCTGAAGCTATATTTTGTACTCAGCTGAAAACATACATTTCTCAGAAAATATGCCAAATGCCAAATGAGAAGTGAGGAACCTGATTGTAGATGGCTGCGATAATTTTTACCAGTGCTGAAGATGCCAACACCCAAGCCAAAGTCACCCCAAATCTGAAAATGTACTTTCTTGCAGATTTTCGAAAATATCTAGGAATTTTGAAAATTCCTTAAAAATAAATCATGGCATTTTGGGACTCCAAAATGCACCTATCTTTATCTCCTCGACAATAGAAATCCGATGCAAAAATACCCAGAATGATATGCTGAGTAATGAGGAAGATATGAGCAAAAATGTGGTTCCAAAACCCTATCCTGAAATTCTGAAAACTGAATTAGACTTGTAGCTAAAACTTTTTCGGATTGCTTTTTTCGCTCTGCTTTTTCGGATCTGCTTTTTCGCTTTGCTTTTTCGGACTGCTTTTTCGCTTTGCTTTTTCGGATCTGCTTTTTCGAACTGCTTTTTCAGACTGCTTTTTTTTCCTCTTGCAATCAATAACTCAAATCCTCAGGTAAGTCTGAGGACTCCAAATAAGCTCAACTTGAAATGGCTAAATACCACTTCCAAAGTGCAACCCTTCAAAGGATATTTCACCTCCTCAGTTATGCAAATCCTTAAGAAACTCCGTTCCTAAAGATCAAATGACAATCTGTAGACCAAGATGGCGCCACAAATGCTCAAAGAGAAAAGTAGTGTAAACTCAAGTCATGGGATGTCCAAATGAGAGGCCAAGCACTCTATTTATTCACTTTTCTAAGAAGCCACTAGAACTTCTACAAGTATCCATAAAATATTCTTATAAAATCCCTTTATAATGCACTTTTATATGAAAAGTAACTTTATAAAATAAAAAGTGCAACTCAACTCAAAATTATAACATTTTGGCCCCACATAACACATTATAATAAAAAATATGATAAACACCATCACTCCAAGAGCAAATAAGACCATCCAATCACCAAATAATCATCAGAATGACTCTCTCACCAAAACCATCTGCCTACGAGAGTCCATGATAGGCAAATCCACTGAAAAATGACATGTCACTAAAGAGGGGACATGACATTGTGGAGTTCTCATCTTTTTCCATTTCTGAATATTTTTTTTATACTGATTTCTCAATTGCTTGCATTTTCTACTGATCTAAGATGTTCATCCCACAAGTTGGCAAGTTCTTAGCTCTGATACCAATTGTAATGTCCCCTTTTTATATTAATTAGGACACTATAGGATTTACTAAATATATGTGTAAATGCAATGTGAAATGACACTTGACTGGTAATTCCAAATGCTATGCTAATGCAATCTATATGACTAGTAATTCCAAATGCTATAACAAATTAAGAGAACTAATGAATTGTGATACAGTATGCAGCAATATGTAATGTATTATGCAGAGACAAGTATTAATGTATGTAGGAAATGCAATGTATTATGATGCAATAAATGGATAATGTAATGACTGTAAATGGAGATGAACAATAAGTTTGTATTTAAAATTGTAATTCCAATGCTGCTATGGAATACAAGCTTACAAGGCTATGTCTACAATAGTTCGAATCTTCTGTGTGATTTTATGGTTGTCTCTGATATGCCAATATGTCTCACACACATTCCCTGCTAGCCATCTCTGATGAACAATAAATTATATGTTGTTGTTATAGGGATGATCACAGACAGTATGCCGTCTCTGATAATCTCAGTAGTGTATATGCAATCTGCTTACTACCTTCAGCCATCTCTAATATGGATATATGAGTATGCTTGATATGGTGCGGTCTCTGATATAACGGTTATGATGCTTGCATTTTGAATATAAAAGGTCATCAACAACCGATAACTGCTCAATGAGAGCGATAAGTCCACAAGGGAACAAGTTTAATATTTTAATTCAATTCCCACACTCCGCAATGATACATTATATATATATATATATATATATATATATATATATATATATATATATATATATATAATTGGCCAACTGGGCGAGGCACAATAGAATGGTTGCAACGGTTAAGTTGTTAAGGGACACGTACCTTTGTAACAATTTGTATTCCTTTTAATTCCTCTGTAATACTCCTTAACAAATAATTCATCATTTTGTTGACTATTCTTGTCTTCCTTAAACAATTTCCAAATGCAGTCGCTCAAGTATCTTTTCAATAATTATGATAGTGTTCTATTCCACAATCGATATTTTCCTTCTTCCAATCCATTCATGGAGTAGCGGGTCAAGTCTTCTATGGCCAAACATTTTTCTAAGGACAACAACTATTCCTTTGTGCCATAACAGTACGCATTATCACCATCGATGTCAATTCATTATTATTGAATCTGTCAATCGATATAATCTTAGGCCCGATAATATGGAAGTGAATTTCATGGTTTGATATCTCGATTCCCTGTAGCATCCTATCTCCACGATACAATATTTCTTATTACTTGGTAATCCAATTGTTGTCATTGTTCTTGTTTAACGGTATTGTATAGAACCGTGTTACTTCCTTCAACTTTATCGCTAAGGGTAGGTGTTGTGATATTATGAATGTTGGTAGACATAAACACATGGATTTGTACCATGGTGACTTCGAATTCTGAACCCTGATATCTCTTTTGGCTATGCATTCTCTCAACATTTAATGTCATCGATATCTTATTCTTTTTGATAATATTGTTTGTCGTAACAATCAATATTAGTTTAGTGATAATTTTCCATTACTCGGTAAATAAATTTCAATCTTTGATTAAAATTTATTAAATCATAAATCGATTCAAAGTTCCAAGTTTGGGGACATCACATTATCCTTGAATGCCATCTTAAAGGTTAGGTCTTGCGTTTGAGTTCCTTTCCTCAAACTTGCTTTGAATCTTCTAGGCCGCCTTCTTGATGTGTTGATCTTTTCCTTCGCATTTGTTGATGTATCCTCTTAATTGACCTTGAAGTCTTTTCCTCATGTTGTAAGTCTTGTCTTGAGCTTGAACTTGTTTTCCACCTCCCTTGTTCGACCTTGATCATCATTACTCTTTAACATCACAAGCATCAATTCCTGCAAAGACAATGGAGACCCTTGGATCAAAGCTATGAAATGCAAATTAGAAGAACTTAAGAAATAATTCCAAGATTAAACAAATTCTTCAATAGGAATCAACTTTGGATTGGAATTTGAATTGATTCTACACTTCACAACTTGTAAATTGATTTGGAAATACTTTTGTAACCCTTAATATAAAATAGGGAAATGAGTATTATTGATGAAATATGCCTTGATCAGGGCATAATTTGTTCTCGATCTGACCATAATTTTGTACCTTCGCTCTAGAAAGTCACCTCCATCTCTTCTTGAAATCGCCAATGAATTTTTGGGAATTCAAACCTAAATCTTTTCGCCTTAAATCTGCTTATGAGTTTTGCTTCTTGCTTCTAAGTTATCTTAATAAAATCACCCCTTGATTAAAGAATTCTGCTTAAAATTGCTGATTTATGTGATAAAATTGCCTTCTATTCAATTCACTTTTCCATCCCAATGCTTAGGCAATTCTGAAATTCTCTTATCTTCCTCTTGATCTGCTCTTTCATCTTTGATTGATATTGAATTCCAATTGATTGATGTATGAAATGATCTATTTCACCTCCCATTTATAGCACTCAAGAAGCTTGATGAAGGAGTGCAATCAAATTCAAGGACAGCCGACCTTGCATTTTTTGTTTCAAACTTGTAACTTTCAATTTTACTTCAAAATTGCTCATATTTTTCTTGGGTGGGTTTTTGACATTTAGGTGGAAATGCACTTGTAATGCTAGTGGAATTTTACCTTTAGGTGGAAATACAAACTTGTTTAGGCACATTTTCTAAAGTTCGCTGGAAATGCATGAAGTTTGAGGGTGCTATTTTAAGTTTTAGGTGGACATGGATGATGAAGGGGTAGAGGGTTTGAGCATTTTCGGTGGAAATGTATGAAAAGAGGGTGTAAATTGTTAATTTAGGTGGAAATGCATTCAAAGGTGGGTGGCTTTTAGATTTTTAACTGGAATTCCTCTTGAATTTGACCCTTCTATTAAGAATTTTCACTTGTTCACTCAAGAATTCTTTAATTTCATTCATTCACTTTGGAATTCTTTATTTTTCCATGAATTCAAACTTAAAATTTCTATTTTGATGAGGATCTTTTCATTTCCAAACTTGAAATTTTCATCTCCAATTGAGGATTTCGTATCCTCACCTTGCAATTTTGGATTTAAAGCTTACTTGCTTCTTTCACAGGTGCAGAAGAAGAGGTTGCAAATCCACATTTTAGGTGAAAATGTCATGTCAAGGTGGGGGCAATTATTGGTTTTAGCTGGAATTGCACAATTTCTTGGGCAGGTTTGAGAAGTTAGGTAGAAGTGATCAAGTCCTTGAGCACAAATCTTAAGTTTAGGTTGAAATTCTTAACACTTTGGTGCATATTCATATTTTAGGTGGAAATCCACAAGATTTTTTTTCATTGTTTGCTTGAAACTCATTGGATTCCCAGCTCTAATAGGATTTGATCATTTTGCAACTTTGACAACAGTTCACAACAACTTCACCCTCAATTTTCAACTTTGGCAACCACAACTCTTCAACTTCACACTTGTTTCAATAATTGATCAAAGTTCCCTCCCGAACTAACAAGACACTACAAGCTTTCCAATGGGTAGGAGACTAAGAGACCAAAATAGTACCAAGCTAAGGACAACTAAGCTAAACTAAACCTAGAAAGCAAGAAAAAAGGGGGGGTCCCCATTTGCAATGGGGCGTGTGTGTTTACAACACAACAGTACCATCCTTACTCCACTATTATCAACCATAGTAAACAATCTTTCCTCTAACATCAAAAAGTCTATTTTATCACTATCTATCCTTCAAGTCGATGCCTCGTGAAGATGCCTAATAGAAAATCATGAAATCTTATAGATAAGACAATTTTTTTTATATGATATCACTTCAACTTTGATTTCCTTGATGTCATTATTATTCATATTTGTTGTCGATCACTTGCATGGTTCACAAAACATCCCTCATTATGCGCTAACTCTTCATAGCTACTTAATGCTATGTACAATTATTACTTCTACTTGCTAACTAACTTGAAAGTGCCCTAGGTCTGCCTTACCTAGACCAAAACATGTCTCTTATGCTTGATTGGTTTCATGGATAGGATGAAGACATAAAAGTCTCCAATTTTAAACCATTTCTCCTTTGTCCAAAGGCTTGGTAATTGAAGCATCTTCAAATAGTTCCATTCTTCTTCCTTATGAAGTCTACGAAAAATGTCAAAAATTTATGTCTTCTACATATCATGTTAAGGATCCATTTAAAGAAATTCTTCATATCATCCTTAGACCTTTTGATGTGCTTGAATGGCATTGTGATGATAGAAGTTGCACCTTCTAGTAACTTGATGGTACCTTTAGGTAGCTTTCACAATAAGAGTTGTAGATCTCCATGATGATGTTCGGATTTACTGCTTGGGGCTTTTGATGCAACAAGACATTGTATGTCCTCAATATCTCCAAGTGAGCTTTCCACCTTCTTGGATGAAATAGCATTAGGGGTTTCATCACATAGCCCCCTAAGTACAACCTTCTTGCTATTAACTTTAAATTTGAATTTCACGAATCTAAAATCTTGTGAATACTTGTCAATGGGCATACCTGAAATCTTTTGAATACTTGCCTATGGATATCATCCATTGGATACCAAGTATAGAATTAGTATCACCCAACTCTACAGTGTAGAAATGATCGGTGACTGTATAATTGTACATTTTGATCTTTAACTTTGGAACCTTTGTTGCATAAGATATTTGTAGTCATCTACTAACATCACACTAAAACCTTCATGCTCAATTGTTTGAAGAACATTTTTAGCAACCAAGGCTGATTCAATAAAGTTATGAGTTGCTCCACTGTTAGTTAACACCATTATTTTTCTCAACATAAAGGCAATTATTCCCCCCTTCTCATCTTTAGGAGAGTTCTTCCGCCCGTGGTTCTTCATCTTGATCAATATTAGGTTTATCTTCTTCATCACCATCAGGTCTCACTTCTAAATAATGAATTTTTCCCTTGCCCATACATCTATGCCTTAGTTCCCAAGGTTCTTTGCATGTGCAAAAACGTTTCTTCCTTCATAGATCTTCCCTAATGCCTTCCTCTATTGCATCTTCCCATAGAAATTCCTTTTTATAAAGATGTTTACTTTTATCTTCATGAATCAATGATTCTTTCAATGTTATTTTGTTCTTAGGTGTACAAGAATCCATATCGCGAGCTTTCTTATTGGCTCCTTTGAGTGTGCTAGAGCTGAGATCCTTGACCCAACCCCTAAGAGGGTCCCTTAGACCATCCATTAATGGTACAACCAATCTTCTTTCGGATATATCAATAACCAATACGGAAAGTCTTTGAAGTTTATAATGTATTCCTCAATTAATCTCTCTTATTTCACAGTGCTAATTCATTAAAATAAAGCTTAGACTCCTTGTCAAATCTTTCGATTAGCCTTTTACCGCACTGCGTGTACGAGGTGATTTGTGCATGGTCCATGGTGACCATGTTGTGGTACCACCATTTGTGAGCCACCTCGTATAGGTGCAAGGAAGAATACTTGGTTGCTTCCTCTTCCATCATGGGATTGAGTTGGAAGTATGTGTCTACTTTCTACACCCATGCATGTGCCATTTTCTTCCCCAAACCACCAAAGTATGGCAGGTTGAGTTTACCTATCTTTCTCCTTAATTCAAAGAGATGATCTCAAGCACCTTTCTTTGGGAAGTACCTCATTCGCAAATCCATGTAGTCTTTGAGGGACATTTCTATTTGTAACCCTCCATTTATCCAATCTCGATAAATGTTCAAGTAACTCTACTACAATATGTTCACCATTCTCTTGTTATTCTTCCTTTGGAGGAAAGGTGGGGATCATTGGTCTAAAATTGGTGTTAGGGATATGATGTTTTGAACATTCATCATTACTTCCTTTTTCCCCTTCATGTTTGTTGCTATTAAACACAGTTTGAGTCAACACTTCTTATAATTGTGTTGTTTTTTGTTGTGTATTACGTTTCTGTACCATGCTACAGCTTGTAATGTCCCCTTCTGTGATTTTTAGGGTTTGGCCTAATTACTTAAATTACAAGAGACTTCTTTCTATCTGATTCTTTAATTTGTTACTATTCTTTGTATTAATGATTACTAAATTCGTGTCCAATCTGATTTAAATACTTGATGGCCAACAAAATGATTATACCAAGAGTTTCATAGATCAACCAATAAGATTGATGATAATATAAATAATTTATTACTCCTTAGACAAGAGATGATAAAGTCTTATATAAAAAATGCTTCAAATGATGGATGCAAATGAATATATATAGCTATATCTGCTATACCCTCAAATCGATAATATTCTTGGAATGACACTTCGAATTGCTGAAATGATGCCCGATGTAGTTCTGATATAATTGTGATTTTATATGAATCGAATATAATCTGCATAGATATAACAATAATCGCTGCTCCTGATCCTTGTCAATCAAGTTTATGCGATGATCCAATTCCGATTCCAATGATGCCTTGATATGATGTTGATTATCGCTGCCTCTGACATTTATTTCTCTTGCTTGTGTGATGAATCTGGTATAGTTGTGATCCTTAATGGAATGAAGGAATGATAAACACAATCTATTATAGCAATCAGCAATGAGTCTGCAATTGATAAGGTTGTCACTGTATCTGATCCTTATCTATCTTATTCATGCGATGGTTATCATATATTGCTGTCTCTGATATGATTCTTATGGATTATGCAATATTATGTAACTGTCTCTGATTGAAGTGATATGCTCATGCGATCTGGTTTCTTATTAAAAGTGGATTACTTCCACTTAAATCTGTAAGGTATATATATAAAATGATCTGATTGAATGAATGAATATTTGGAAGGATGTGGATGTCTCTTTAATATGCTACGAAGAGACATGAGATTGTGGGATTGCAACCCAATATCAAATCACACCTTATGTGAAGCAACTAATCGGTACCAATGATTAGTTAATTATCTTTAGCATCTTCCTTTTGGGTGGCGATTATGGTAATGTCGTCATTAAAGTTGGTATGATGGATCTCAAGATCGTAGCCATCACGTAACCATATTATTCAATATAACAAATTGCTTCATGGAAATATTGATATATGGATGGCTTTATGAAATCCACTGTTGGCAATCTTTGTAATATATCTATTATATGGATCAATTGCTTGTTATCTCACAACTATTTTGCATCTATGGCTT